>JADRCH010000165.1:247012-342922 GCA_019843965.1 Rhynchomys soricoides
CACACACGCACATATATACACACATATACACACACACACGCACATATATACACACACATACACACATGCACACACACATGTACACCATACACATGCATAAAATAAATACATGGAAAAATATGAGATTTGCTCAGGTTGAGCAAATAGGTAATTATACAGCTGGGATAAGTAAGTATTTACCTGTTTTTGTTTATTTTTGGTTCTGGGGATGGAACCCATGGCACTGTGCATGCTCTGTCATTGAGCTGCACCCCAACCCTAAAGACCTTTTTTTTTAAGACTTTTTTTTTTTAAGATTTATTTATTCAGCTGGGCAGTGGTGGCCCACGCCTTTAATCCCAGCACTCGGGAGGCAGAGGCAGGCGGATTTCTGAGTTCGAGGCCAGCCTGGTCTACAGAGTGAGTTCCAGGACAGCCAGGGCTACACAGAGAAACCCTGTCTCGAAAAATCAAAAAAAAAAAAAAATTTATTCTATGTATGCGAGTACATTGTGATTCTCCTCAGACACACCAGAGGAGGGCATCAGATCCCATTACAGCTGACTGTGAGCCACCATGTGGTTGCTGGGAATTGAACTCAGGACCTCTGGAAGAGCAGTGAGTTCTCTTAACCACTGAGTCATCTCTTCAGCCCCCCTAAAGACCTTTAAGTATTTTAAGTAAGTCATTTGGTTTATGCATTGCTGGGGATAGAACTCAGGGCCCTGTGCATGCTAGGCACATACTAGAGGTGTGTGTGTGTGTGTGTGTGTGTGTGGTAGGGGTTGTCTCTGCAACCTCCATGGCCAGCAGAGTGATGATCTATGAGAGGCAAGGAGTAATTTCAGTTCAATAAGACTAAATAGCCAGTGTTGTTTCAAACTTCTGAAGTCAGATCCCTAATGGTTTATTTTAGGTGCATTTAAGCACAGCTCAATTTTTTTATTTTTTTATTTTTTTGGTTTTTCGAGACAGGGTTTCTCTGTGTATCCCTGGCTGTTCTGGAACTCACTCTGTAGACTAGGCTGGCCTCGAACTCAGAAATCCGCCTGCCTCTGCCTCCTGAGTGCTGGGATTAAAGGCGTGCGCCACCACTGCCCGGCAAGCACAGCACAACTTGGTGATAACATTTTGGTGGTAATTAACTCAACCCTGTGTGCACAATAAAGCATGCATAAATCTCTCTCAGGAACAAAGTAAGCTAAATAAAGATCGGATGTAACCACCATAAATAAGTTCTATAGTTCTATAGATTGACTGAGAACCAAGGGTCTCAGGGAGGTCTGGTGTGCTCTTCCACCACACAGAAACATGAAGGTTACCAGGCTAGAAAACATGTCTGCTCCCAGCCATCTGGGAGGATAACAGGTTATGCTCCTCTTCCCTTGAAGGAACAACCCTGTGTGCTAACATTCCAGGGTCCCCTAGTACTTTTCTGTGAGCACAAGGACCTTGTGCCTCCTGAGAAGTCATCTGAGAGGAAGCCTCAGTCAAGAAACAGCTTAGATCAGATTGGCCTGTGGGCATGTCTGTGGGGGACTGTCCTACACCAATTATTAATTGGTGTAGGAAGGCCCAGCCCACTATGGGTGGTGCTATTCCTAGGTCGGTGGTCCTTAGCAATATAAGAAGCTAGCTAAGCATGAGGCTGTGAGTGAGCCAGCAAGCAGCATCCTCCATAGCTTCTGCGGTATTTTTTGTGGCTGTGAGTTTCCTGGTTGGAGGTGATGCACAGAACAGCAAGCAATGCCATCTTGTTTTCCTCACTGTGACCTGGAAGTGTAAGATGCTTCCTTTTGGTCAGAGGGCTTTATCACAGGAATGGAATGAAACTAGAACAAGCTTTATCCCCAGCCCAGTGGTCATCTTCTTTCTGCCTTTGTGAATATCAGCACTCCAGGGAACCTTATAAACATGGGACCATATATGTCCTGCTCTGTCCTGTTTAGTCACTCAGCAGAGTATCTTCCAGGCTCATGACTGTTGTAGCATGTATGGCATGTCTTTTCTTGGGTCCGTACGCTGTAGGACACTTTGTTCTTCCCCTTATCATCAAAGGGCACATGGGTTGTTTAGTAGCGATGGGATTTGGACTCCATCTCAGCACAAGTTAGCAAAGTGCTCTGCCACTCTTGTATATTCCCAACTCACAGCTTTTATTGCAGGTAACATCTGTCTAAGATCCTGCTTTGGGGGCTGAAGAGATGGCTCAGGGGTTAAGAGCACTGGCTACTTTTCCTGGAGGATCTGGCTTCAATTCCCAGCACCAACATGGCAGCTCATAACCATCTGCACCTCCAGTTCCAGGGGATTTACATACATGTGGTGTACATCCATACATGTAGGCAAAACACTCATATACGTGATAGAAAAATAAGTACATTTTTTTGGAGACAGGGTTTCTCTGTGTAGCTCTGGCTGTCCTAGAACTTGCTCTGTAGACCAGGCTGGCCTTGAACTCACAGAGATCCACCTGCCTCTGCCTCCTGAATGCTGGGATTAAAAGCATGAGCCACCACTGCCTGGCTAATAAACATAATTTTAAAAATGATCCTGTTTTCATTTTTCCCATATAAATCTAGAGATGGAATTCTAGGATCATATGGTCAATTCCATTTTATTTTTGAGAGACAGAGTCTCTGTATGTGCAGGCTGGCCTTGAACTCTGTGTGGCCCAGACTGGTCTTGAACTCAATATTTTGTCACAGAAAGGAGAAACATAACTAATATACCCATGAAGTTTTCCACAAGCCTTTGTCTTAGCAACCATTAGAACATGCTGGAAAGCCTCCATGATTCATGTAGTATATGTTACTGTGTATGATGGGACACAAGCTACAGTCCCCAAGATATGCAGGTGGTGTTTAGTTCATTCGGCCAGAACACTGTCATTCATTCCAGGCGTTAGGATATCCTGGTGACCATCCGCATGGGCTGCATTTGGATCTACACCTTGCACTGCACCTAGAGATAAACTGAGTGACTCTCACAGAGCTTTTAAATGAGTCAAAATTCAGAAACCATGAGACACTGATTATGTACATAAACTCCATATATAAACACCTATATAGAGATAATTCAACTATATACATAAAATGGGGTAAAAATCGACTTTCTTTGAGCCAGGATGTTATTGTAACCCAGGCTGGCCTGGAACTTGTTATGCGGCCCAGAGTGGCCTCAAACATGACTCCTCCTGCCTCTGCCTCCTTAGTGCTGAGATACAGGTTTGAGCAGCCATGTTTGGCAAACAAACAAACACCCCCACTAACAAAGCAGCAAAATCCTGAGTGTATTGTTTGGGTTCTCTAAAGGAACAGAACTTTCTATCCATATACCTCTGTCTGTCTGTCTGTCTGTCTGTCTCTCTCTCTCTCTCCCATATACATATATGTGGGATTTATTACAGTAGCTCACAGGCTATGGTCCAGCTAGTCCAACAATGACTCTCTACCTATGGAAAGTCCAAGAATCCAACAGCTGTTCAGTCCATGAGGCTGGATGTCTCAGCTGGTCTCCAGCATATGTCAAAATGTTGAAGAAGTAGGCTCCAATGCCAGTGAAGGAATGGACTTGCCTGTGAAAGCAAGCAGGAGAAGAAAGCAAACTTGGTGGCAGCCATCTTTACCAGCTGAGCCCTCTCTGACTGACCTGAACCGCCTACCATGCCCAACTTAAGAGGGTCTCAAGTGTTTCAGGCTGGCCTGGAACTTGCTATATAGCTATTGATAACCCCAATCTTCTGATCCCCCAGCTTCTACCTCCCCATTGCAGGCATTGCAGGTGTAGCTTCTCATGCTTAGTTTATGTGGAGCTAGAGACCAAAGACTTAGTGCTAAGTAAACACACTACCAAACAGGCTGCATTCCCAGACCAATTTAAACATTAAAAAAAAATTTTATGTGTGTATGGGGGTTTACTGTATTTTATCTGTGCACCTCATGTGTGCAGTACCCTCAGAGGCCAGAAGAGGGTGTTGGATTTTCTGGAATTGGAGTTACATATGATTGTGGACTGCTGTGTGGGTCCTCTTCGAGAGCAGTAAGTACTCTTAAACTCTGTGCCTTCTCTCCAGCCACCAGCCCCGTGCCTTGAGCATCTTGATAGAATTATATTCAGTAACTTTTTGACAGTGTAATAAGACATGGCTCCCCCGCTTCCTGAGTGTCCTGGATAGGGGATGTGGCTGGCACTGTAACGCTGTAAGATCAGCACAGGGGATACCAGTCCAGCTGCATTTCTGGTGCCTTTGGGTTATGATCAAACACACCTGAGGGGACTTAAACAAGGACTTGGAGGTTTTGTTTCTAACTAGAAAGTAACCTGAGAGAAGAAGGTCTGAACATCCCTGAGACTTCTGGGGAAAGGGAGGGCCCTGTTCTCAGGACCACATGGTCTGCCACCATCCACACCAGGGGCCTGCAGAGAACAGCTTGTTCTAGGAACGAACACCTCATGGCGTCACAGTGAGAAAGAATGTTCTGTCTCTTGGCCTGTACTTGCTTTGTATTTACTAGCTGACATTCTGCTTGGTGTGTTTTGAGATTTTTAAAAATTTATTTTATGTATATGAGTACACTGCAGCTGTCTTCAGACACACCAGAAGAGGACATCGGATTCCATGACAGATGGCTGAGAGCCATCATGTGGTTGCTGGGAATTGAACTCAGGACCTCTGGAAGAGCAGCCAGTGCTCTTAACCATTGAGCCATCTTTCCAGCCTTTGTTTTGAAATTTAATACACCCACAGCAGAACTCTGGGGCATGATGAGGAGGAGGAGGAAGAGGAGGAGGAAGAGGAAAAGAATAAGACTTGGGAGTTGTAATTTGACAGAAATACTTGATATTTGAACCCTTGGTCCCCAGTTGGACGCTCTTTGGAGAGGTTCTAGAATCTTTAGGCTTTGCTAGAAGAAGGGCTTTATAGCTTTGTCCCACTTCCTGTTTGCTCTCTCTGCTTCCTGGTGTGGTGACTCAGCTTCCTGTTCCTACTGCCATTGCCTCCTCACCATGACAGACTCTCAACCCTCTAGAACTGTGAGCCAAAATAAACAGACTTGCACACATTGTTTTGACCATGGTGCTTTAGCGCAGTAACAGAAAGGAACCATACAGGGGTATAGCTCCGTGGCAGAACATTTTGGGTCTAGTGAGATAGCTTAGCATGGAAGGGCACCTGCTGCCAAGCCTAATAACCCAAGCTTGATGCCAGGACCCCACATGGGGGAAGGAGAGAACTGAACCCCAAAGTCTTCTGAACATCACTCTCGGGGCATGCATGTGTTCACGTGTGTGCACATGCACACGCAAAGTACAGAATTAGTTCCTCAGGCACATTAGCTACATTTAGAGTGACCAGCAACCACGTGTGGACAAGAAGGCAGAAATGACATGGACCATTCTACTAGACAGCTGCTGAAGTATGAGAGGACACAGGACTTGAACTCTGCAAGTACTGCTTGGATTTTTAATTAACTACTGCTTTACAATGTTCTCTGCACACAGTCTACACACTTGCAAAATAACACATGCTGTATTAGTTTTGCCATTAACAAAATATAAGCATTTACATAGACTATGTTCTAGAGTGACTTCATTTACACGGCGGTTTCAGTGTCAGAATTGGGTCACGTTTGAAATCTTCGAGACTGCAGGGTGGGCAGGGCCCAGTCCTTCTCTGATGACTACCTTCGTCTGTTCCCATGATACCCTCAAGCTGGCTAGGTCCACTGGAAAGGCACCAGAGATCCTAAGTTCCCCTCCCCACCAGTACTCAGGTCCATGCTGAACCCCAAACCCTAGTGCTGAAAGTGAGGGTACCATCAGGCTGCAGCGTGGGGGTCAGGACTCTGCCTTTGAAAACAGCAGTTCACAAGAACATCTGTTCTAATGGCTAATCTGGAACCCAATCCACAGAACAGAGATTCAGAGTGGGGGGCAAGGAGGAAGACAAGTGAACAAAGGAAATTTAACCCATGGCTGATGCCCCTGTAGGAAGTGCTTTGTGGCATTTAGTGTGGCCAGGGGAGTTCAGATGGGAGCTGGACACAGTAGTACACACCCGCAATCCCAGCACTCCAGAGGCTGAGGCAGGAGGATTGAGATTTCAAGACCAGCCTGGGCTACAGACTGAATGCCTGTCCTCAGGGTGGGGGATGTCAGAGCCACGAGGGAAAACAGCATTGTGGGTAAAGTTGGTCTTTTAGCAACAGGACAGCCCTGCTGTGAGCTGACAATCCAATGACACCTGGGGACAGGCAGGGAGGGCATCTAGGACAGGGTGGGAACTCAGGTCTCCCACTGTCTGACTGCCCTGCCCTGTCTCCACTCAGGAGCTCAAAGGCCTTGCTGCTCAGCCCTCATGGCTTCCTTTGTATGATGGTGGCTACTGTCCCCAACCTGGAAGCCATAGAGCTGCCCAAGCCCCAGCAAACAGTTCCCGGGTGGCACTGCCCACACCTTCTGCATCATCTGGAGCTACAGTGCGCCTGTATCTCAGGATGGCCAGGGCTAAACAGCCCACGAGAGGAGGAGGGAAGGGGCAGAATGAGGCTGGACATACAGAGCGATGGGTGCCAGCCCGGGTTTGCCACACACAATCTCCCTGCTCACTTCTTCCACCACCCACGCCCCAATCCCTAACATCAATCAGAACGGAAGCTTTAATTCTTTGGAGGGGACAAACTCTTTTTCTCCTGCCACAGAACGGGGTGTCCTTCCCCACAGGTACTATGTTACGTTCTTCCTCGTGACTTCAGTAGCTCCCATGCCCTCTGGGATACTTGCCTCTGCCAGCTAATCACGCCTCTTTCATGATTATCTTTGCTACTAATCTTGTTTTGAGACTGGGTCTCACATGGTAGCCCAGGTTAGCCTAGAATTTGTGGCAATCCTCCAGAAGGAAAGAACAATGTCTCCCAAGTGCTGGGGTCACAGATGTAAGCCACAGTGTTTCACGTCTATTGCTTGTCTTTTGACATTCATCTCTTATCACTTTCCCGGGCTCTTTGGCAACCCTGGGTCTAGCCTCTGACTTTCCAGAGCTGCCCATTTCCTCGCCGGGGGAGGGTGTGATCACTCACTCTCTAATCTTAGCTATTTTTCCACCATGAATGCACAGAAATCATCTCCAATCTGAACACCTGTTGAATTCAGGGCTTAGCCTTACGACAAGCCTCTGTGACTCCATGCCTCTCTGCCACACAGACTGCCCTGCCCAAGGTTCCTGGTGTGTGTGTGCGCCCCTGCAGTCATGGAGGGCAGAACTATGTGTAATGCATGTAGCTTTGCAGGCAAGAGATATATGGTAAAACAGTCCCCAGGACCTAAGAAAAACACCCGGGGCCTAGTGCTGTTGGACTGAATTGAAGAGCCCTTTCTGTGTGGCCATTTCAACCTCAGGCATGTGAGCCACAATACAGACATGGTCAAGAGGAAATACGGAAGTGGTGCTAGGCTCTGTAGCAGATGGCAGAGGTTGGAAGTCAGAGCACTGTTTGGGTGTGAAGGGCCGTGCTGAGGATGGCATACCAACACTGACCTATTAACACTGCCACTTTCCAGTGGTGTTTACTGGGTAGGGACTGCCTGCCACAGGTCCGACGGGGTCGTCTAGCTTGCCTACAGAGCCCCGAGAGGATAAGAAACTGGAGGTTTAAACCTTCTGGCAGGGATGTGTGGTCCCTTGGGAGATAGTGGCCCGTGAGAAGGCTTCTGAGGGGGCGTGTGGTCTGGGACTCAGACCTTGGGCGATGATGCAGGCTGTTGGGTCCCATGCCAGGCCCACTGATCCAGGTCATGACAGTTGGAGCCAGGAACTTACATTTTAAATAAACTCCTCTAGAATTCTAATGCCATCAATGCCTGCAAGTCCTTGCCAGCTACTCTCCAATGTGTGCACTGGTTGGGGAGTGGGGAAGGAAGCGAGAGAGGCCACTCACAGAGCAGACAGGAAGAAAGCCACAGACCTGTGTGTGAAAATGCCTGCTCTGCCTGAACAGGGCTGTGAAGCAGCAGCTGAGGCTTAGCTAGTGGGAGGTTGGGGAGGACTAGAGCAGACTAAAGTAGATCTGCAGGAGGCTTCAACTCTTCCCGGAAGCCAGGGGTGCAAGAGAAAGAGAAGTTCCCCTGACAGGGAGCTTCAAAGCATCCTCTGTAGGGCTGGGCAGAAGAGTCAGGGGAACCTTTCTTACCAGTTGGAAACAGAGAGGGCTGAAAGCAGCCATCCCCTTGCTCCTGTCTCCCTCCACCTCTGCTCTCTTGATTTTGGAGGGAGGGAGCAATGGAATAATCTCCAAGGACTGGAACAAAGCTAGTTTTCGGAACAGACCCAGCAGACATTCACCGCCAGGTCTTCACAGAAGGGCCCAGGTGATGGGAAGGCCCATGTCCGCTGGCAAGGTGCAAAGGACAGCTTGTTCCACACAGGATTGGCCCTGCTGAGCCTGGCAAAAGGGACAGCAATATCTTCAGAGCTATAGAATGGTGAGCGAACCAGAACCAGGTGGAGCTGAGGTGTGTTAGGTAGAGGAAGGTCAATGGTGGAGGTCTCCAGCCTTTGCTGGATTTGTGAAGAGGGAGCACTCACTCCGTCTTGCTTTCATTTCACTCCAAGGAATGTGTGGTAGCGGTGACTGGTACCCGATGCTCACTGACTATCCAAGGAGGTAAAATGGCTTCCGCTCCCACTGGCTTAAACAGCTACACAGCCCACCTGGGATACCCTCGCCCCCATTTGAAATTTACAAGGCCAAGGTCATTGACTGGGGCCTCGAAAGGTCATCTCTCACAGAGTACTCTGTCTGAAACCAGGATACTTGAAAGGCAGTTTGGGCAATGAAGACTGGAACCACGGGTGGCCTATGGGCAGTGACACCAAGGAAGGCCGATCATTCCTTCTTGGTGTGCTCCAGGACACGGTAGGGAACCCCAGGGGTGCTTCTGGAGTTGTGTTCCTCTTGCATGACGGGAAGAGTGGCCGGGGTGTAGATCTCAGAGATGCTGTCGTTGTTTTCCAAGGCTCCATAGGAAAAAGAAGCTTTGAGGTCAGGCTGGACTGTCGTCCCTTTTGCATGCATGTCCTGCATACCTGAAATGACATCCATGTTCCCAGTCATTGTGTAGGAAGGGGTGCTGAACTTCCCCTCTCTCTCACCACAGACCAACCAGACCTCAGGGGCTGATCGAGCGCATTACTGATCCCCAGATGCTTGAGATTTAAGAGGAACTACACAGATTTACACTGGAGGAAGGAATGTGTATATCCCCGGGAGGCAGGTGGACAGGACAGAACACCATGCTCTGGGTAGGGTAGATGCCACTTTGCTGTTGAATTAACTCAGGAGCCAGGAGGCTTTTTAACCACTGAGGAAATAAACAGGGTGACTTTTGCATTCTGGAGACCCAAACATTGTGATGGACGGAGAGAGTGTTGACCTTTGACCTTAACAGTCCATATCTATATGCAGGGTGAGGTGTGATTCCCGTGATTTGGGACACACTGATGTTGGATTTAAATTTACATTTAGGGGAAACAAAACCCCTAGTGTGGTGTTGATGCTGTTGTTACTGTTGTGTTGCTACCGATGGGGTCTCACTATGTAACCCTGGCTGCCTTGGAACTTTCTATGGACATCAGGCTGGCCTTGAACTAATTACCTCCGCCTCCTACATGCTGCGCTATAGGCATGCCTGGCTTAAAGACCTTCCGTTTCTGTAACTGTCTTCTACAATCCTTCCAGGCAGGGGCACCTGATCCCTTGGGGGCCAACACCTTTCTGAACTAAATGCCAAGTGTCTCCTGTGAAGGAGGAGGACAGTTGTCCGCTCACTTCCTGACACACTCCTGTCCTGGGCTAACACTCCACCGCTGGAGACCAACACGGGCAGTCACAGCAGCGGGTGAGGCATGCTGGATTTAGACGGCAACATATCGATCCCGTTTCAGATGGCCACCCAATTTTGTTCCACCTGATCCTTAAGGCCATGGAGAAGGACTAGACACGGCTGGAGGCAACTTCCCTGAGAGCCTTGGGAGCTGCTGAAAGCCAGGGACAGGGTTTACCACAAGGGTGTTTAAACTCGAAAGTCCACCATCTTAACTGCAGGGGCATACTGTCTCCCTATAGACCAAACTTAATCATTAAACGACGCTAGGGCAGAGAAAAACTACTACCCTCATTTCCTGGATAATAAAGCAGGTTCCAAGAGGCAGTGTAGCCCGCCCACATAGGGCTAAAGAGCAGCTGGGACTTAGCACCAGAGCCTGCAGCTTTGAATGCCAGCTGGGGAAGGCCTCTACCCTCCATGTGACACAGATTCAATGGATGGTTATTTCAAGGGTCAGTTTAAGAGTCTATGGTCAAGCCGGGCAGTGGTGGCGCACTCCTTTAATCCCAGCACTTGGGAGGCAGAGACAGGTTGATTTCTGAGTTCGAGACCAGCCTGGTCTACAGAGTGAGTTCCAGGACAGCCAGGGCTATACAGAGAAACCCTGTCTCGAAAAACCAAAAAAAAAAAAAAAAAAGCTTACAGTCTAGGCTTGGACTGAAGCTCCATCAGCAGTGTGCTTGCTTGCTTGCTTGCCTAGCACACACAAAGCCTTGGGTTGGATCCCAAGCATTACATACAATGTAATCATGATGTGTCACGATGGGACACACCTGTTAAACCTAGCATTTGGAAGGTAGAAGCAGGAGGTTCAGAAGTTCAAGGTCATTCTCAGTCATAGAGAGAGTCCAGAGCCAGCCTGGGCTACATAAGACCCTGTCTCAAAAAAAAAAAAAAAAGTCTATAGGCTCAGGGTGTGGTAGGGCAGGTAAAGGTGTCTGCTGCTCAGGGAAGAGTCAGCCTACATGATTACAGAGTTCTGCATAGCTTTGAACCGTGTCAGTACCTCCTGCCTTATCCCACCAGTCCACAAGAGACTGATGGGGTTGGGTTTGCCCTGTGGAACATGGGGTGTTAGGAGTACTTATCAGGGGTCCTGGGTTTGGGTTAGGGGACCTGAGGAGGGTTTGGGAAGGCCAGCCTTTGCTTTGGATTTGACACTGTTAGGAAGTGGGTAAGTGGGGAAGCTTCTGTCCCTGAGAGCCTTGCTGATTCTGTGCTAGAAGATTGACACACACAGGTGTGGTAAGTCAGCACTGAGTGATGCTCAAGCTAGGCTGGGATCGGCACCTCTGCTCCTTGTGGTCGGGACCATGTTCATTCTGGGTCTGTATTCAGACTTGGTATGTGGGCTATGTAGTCACCCGTCAGGATGAGTGTGGCCCTTCTGTGATGCCCTGAGAAAATGGTTTCTGTTGGGCCAGGGACCACAGAGCCCATGGAGGCCCCACTGATCCTGATGCCCTGGGCTGCTGATCTCTTTGTCCATTTAGGAAGATTCTGGGCACTAGACATATGAAGCCCCCCCCCCCAACTGTGACATATCTTCAAGACCCCTTGAACAGAAGCCACTGGTGTGTCATGGCACCAAACTAGACAGTCAAAAGCCAGACCACAAGACCAGAGAAAGCAAGTGACCAGAGAACTGACTCTGTTAATGACTAAGGCAGCCAACTGCTGAAATACTGAATGATTTTGTGTGTGTGTGTGTGTGTGTTTGCATACTGACCCTGCCAGTGGAAGTGCTACAGATGCTGCTGGGTTCTCTCTCTCTCTCTCTCTCTCTCTCTCTCTCTCTCTCTCTCTCTGTGTTCTCACACTGCATAGCAAGCATTTTATGCACCTTGCCATCTACCTAGCCCCAAAACTTCAAAGTTTTTTTTAAAGCGAAATAGAAGCAAAGGCATCTACCACATCCCAGGCACTGTGCCAGAATCCTTGACACATGTGGCCCACAACCCAGAAATAAGGAGTTCCCCATTTATATGTGAGGATGAGAGGCCTCAACACACGGTACAGTGGGAAAGTGGCAGAGTTTAAATCTGACCCAGGCCATATGAACTCTGTGTGTCCTGTAGGATGGTCTCAACAGCCAACAGGACAGGCTCTTCTTAAGGTTCTTCAACGCCTCATTTCCTAATGGTCATGAGGTACCAGAGCCACACCCTCAAACTGGCCACACAATCCTGGTGTCTAGGATCAGCTGATCTCACCCCCTACTTCCCATAGAAAAATACATCTGTATGAATGTACGTAGGAACATGTGTATGGACAGACACAGTTTATAAACACATGGACACACGGGGACATACACATACTCGCACACACGGAGTTGACACCTCACCTATCTGGGATTCAGCTATCCAGCGCCCTCATCTATCCGGAACACAGCCGAGAAACAAGGAAATAAGCAGAAAAGGCGTCTGAGCAGCCAGGTTCGACGTTAACACAGTCCACGCACTCACAGCCCGAGCCCTCAACTGCCAGGAGAAACCTCAGGGCCCGACTCAGCCACTCTGCGTTTATCCACACGTGGCTGAGTTGGGTCAAAAGAAAATGCTGGTTTGGGGTTCTCTAGTCCTGCTCAGGCAGGCTGGCCGCAGCAAGCAGGGCAGATGGCAGCTTTCGTAGAGCAAGATAAAACAAACAAACAAACAAACAAACCAGTAAGCGAATGCAGCTGGGGCCATTTGGCACGGGAGCACGTCAGTCAGTCCTGAGAACACACTTGGATCATGGCATCAAAGCCTCAAACCTGGGTCCTGCGCAATGGCGCCCAGGCAGGTCTTTAACTCATGATCCTCCTGCCTCAGCCTCCCAAATGCTGGGATTACAGGTGCATGGCACTTTGAACATTTAAACACTGCTCTTGATTAGGCAGTGCTTTATGTGGTTGGCGTATGCGGTCACGATTTCTTCACAGATTACATGACTGAAGAACGTGTGATCATGTTGTGGAGCAATGTAGGAGAAAAAGCAGGCATGACCTGGCAGCCAGCCTACTTGGCACACTTCTAAATAAGAAATATGGTGCACTGAGCTCCTAAAGTCAGAACACTGAATTCTGAAGTAGCGTGAGTAGCCGGTAGCTGGCCCACAGACGAGTCTGAATTCTCCATGTCTCTTTTAATTCGCTTCTTCTGCATACAGACCTGGTGGTATGAGCCCTCACTATCTAATCCGAGGTAAGGTGCTAACCAACCACAGCCGATAGGCTTCCAATACATATGTTGCTCACATGCAATAAAGCAGACTCTGTTCCCTGAAATCCTCTCTGGGGTGGTTCATCTCGCCCTTTACCAACCCACAGGCATCGCTGTCTTGTCAGGGATGCCCCAGTAACAATAGCAGAGAGAAGCCCATCTTAATCTATTTAAAATAAAGACTATTTGGGGTTTGAGTGATAATGTTAATGGGCAGAATTTACATCAGTCAACTTAACCCAGCCTGGTCCAGTCTTAACTGTCCAACTCTGAGTTTTTCTAACTCACCACAAGCCCCCCTCCTTCCTATGGCCTTGCATTTGTCTGATTGGTAAGTGTTTGTTCTCCCCAGGGCTGAACCCTCTTTGAGCTTGTGTTCTCAGTTCCCTGGAACAGTGATCCAGGAGCGAGGTTATAGTGTTAGAAGTCATTCATGTTATTTTTCTTCCTCTCTGTGAGCACTCTGTCTCTGCAGGCTCAAAGCTTGGTACTGCTGGTTGGAAACACCCGGTGTGAATCGGGGTTTTCTTTAGAAGAGCCTGCATCAGACCAGGGAACTGGCAAGGGGTTCTCAAGGCCGACTGAGATGCCGCAGCCATCACCTCCTCTTGAAAGAAGAGATTAAAAGAGATGCAAACCAACAAGGACAGGGCTAGAACTCACACCAAACCACACCTTTCTGCACCTCACTCAGTGCTGGCTGTCTAGTTTCCAACACCAAGCAGCGGTCATTGTACAAGGGGCAGCCGGCAGGATACAGGGGGTTTTATCCTTACCTGGCATGGCATCCATGGAAATATAGGGCTCGAACGGAATGGCCTTCTTCCTGTTTCGAGTGATTAGGAACACGCCCAAGAAGGCGATGAGGCACCTGAAGAAAGGAGACAGGAGAGGAACAGGAGAAATGAGACCAGGAGCAGCCACGAGGAGGGGGACTCAAGGGCCTGTGGCAAAGGGCCAGCTAAAAAGAAGGTTGAGATGGTGGGGCCTGCCACCAGCAAGGAGCAGATGCCCTGAGTAATAACAGCCTTGGGGTGAGGGGCAGGGGTGGGGGTATGCATCCACAGTCCCCACGAGCTAGGTTCAGGGTGGACTAGAGTCTCCAGGAGAAACGATTTGCAGTGTGTTGCTGATCTGCTGCCCCTCAGCCAGAGTTCTCAGAAGCTTGACTTTTAGAAAGCCGTGTTCCTTCTCTTCTCTTCCCTTTCCCTCCCTCCCTCCCTTCTTCCCTCCCCCCCCTCTCTTTGTTTGTTTGTTTGTTTCTTTCTTTCTTTCTTTCGTTTTTTTGAGATAGGGTTTCTCTGTGTAGCCCTGGCTGTCCTGGAACTCACTCTGTAGACCAGGCTAGCCTCGAACTCAGAAATCCACCTGCCTCTGCCTCCCGAGTGTTGGGATTAAAGGTGTGCGCCACCACTGCCTGGCCCTTTCTTTCTTTCTTTAAATGATTATTTATTTACTTATATGTATATGAGCTGTCTTCAGACACACCAGAAGAGGTCATCGGATCTCATTACAGATGGTTGTGAGCCACCATGTGGTTGCTGGGAATTGAACTCAGGACCTCAGGAAGAGCAGTCAGTGCTCTTGACCTCTGAGCCATCTCTCCAGCCTGAAAACTGTATTTTTTTTTTTTAAACTAAAAAAATTCTTAAAGACTTGAATGCAGTCTGTATACAAGGCTCGCAAAATGAATGAACATAGGGAAGTCCCTGTGTTTCCTAGTCTAACTTCCCCAGGAGCTGGATTGTCTTCAAATGTTCTCTGGCTCCCTACCTCTGTGACAGTGTGTGTGTGTGTGTGTGTGTGTGTGTGTGAGAGAGAGAGAGAGAGAGAGAGAGAGAGAGAGAGAGAGAGAGAGAATATGTGTGTGTCCATCTCCCTGTGTTGCTCTGGCTGTCTTGTAGTTCAGGGTGGCAGAAACACAGATTTACCTGCTTCTGCCCCACCACCTGCCACCCCCAGTGCTGGGGTCAAAGGTATAAACACCCCACTTGGTTTTTTCCTTTCTTTCAGTTTGTGTAAACAAGCCATTTCTCAAAATCAAGGTGAGATTTACATGCGGGAATGTGTGAATGCCAACAAGAAAGATGGATGGTTTGCTTATATTAAATGGCGTATATGTTCCCCTTCCAGGTCAAGATCAAAAGATATCTACCTCTCTAAGCCAGTGGTTCTCAAGCTTCCTAACAGTGGGACCCTTTAGTACGGTTCCTCATGTTGTGGCGACCCCACCCATAAAAATTTTTCATTGCTACTTTATAACTGGAATCTTGCTACTGTGATGAACCATAATGTAAATATCTGATATGCAGGATATCTAATACTTGACTCCTGTGACTGGGTCCTTTGAACCCCAAAGGGGTTGTGATCCACAGGTCGAGGATCACTGATCTAGAAGGTTCTATGCGGCTGAGAGTGACCTTGAATTTCTGATCCTCCTGCCTCCAACCTTCCGAGTGCTGGGATTACAAGTGTGTACCACAAGGCCTGGGTTCCTGCAGTGTTGGGATGGAATGCAGGGTTTTGAGCATGCCAGGCAAGGCCTCCACCAAACGAGCCCCAGCCGTATCTTCCCTCTTCCCTTCACGCTCTGCCATCCCCAGTCTCTACCACCTGGCTTCTCGCCCCACGAGTTAGATTTACCTGATTTTAGAAATGACAAGGAGAGAGAAGGGTGCAAGGCTTTGGGGGAGCAAGCTGCTCACTTTGGAGGTCAGCATCCTTCAGCTCAATGCGCCCCCAACTCCAGGCGCAGGGCTGAGGCAATGGGCCAGGGGCAAGGCCTGGAGGGAGGCTCCCACTAGTCCTGGGGTGTGACTCACCCCAGTGCAAACATGCAGATGTGCAGAGCTTCCTCCCCAAGGAAGTCCAGGTAGAAGATAGCACCTGCGCAGCAGCAAGGGAGAGAAAAGACGGTGACCATTTCCAGATCTGCCCCGTGCCCACCTGGCTAGGCTCTGGCTAGATGCTCTTCCCTACAGGGCACTGAAGTAACCAAAACCATTTGGACGCAGGCAGACTTTTCTGCCAGCCCCCACCCCCCACCCCCCATCTCCACATTACAACAAACAAACCAGCAAGCAGTCTTTTGGAATAATATCAAAACTGTTCCCGCTGAAGTGATGGCACATGCTTTTAATCCCAGCACTCGGGAGGCAGAGGCAGGCGGATCTCTGAGTTCAAGACTCGCCTGGTCTACAGAGTGAGTTCTAAGACAGCAAAGGCTACACAGAAAAGCCCTGTCTCAAAAACCACACACACACACATACACACACAACTGTTCCAAATAGCAAAGTTCTCATAAATGCTTCTAGTCACACCCTCTGTCATGCACGATGATTTTCCTGCCTTAGCTTCCCATGGGCTGGGATTACAGGCTCAAGTCACCATTCCTGGTTGGTTGGTTTCTTCCTTCATATTCTTCCCCACCCTGCTTTTTTGACAGAGTCTCCTGAAGCCTAGGCTGGCCTCAAACTCCTTATTAGATGACCCTGAACTTCTCATTCTCCTGATTCTACCTCCCAAGTGCTGGATGACGGCATGCACAGGGAGACTGGCACGGAGCATGAAGCCGGGGATTTGTGTGCACTTTACCTACTGAACCTCACCCCAACCAAAACTGTTGAGGAAGCCCTAGCCACGGACCCACAAGCAGGAGGACCAGGGGCTGTTTGGATTGTACATGTTGAAATCCTAGAAGGGAGGTGTCCCTGAGACATGTCTACTACTGGATGGCAAGCCTCCACATCTAAATTCCACACCCTCCACCGAAGCCCAGGGCAGAACCAGACAGCAGAATCAGCTGACTGATACCCCCCCCCCTCTCCAGGCAGGTGTGATGGTTTGGATATGCTTGGTCCAGGTGTGGCCCCTTTGGAGTAGGTGTGTCACTGTGGGTGTGGGCTTTAAGACCCTCATCCTAGCTGCCTGGAAGCCAGTATTCCGCTAGCAGCCTTCAGATGAAGATGTAGAACTCTCAGCTCCTCCTGCACCATGCCTGCCTGGACACTGCCATGTTCCCACCTGGATGATACTGGACTGACCCTCTGAACTGTAAGCCAGCCTCAATTAAATGTCATCCTTTATAACACTTTCCTTAAGCAGGGCAGTGGTGGCGCACGCCTTTAATCCCAGCACTCGGGAGTCAGAGGCAGGCGGATTTCTGAGTTCGAGGCCAGCCTGGTCTACAGAGTGAGTTCCAGGACAGCCAGGGCTACAAGGAGAAATCCTGTCTCGAAAAACCAACCAACCAATAACAACAACAACAACGAGACTTGCCTTGGTTATGGTGTCTGTTCACAGCAGTAAACCCTAACTAATACAGCAAGAGACAGAAACCCAATAAAGGGTTACTCTTACCTGCTGTGATGGCCACTGTGGTGGACAGGATGTAGCCTATGCTGGCGATCAAGGAGGAGTCATAGATCTGAGAGGCTTGACTCAGAAACCTGCAACACACAGGCACTTGGGTCAGTGGGCCAAGGGGAAGGAGAGTGAAGCTTGGGGACGTAAGGTAAGGCCCGAGGAGGGTTTCTAGGTCTGTAAGAATGGCCTTACCCTCCTATAGGGTACGCTGCATCCCAGGATCTGGGGGCTGTACCTGGCCCTCAGACAGGCCTGCCTGTAGCTTGCCTCTGACTGTGTGACTCTGGCCATTACCAAATCCTTCTCCTCATCCCTGATCCCCATGTCAGTGAACAGAGCTGCCCCTGGGTCCACACAGCCTGGGGCTCTCTCCTAACAAGGTCGCATCCAGCCCAACATTGTAATTTTTTAATTATTAGAAACATATTTCGGTGGTTACAGCAATAAACGGGAGAAAGGGGAAGTCAGCATTGTTCCTAATCTCTATGTCTGTGACAGATACCACCTTCATGTGAGCACCGATCCTGTCCTCTCTCTGCTGACATTCCAGTTAGTTCTGCACAGCTGCCCACATGAACACTAACCACTGAGCTAACCGTCTGTGTATGGGCTAAGTCCCCTAGAGCTGGGAGAAGGACAGTGGCTCTGGATGGGGGGGGGGGGGGGGGGCTGTCCTGACTGGGAGACCAGAAGTTCCTGAGAGGTGGCAGGAGTCTGTGTCTCCCTGACCTCACAGCACGGAGCTGTGGACTGGGCAGGGATTCCTTGTCAGAGACCAATAATGGTACTGAAGGGCTAAAAGTCATAATTAAAACGACAGTAGTGACAAGCTGATGTTGCGTGGACACCATGGGTGGGCCACTTCAGATGCATTTGTGGGTCTCAGAGAGTAAAGCTGAGCCCCAGGAAAGCCCAGTGGGACTGGAGGAGAAGGCGCAGAGGGGCCCAGCCTGGGAGCCTGACGTCTAGCTTTGGCTCTCAACCTGTGACTTCCGAGCTCCCTCTGCCTCATCTGCAGCCTGGGACAGACAATACCATTTCTGTCCCTCCCCCCCATGACCCCCAGAAGGTACTGTGAGCCCAGGTGAATGGAAGATGGGCATCACCAGCAGCAGTAGCTACTGCTATGGCCCTCAAGGTCAAGTGGCTGGTGGATGCTGAGCCCAGGCCAGAGCTAGGAACCTGACTTTCAGGCTGGCTCAGCATCACTCACCGCCTTGAGACTGTCAGGTTGACTCAGGTCACCTACACTATTCATGGAGTGTCACTGGCAGGACTCCGAGGGGACAGGACATAAGCCTGAGGATTACAGAGCATCACATCACCCAGTCTCAGAGGGAGATCAGAGTTTTCAAGGACGAGAAATGACAACTTGTTCTTCCAAGCAGACAAGAGTGTGCCTCTTGGGTGACCACAAGGATTCTCTTCAAATCCCCATAGGGCATATAGCAGGAAGTGAGACTGCTCTTCATACTTTGAGGCAGAAGGTGCACTCAGGGCAAGGAGGTGGGGGGAGGGGCGGCTCAGACCCCTCCCCCTTCCCCGAGAGCTCATCTCCACCCAGATGCTAAACTGGCTATCTGTATGTTCTGGCTCCCCTATAACTTTAGAATGGAATGGAAGCAGTCCCAGAGGAAAGGCAACGCACGTGGCCTGGTAGATGGCAGTGGCCACCATGCACACGAGCATCACGTAGAAGATGGGGTAGTCCAGCTGCAGGTTGCCTTGGATGGACAGC
Source organism: Rhynchomys soricoides (assembly GCA_019843965.1). Lineage (NCBI taxonomy): Eukaryota > Metazoa > Chordata > Mammalia > Rodentia > Muridae > Rhynchomys > Rhynchomys soricoides. The sequence continues at coordinate 266,186 of JADRCH010000165.1, forward strand.
ACCAGCATCCCTGCCACAGCCTTGACCGTCACCACCGTCATGGAACCTGTGAAGAGCAAGTGAGGGTGCAGGAGGCCTCAAGAGAATGTAAGGAGTCAGATCCTGAATGGACTTGGGAACAGAGGTGGAGGGTCACAAAGCTCCCTTGGTAAGAAGACACCATCAAATAGGTCTACCTTGCCCGTGACTCCCATGTCTGGGCAGACAAGTCAAAGGAAGGGAAGTGAGGTGCCCACAGCTATTTCCAAACGACACCTGACTGTACCTTAATGGGCAGCGAGTTCAGGTCTCTGTCAACAGACTCCTTGACAGAGAGTGGGGACACACAAAATTCCCCTGAGCATCAACTTGCTGATACTCTCAGGAAAACAGGTGGGGAAGAACTCAGGAACTGGGGCTTCATAACCCTCAGTGCATATACTTGTTTGTTTATCGAGACAGGGTTTCTCTGTGTAGCCCTGGCTGTCCAGGAACTCACTCTGTAGCCCCGGCTGGCCTTGAACTCAGAGATCTGCCTTCCTCTGCCTCCCAACTGCTGAGATTAAAGGCACGTGCTGCTCTCCACACCATTTTTTTTTTTTTTTAAATATTTTTCTTTTTTCTTTGTGTTAGGGGCTGGAGAGACGCTCAGTGGTGAGGAACACTGACTGTTCTTCCAGAGGTCCTGAGTTCAACTCCCAGCAACCACATGGCAGCTCACCTATAAGTTCAGATCCAGAGGATATGACACCCTCTTCTGGCCTTCAGAACAATCATATGCACATGGGGTGGTTTGTATTTTTTCTTCCCTTTTTTTTCAGTGTTTCTCTTTTTTCTTTTTCTTGTTTTTGAGACAGCATTTCTTACTGAACCTAGAACTCATCACTTTGGCTAGACTGGCTGGCTAGTGAGCACCAGCGATGTCCCTGCCTCTGCCTCCCTTGTGCCAGGACTACAGGGGCATGCCCTGTGCCTGGCTTTTTATGTGGATTGTTGGGCAATCCAAACTCCCAGCCCCTTCCGGATATATCTTTACTCCCAGAAGTCTATGGTGTTAGGTAGCCTTATGCATATGCAAATTCACACCCAACATATATTTATTTGCTTTAAAATGATAACTATGTAAGAACGCACGTATGTGATTGCATGCATGCACATTATGTGGTATAAAATACGCACAAGAAATGTACCTGGGCCTGGAGAGTTGGTTCAGCGGTTAAGAGCAATGACTGCTCTTCCAGAGGCCCTGAGTTCAGTTCCCAGCAACCACATGGTGGCTCACAACTATCTGTGATGGGATCCGATGCCCTCTTCTGGTGCGTCTGAAGACAGCTACAGTGTATTCATATATATGTATGTATGTATATTAATCTTTTTAAAAAAAGAAATTTAACTGGATGCAAAGGTGGAAGAAAGATGGTTTTTCCTCCTGCACATCCCATGACTATTGTGACCACTCTACTACGGAGACCCATTGCTGACCTCCAAGTGGCTTCAGCTTGCAAAGTGTCACATCTGCCAAACTGGAATTAGAAGAAGCCACGGAGGGCTGAACTGCTTCGTGCCCTCTTTCTGCCGGCTGCCTCATTGGCTTTCTTGTGCCAACCATACAGCACACAGTGCCTTCTGGGACCCTCTGCCACTGCACTAGTTTGCAGGCTCTTGTCACCACGCTGTCCATGTCACCAAACAGCAGATGGGCCATGAGGGAAGAGATGTTGATGATTCGGGTCCTAACCACCAAAACCAAAGTCAAAAGGAACGGGGAATGCCTTAGGTTGCAACGTGGGCGCACCTAAGAACGCTCTGTTGAAACAAGCCAGTTACCAGAAGGCCTCAGGGCCAGGTGTGCACCTGCCATCCCAGCACTTAGGAGGCCAAGGCTGGAGGACTGAGGGTTCAAGGCCAGCTGTCTACAAAAGAAGATTTTTTAAAAAAAAGGCAGCTGGGGCTGGGGCTGGAGAGTTGGCTCAGTGGTTAAGAGAACTTGTTGCTGTAGCAGGGGATCAGGGTTCAATTCCCAGCACCCACATGGAGTCCCAGCTCCTTGGGCACCAGGCATGATTGTGGCACACAGATGTACATGCAAGCAAAACAAATATTCATAAAATAATAGAAATAAATCTAAAAAAATACAGCTGAGGATGCACTTCGGTTGGTAGGGGGCTTGTCTAGCATGCACACAGCCCTGGGCTCAGTCCCCAGCACTGCTTAAATGGAGTGGTCTGTGGTCCTAGCACTTCTGGAGGACCAGAAGTTCAAGGTGGCAACAGAGGGACTTCAAGGTCAGCCTAGGCTACCAGAGACCCCATCTCAGTACAAAGAACCACATTAGGATGTAATTCCACTTACAGAATTTATAGATGTTTTAAGAAGTGACAGATATTCACATGGTTTGGGGCTCTGACCTCTGACCTCATCTATCTCACCCTTCGCCCTTCCTCCCCATGTTGGGTCATTGCCCACACTCACGTCTGCTCACTTTTATCTTGCTGCAGACAGCCCTCTCTGAGTCCCCCCCCCCCCCCAAATCCCCACCCCCGTTTGGACTTCAATTCTGGACACTTGTCTGTAAACAGAGCCTACAGCCCCATGAGCCCCATGATCCAGACACTGCTTACCAAGCAGGGCCACCAGGAGGAGAATCACAACGATGCTGTTGGCATTCTTCTCTTTGTAAAAGTAGAGCAGCAGGCAGAACAGGATGATTGCCACCAGCTGCAGAGGACATCAGTGACACCAAGCATTTAGTCAGGAATTCAGTGTGTGTCCCCGGCCCAACCGAGCCCCGAGTGTGTGGCTGAGTAGAGAAAGAAGAAGGTACATGTTGGGCCCAGTGGCTCACTTAGGATGGAGGCTGTGGTAGGAGGGTTGAGAGTTCAAGGCCAGCCTGGACTGCATGGTGAGTTCAAGGCCAGCCTAGGTAACTTAGGTCTCAGAATAGGAAAAGTAAAAAGAGGTTTTGGGCAGACAAATGGCACAGCACTTTTTAGGGACATTCCAGGTCCTGGGCTCTGTATCTAGCACCAAAAAAATTAAACCAAACCAACCAAAAGGCAAAATGCCACCCCAGAATGAGACACTCATTCCAGGAGCCATCTGGTCAAGTAACAGGTGCACATTCTTTGTCACCAAGCCCCAGCTGGGCATAGCTCCCAGAGGACAAAGAGAAAGGCAATATAGCTGGGTGTGGTAGCCCATGCCTGTACTCCTGGGACTTGGGAAGATTTTGAGTTGTAGGCTAGCCTGGGCTATGTGGTGAGACTGGGAGATTCAGGCTGTTGTTGCATCTGTCTCTAAATTGCTTGAGCAACCGTGGGCAAGTCTAAACATCCCCAAACCTCTGCTGTGTCCTCCGCACAGTAGAGATGACTCCATTTACAGAGCAACAGTCAGTGCTACGCTGGGTGAACTCTCCCCACAGGCCAGACACCGTGCTCAGCATGGCCACCATGTACATCTCCTTATGCCATTACAACCCACCTAGCCAATGATATGAACCTGAGCAACCTGCCTAAGGGTCCATATTCTTTCCCAACAGACCACGCTGTATGGGGCTGGAAGCCTAAGGCCCACACGGCAAAGCTGCTTCAGCAACAGAAACTCCCAGTAGCTGATTCTCAGCTGGCAGTTTGAGCGGCCTACCTGCCTACCATCAGCCACGCGCCCTTTCTAACCCCCTTCCCCCCCCAAAGGCCTAGATGCCTGGCGGTATGTCCGCTAAAGGAGTCAGATCCAGCACCCAGCAATGCTAAGGCAGCAAATTGTAGTAATGGCTCAGCTTTCTTGCCAGCCTCAAACCCATACTAAAGTCCCCTCATTCCTAAAACAAACGGGAGAACACCAGCCAATGGGTATTCCAAGGTGAGAGATTTTAACTGGAGGCCATTAACTCCAAGTCTTCCATGGCCGCTGGGTCCTGCTCTTGGTCCCAGTGGGTGTGTCTTACCTAGCTGTCACAGGCTGTGGTCAGTTGTCAGTCTGTAAGCGAGCCTCGCGTTAGGAAGGAGTCCTACATGAATCTGCATGATGACTGGTGGATACCCAATCAAGTATACTCAGACTGACACAGTAACATTCCCAAGGCCGTGTGTGTGTGTGTGTGTGTGTGTGTGTGTGTGTGTGTGTAACTCTTCGGTTTTTACTGTTGCCTGAAATGACTCTTTGTGCCTCACCAATGAGGCAGGTAAAGCAAGACCTTAAGGCCAGCCTGGGTTACACAGTGAGTTTAAGGGTAGCCTGAACAACTTAGTAAGATCCTAGTTCAAAATTTAAGAAAAAGTGGACCAGGGGTGTAGCTTATCAGGAAAACCTGCTCAGTATGTCAGTCCCTAGGATTTATTTCTATTTCCACCAAAAAGGAAAGATAAGATTAGGTGCACGCTGGCAAAATTTTGGATATAGAAAGACAAAGCAGGAATAAAATGCACATCATAATTTCATCTCCCAGAGACAACTACCCAGAGCTTCTGTTTTGCTACCTGCCCTTCATAGACACAGGTTGTGCACACACCTTCACGGCACTCTGAAGGCCCAAGGCTGGCAGATGTGGCACCAGCATGTCATGTGAACCAAGCATGTCCCTATAAGCTCAGAGGTCATACCGTGCCTTAGTGATCCCAACTGCGGGGCCTGTCGTGGGGTCCAGTGACTGGGACTTGACTCCTGCCCAAGGAGAAAGATGGCGCCTTCACTTACCATGTACAGGAGAAAAGGCCAGCTCACAAGGTGCCTGGCGATGTTCTCGCCTGTCATTTTCTCATGACTATTGGGTGCAAATGTCACTAGCAGGTAGGTGCCCACGATGGCCAAACCACAGCCAACGAAGGATAAGACATAACGTCCTGTGGAGAAGCAGGGAGGACAGTCAGAGGCTCAGGCATGGGCCAGGTACACAGGAGAGGTCTTAGCAAGTCAGGGCAGCCTTCACCTGTGTGCTGGCTACTTTTAGGTCAACTTGACACAAGCTAGAGTCATCTAAAGTGAGGGAACCTCAATTGAGAAAATGCCTCCCCTATGATCTGTCTATAGGCAAGCCTGTAGGCATTTTCTTAATTGGAGACTGATGAGGAGGGCCCAGCCCATTGTGGGTGGGACCATGCCTGGGCTCGTGGTTCTACAAGAAAGCAGGCTGAACAAGCCACAGGGAGCAGGGCAGTAAGCAGCACTAATGAGTCCTGGTGCCTTCGGAGGTCAGAGGACATCAGATTCCCTGGAACTGGAGTTATAGACAGTTGTGAGCCACCATGTTGGTGCTGGGGATCAAACCCAGGTCCTCTGCCAGAGCACCAAGTACTCTTAACCCCTGAGCCATCTGTCCAGGTCCCCTTAATGTATGTGTGTTTAATATATTGTTTACTTACTTGATTCGGTTAATTTTACAAAAAATTTTAAAGTTTATTTTGGGTGGGTGTTTTGCCTGCATGGAGTTACAGAGGGTTGTGAGCTGTCATGTGGGTGCTTAGAACCAATCCCAGGTCCTCTGCAAGAGAGCCAGTGCTCTTAACCACTGAGCCATCTCTCTAGCCTGTTGTTTTAAGATTTATTTTTCTTTATGTGTATGCGTGTGTATCTGTACGCCATCTGTATGAAATCACAGGTATGTGACATCATGCCTGGAGTAGTTTATAATGCTCCCGGGGGGAGGTGCATCAGGGCCTCTTCACACATGCGTATCATGAACTTTATGCACAGTCATCCTCCTTAATGCCATTCTAGAAATCTTAACAAAACTAGCTGTGGTGGTGCACACCTTTGATCCCAGCACTTGGGAGGCAGAGGAAGGAGGATTTCTGAGTTTGAGGCCAGCCTGGTCTACAGAGTGAGTTCTAGGATAGCCATGGCTACACAGAGGAAACCTGTCTTGGAAAACCAACCAAACCCAAACCAACAAAACCAAAACAAAACCAAAACTTAAGAAAACTCTGATGAAGGTTAACATGTACATGCACACAGGAAGTGCTAGAGGGATTCTCGAAGTGAACAGGGGCACCACACCCATGTCCCCAGCACCCAAGACAGGAAAGGAGACATCAGGAGCGCCCCAATTCCACAGCCCACCACAGGGTAGCATGGCCCCTCTTTGAGCAACACTGAGGGTGTCAACTGCTTTGGCATTTTATAGACATGGACCTCTGGGGTCTCTTTGGGTTATTCAGCAGGTGTCTGTGAGGCCCGGCTGTGTCCTGTGCCAACTGGGTTCATTTACTCTTGCCTGCCTAGCAGTGGCCCAGGTGACAGCGACTCAAGTGTCCACTGTACCACTGCTGGGCACTGTCTGCGGCCTTGGTTTGTATATATTATGCCCCAAACATAATGTTATTTCATTGCTACTTCATATTGTAATACTGCTGTTATGAATTATACTGTAAACATCTGATATGAAGGCTATCCGATATGTGACCCCTGTGAAAAGGTCATTTGACCCCACAGGTTGAGAACCTTGGTGTAAGGGCTTTGTGTTCTTGGTCACTCTTAATGTTTTCTAGCCATTCTGGGGGTGGGGGGGGAGACTATGTTCACTTTCTTTTTTTTTTTTTCAGTACTTGGAGTGGAACCCAGAACCTTGACTACTGGGCAAGCTCTCCCACCGAGCCATACCCCCAGCCCTTGCATGGTGGCTCTTACGTGCATTTTACAGGGAAGTTCCAGCCTAGAATCCCTTCATGTGCAAGCTAAGAGGGAAATGAAACTCCCAAAGCAAACTTCAAAGTCCAAAGCGTAGATTTTAAGAAGGACTTTGTCCCTTTCCAACCCGCTATCGTAAGGAACAGCCTCAGGGCTGTTACTGCTCAGAGGCCAGCTGGGGACCATCACTGGGACCCAGGACAGAATGGGGGGTAAGAGTCCTAGGTCTCTTCCCTGGTGTCCTGTCATACTCCAATGGGAAGTATGGCTAGCTGTGGGCTAGCACACACTGTATTCACATTAAACTATAGTCTCCTGAGTGCTTCATGGTTCTACTGCCACACCCTACGACACAGTGCGACTGGTTTCTAGTGGAGGGACCTTGATTAACAACACTAAACTTCCCTGATCTATGGTGTCCATGTTTCTCAATTGGTCAGGATTATCTATAAAACAATTAAACATGGGGACTTCCATCTTTTTTCTCCCTTCTGTGCTTCTAAATAGTGTGAGACAATACTTCTGGGCCAATACCTTGACTATGTAAACCCAGATGCTACCCTGGGGCTTGGGGACCAGGCCCAGGTCTAGCTGAGCTGAGGGATATTTTGGGGGACTATGAGCAGGTTCACTGGGCTGTAAGCTCAAATTCAGCTTTATTTATAATGACCTAGGAGTTTCTGGCTTCTGGGTTTGACTCCTGTGGATTTAAAACTCCATGTGTGTGTGCGTGTCTGTGAGTGTGTGTGTGTGTGTGTGTGTTTGTGTGTGTGCACCAGTCACTGGGTTTTTCTAAGTCAACAACAAAGGCCTGATCAGTATTGACTGCAGGCAATGAGGGAAGGGATAATTTTCAACTGGGCCACAGACAATTCTGATGCATGGCTGGGCTTGGGTTATTTAACGTAACATCCCAGGAGCATGGAACCTAGAGGGGAGCGGGTGCCAGAGCAATCTCTCCATGGCAGGGGTGGGATGGAGTGGGTAGAAGGGGTAGAGGGGAGGGGCTCCATCAGAGACTTACTCACAAAATCCTTAGGTTTCCATTTTTCCTTGATGAATATGATTCCGATGATGGCGCTTGCTGGAAAAAGCCAAACACAGAGGAGTGAGGCTGTTGGCAGGCAGAGGGCGCCTCTCACCCACACTCTCCGGGTGGCTCTTTTGTTCGCAGCTTCTAAAGCATGTTCTGCTTGTTTCCCAGAGACCTTTAGAGCTTGCTCTCCTTCAGCCTCAGCCAGTCCATCTGGGAGAGGGGACCTTCCAGAGCCTTCTGTGGGATTTCTCGGAAGCCAGGACCCTGGGCCGAGAGTGCCCACCGTGCAAGAGGTAACTTATACGTGTGACTTTTAGCATGCTCACCCTGAGGGGTGGGTACTACCGTTAGTCTTCTTTGATAAATGGGGATACTGAGGCAAAAGGGGTGAGATTGGTATGAAAAGGCAAGATTTGAACTTAGGAGTTCTTCCACCGTAGCCTCCCTCTCCCACGGTGCCTCTCCCTCCCTGACTACTGCAGGGTCACAGCTTTAAACTCCTGTGGTCATCCTACTGGGCAGGCCTGGCAGCCACTGTGAATGACTCCATTACTAGCCCAGCTCTGCCTCTCCTGGCTGGGTGGCCCTGGGTAAGTCACCTCCTGAGTGGCAGTCGTCTATGAGAAGGTATTCCGGGTCTGGTTGCATCATATTTTGTCATACACTCATATGGCCACTGGTGGTGCCATGGCAGATAGACCTACACCATGCAGCTCAGCAAACTGAGAGAAGGGCCCGCTCTCTTCAGTCTCAGTGACCACGCCCATCACCATCTTCCTCTCAGATTCTCTTCCCACCCCAGAACCAGTCCACAAACCCCACTGAAAACTGCTACTTCTCTGAGTTATAGGATGATAAGATTCTGTATGCAAATCATTTATCACACAGTAAATGATAATGAAATGATTCTGGTTACTGAACAGTGACAGAAAACTCACAGGTGGCCAATGGATGAGCTGTTACTGTATTAAATTTATTTCTCACTGGGTGGCCTCTGTAGCCCGAAGAACCCCTTAAAATCCAGTGGCTGACCCCCCCCCCCCATTCTTGGCACAATTTACTTATTTATTTATCATGACAATGGGGTTCAGAACTGGGGCCTGATACCAACCAGGCCATCATCCCTGGCCTCTAAGTTTGAAGAATTTGGTTGCTTATTCTAAGCAAAGACTCCTATGTACAGTGTTGGTGTTCAGTCACTTATGCCTCTCTGTGAATGAAGGTCCCGAGGAGTCTTTGGAGACCCCAGCATCGGGCAGAACAGAGGCAAGGATGTAACTCTATCAATGGGGCTGGGCAGGGGTCTGAATGCAGGAGGCAATCCGGAGGACCACAGAGGGAAGGTGGGGATGGCCAAAGGACCTGCCTTAACTAGAGACATTCAAAGCATCTTAGAAAAAGACACTGGAAAAAGAAAAAAAAAAAATTACTGGTCTAGCCTAGTAGCTAAGCGGCAAAGCAATCTCCCATCATGCACAAGGGCCCGGGATTCATCCTCAACACTTAGAAGATACTGGGTGGGAGAAACTCAGCTCTGCTTATGTGGACTGTCAGTTTACCACACCAGCTCAACAAAGGGAAGCTCTTCTATTAGCAATTTGGAAATCCAATTGAATTCTGAGCTCTCACCTAGGCTGGCTGGAAGGAGAGGTGTGACTGATTAATGATGTCTTCCCTGAGTCCAGAAGGAGCAGTTACCACCATGTGTCATACACAGCCCCTCCCTTCAGCGAAGAGGACCTTTGAGTTCAAGGAGACCTAAGACACCAAGATTCTCTGCTTTTCTGCGAGCAGGAGAAAGCCACGCTGGCCTCAAACTCACAGAGATCCACCTGTCTCTGCCTCCCAAGTGCTGGGATTAAAGTCGGGTACTGCAATGGCAAACCCGAGAGTGGTTTTTTAACATGAGTGTTCTGACCCTCATTCGAGGTGGCACTTGAGCCACCAGGACGGTGGGTTCTGGGTGACGAGAAGGTTGGGGCTTACCTATCACGGAGACAGCACTGAGGGGGACGATGAGTGACAGTGGAGCGAAGGCATAGGAGGCGAACACGCCCAGTTCCCCCAGCAGCAGCAGGAGCAGACCCAGCCACCATGTCTTGGTCTTGAAGTAGGCCCGGGGGTCCTTGGAGCCTGCCAGGCGGATGTGGCAGTATTTCTACAAATCCAAGAAGGAATGCAGTTTGACCAGAGATTTTGAGGAAATGAAAAGCTCTGGTGAAAGAATCCAAGCTGACAGTTCACCTTTAAAAACCATGTACGTGGGTCTGAATGGGGCTTGGGGGACATGTGGGTAGGGCCTTGAAATGGAGATTTAGTCACATGTACGTGGATATGTATGCATATATGTGTACAGGGTATATGGGTGTGTGTGTGTGGGGGGAGCCAGAGAAAACAATCCCTCATCATGGTTTTTTGAGACAGTGACTCAGTGGTCTGGGCATAACAAATAGGCTCAGCTGGCTTGCTAATGAGTTCCAGCCATCCAATTGTCTGTGGATTACAAATGCGTACTATGGGGCTAGAGAGATGGCTCAGTGGTTAAGAGCACTGACTACTCTTCCAGAGGTCCTGGGTTTAATTCCCAGAAACCATATGGTGGCTCACAACCATCCGTAATGGGATCTGATGCCCTCTTCTGAAGACAATGTACTTCCATACATAAAATAAATAAATAAAACAAAACAAATGCGTGCTATCACAACAGGTTGTTTTTACATCAGTTCTAGGGATTGAATTTAGGTCCTCATGTCTGCAAGGCAAGGAATTTACCCAGTAAGCTATCTCTCCTGTCTCTAACTGTCTCTGTCTCTGTCTCTCTTAATACTGTCTCATATAGCCCAAGAAGATCTTGAAATTTCAATCCTCAGGGCCATAGAGATGGCTCAGCACACATGTTGCTTTTACAAAGAACCTGTGTTTAGTTCCCAGCACCCATGTGGTGGCCTATAACCACCTGTAACTCTAGTTCCAGGAGATTGGGGGTTGGTACAGTTCCCACTCCTGACATCCACAGGCCCCAGGCATACACGTGGTACACAGACATAAAGACAGACAAACACTCACATGCACAAAAAATAAAATAAAGAAATCTGAAAATGAGAAAAGAAATTACAATCTACCTGTCCTGCCCCGTGAGTGCCCAGTTTAGAAATAAGCATCTCTAAGGCACTCTCCACAGGTGAACTGCAGTCTAGGTCTAAGGTCCCTGCTTTGGCTTGGGCCTTTGGGTTGACCTCCTCCTGGCTGCCATCCCCAGGAATCTCTGCATGTGGATGCTCGGTGAGCCACACCCTCCTGCAGAAGGTGGGTGGCAGCTCTCACTTGGTGGGTTTGTGGATAACAGGGAGTCTGCCCTCCTAGAGGAGATAAGAGACTCCAGAAGGAACTCATGTTCTTCGCTTCTGGAAATGAGAACTTGGAACACAGAAACTTGAGACCGTAACTGAAGGAGACAGAAAGAAGGACTTGGGGGCTACAGGCTACAGGAGAACACAGAAATATTCAAGGAGACTTGTCTGGGGAGAAGAAAATAAACCAGACCAACAGCTCAGACACCACATGGCTGAAACACAGGCAGTTCCACAGCATGCTGCTATGATCCAGAAGTAGGCAGCTCATGGCTCTTAGAAGAAGGGGACACTTGGTGCTTTATGGGATTTCTCGGGGTTAGCAGTGCCAGGTCTATGACATGGCTTCCCAGAAGCAGCACCTGAGACAAAGACCTGAAGTTAGAAGTGTGTGTGGGAGATGATTCCAGAAGGAATAAGTGAGGAAGGGAGAGGGGAGGCAGGGAGGCTGTCAGGCAGACAGGCTACCGAATGAGGGCTATGTTGATGAGACTTAGTTCTTAAGGTTCCTGGGGCTCAGGGCCTCTGAGAACCTCTGAGAAATCTAACAGAGAACATTTACCACTGACTCCTGTTGCCACCTACCAAAGTGGCCACCAGCATGGGGATACTCCTGTCTCCAGGGGCACAGGTGTATCAGTTCCCTGGACTTCAGGGGAAGCTCTTCAAGCTGCCAGCTTGCTCCATAGCACAGCTATTATCAGGCTGGATGCTGTAGGGGCTACAGTAACTGCTGCAGCCTCCTTCCCTGAGACTTAATGCCTGGAAGCTATGAGAACCAATCAGAGCTGAAGGTGACCATGATGGTCCCAGCAGCAGGAGGCTTAGGGCAGTGTGAGACAAGACCAGGGCCTGTCATTAGGATACCACTCCACAGCTTATAGAGAGAATCTCTTATGTACTGTGTGGAAGCATCACCCCAATAAAAAACTGATGGCCTATTAGCTGAGGCAGGAAATAAAAGGTGGGACATCTGGTAGAGAGAGGGAAAGGATTCTGGGAAAGAGTCAAGAGCAGGAGGATTCACCATGTGGACTCTAAGGAAGTTGATGTATAAAACTAGGAGAGGTAACCAACCATGTGACAGACATAGACTAGAATAAACAGGTTATCTAAGTTATGAGCTAGTCAGGGAACGAGCCAAAGCTTATGGGCTAGGCATTTATTCATAAATAATTAAGTCTCAGAGTTGTTATTTTGGGAACTGAATGCAGGTAGAAAATCTCAAGCCTACAACAGCTTGAGAGATGGGGCTGGGCAGGAGAGAGGGCATCATTGGTGGAGTATCCAATATGCAAACATATGCCAGAGTATGGATCCCCACCAGCCATGTAAAAAGCCAGGCGTGGCAGTAGGTGCCTGCAATCCACACTGGGGAGACAGAAACAGAAAGTGCATCTTGCTATCACTGAGCTCCAGGTTCAGTGAAGGACCCTGTCTCAGAAAAATTAGGTGGGGCAGGAGAGGGGACTCAGTGGCTAAGGGTTAGTGCCACTCTGCCAGAGGACCCAAGTTAAGGTCTCACCAGCCACATCGGGAATTGGATGCTTCTGAGGCACCAGTGCTCATGAGCCACACCCATACTCCGACACATACTACTCAAAGTAAAACACATCTTACAAAAGAAATAAGGTGATGAGCAATTGAGAAAGGCGCCCACACACACACACACACACACACACACACACACACAAGGAAAACTGGAGGTTCTGACCTATGGGAGCCTGGTGGGGGGTTGGGGGGTAGGACAGAGACTGTGGACAGATTCTGGCTCACCTGCTGTTCCTCTGCCTGGAACAGCCCTGGCTGGCATCTGAGACTCACCTGCAGGTTAAGGGCGATGCTGACCACAAGGTGCCCAAAAATGGCCAAGAGTGCACCGATCAAGTTTTCCTAGAAAGAAGGGTTGTAGAATAGACGTGAGTGACACCTTAGCCAAGGAGTCCAGGGATACATGTGATATCCAACAGTCTACCTCCCAACAAAACCAGAGCAAGGTCCACACTCCCCGTACCCCCTTCTACCTGGGGCAGGAATGTTCCTACCTAGACGTCAGTCACCCAGCTGCCTTACAGATACTCAGGACACTGTCCCGAGTTGGCCACATTCAGAAAGAACCATCTTTGGTTGTTCTTGTCTTGGTGACCAGGGCAGGCCTAAACCTACCCTGCTGGCCCCTAATCCATTGATCTGCTACCATCTTGTACAGAAAGGCTATACGTAGATACCAGTACAGATGTGAGAAACTCGGGCTGGGGCTTCTGCCATCACCATCTTGCCAGGGGAGCCTTATCATCCTCTGATGGTTAAGCAAGAGCTTCTCAACTAGCCAGCTTCCCTGGTGACTCTTCAGTCATTTCATCAACAAAAAACTCATTCACATAACTCTAGCAATAAGATACCAGTTTCTTGGCATGGTTGTTTTTTCAAATTAAAAATAAATTCAGCCAACATATATTTATTATGGAATAATTAGGAAACATGGGACAGAGATGACAACAAGAGCAGGTGTGACGGCCACAGCTGTGACCCCAGCACTTAGGAGGCAGAGGATCAGGAGTTCAAGGTCATCCTATGAGCTTATCTCGGAAAACAAAACCCTGGGTCTGGAGAAATGGCGGCATGGTTAAGCATGCATATTGTTCTCCCAGGGGATCTGAGTTCGCTTTCCAGCATCCATGGGAGGCAGCTCACAAGTGCCTGTTGCTCTAACTCTGGGAGACTTGAAGCCTCTGCCCCACCCCAATAGCACTTATGTGCCCAGTGTACTGTGAACACATTTCTGTCTCAGGGACACTGAATCCATCATTTTGAAAAGGTCGGCAGGTACCCTGGCAACCCAAGCTACAGCCTTAGCCCCAGATAACCATTTTAAATTCTTATCTATGTTTATGTACATGAATATTTTACGTGAATGCATGAATGTACACCACATGCACGCCTAGTGCCTGCATAGGTGGGGGTGGGGTGGGCACCAGATCCCAAGAACTAGAGTTACAGACAGTCCTCTGCAAGAATAACAGGATTTTTTTTTTTTTTTTTTTTTGGTTTTTTGGTTTTTCGAGACAGGGTTTCTCTGTATAGCCCTGGCTGTCCTGGAACTCACTCTGTAGACCAGGCTAGCCTCGAACTCAGAAATCTGCCTGCCTCTGCCTCCTAAGTGCTGGGATTAAAGGCATGCGCCACCACTGCCTGGCATAACAGGCATTCTTAACTGCTGAGCATCTTCCCAGTCCCCCAGTCTGAATATGCTGACTGAGCAAACACAGTAGTTCCATATGGCTCAGCTTGTAACTGAACCACTAGTACTTGTACAGAGAGACCACGTCACCCTTTGATGCCTCATTGACTGACACAAGAAGGCTGCTAAGAAGGCCCTGTATTATGCCAAGTGGAAGTTAAGAGCTAAGAAGGGGAAAGTCTCCTGACACACAGACAAGCCAACACTGCTTCAGGTAGGGCTGATGAGAACGTTCTGAGCAGGGAAAACCAGAGAACTCACAAGGACGAACCAGAACCAGCGTAAGCACCAGAACGCCTCACAGTTAGGGGCTCTGTGAGTCAAGGCTCATTCACAGGATGCTCACAAGTGATAGCAGGGCCTCTCCACACATGCCCTTTGGGTCATGGACAACCCGAGGAGAGCTGGGCCTGGTGGTGGCCAGTGTGATCTCAGCACTGGAGAAGTAAGCGATGCCCTCTCCTTAGTGAGTTCAAGACCAGCTTGGGCTACATAGCAAGACCTTATCTTGAAAAAAAAATCAAAACTTATGGGGCTGGAGAAATGACTCAGTGGTTCTTAAGAGTTCTTGTAAAGAACTCTAGTCCCAGGGATCCAACACCTTTCTGAGGACTCTTGAGCACACATGGTGCATATATATATAGAGAGAGAGACATACAGACAGACACACCACACGCGCACACACACACACGCACACACACACACGCACACTCACATGGGCACATACACACACTCAGATACACACCAAAATAAAAAACAAAAACAAATACAAATACAAACCAACTCAAAAACCCTAAACTAGCCAGACAGTAAATGCCCCCAAACATCCCTGAAGGGTGGTATCCACTGAATCTCTCAGTACCCGAGTTGGACGATCTTCGAAGATTGAGTACAGATAGGAGGGTCTGAATGGAATTGTGACTTCTGGTCTCCTAATGACAGTGCTGGCTAACATGGTCTCCAGGTACTCTCCGAGGAGTTTGTTCACAAAGTAAGAAGTAACCTGGGGTGGGGGTGGGACACTGTGTAAGCACTCCTCCATGCTGACGAGCTGATATGCTGACGTAGGTGGCTGAGTTTGCTCTGCAAAGCCATTTAAGCAGCACATTAATCTTAACATTTAATAGCTGGTTCCCAACAGACACAGTGAATAACAGCAGACACCACTTATGCCCTCGGATCTGAGTGTCTCCATGGGCCTCATCAGTGCTAATTATGCCCCTTTGTGAAGTGCTGCGTGGTCTAGTTTTATGGACATTTAAAGTCATGGACGGCTGCCACCACCCAGGGGTTACATGGTTTGTATACACCAGATGCCCTCAGGGCTTGGCATGGGGCATTCAGAGCCAAGAAGGATCCGGCCTGAAGTTCCTCTTCCAACCTCAGAACCTGAAGACTCATGCAGTATAAACTAGGAGTCCCGGTCACCTATTCAATGAGGCCTCTGGGCCAGAGTGTCCTCAGAGTGAAACTTGGAAGGGCACCACTGGGCAGAAGCAGCAGGATTCCACACTGTTTCCTGCCACAGCTTCAAGCTCCCAGAAATCTCAGTATCAGGGAGACAACGGAGAGGCTGATTCAGCTATTGCTATGGTTGGTCTATTATTATTATTATTATTATTATTATTATTATTATTATTATTATTATTTTTAAATTTAAAGACAGTATCTCCTGTAGCCTAAGCTAGCCTCATACTCATGTTGCTGAATTCCTGGTCCTCCTGCCTACACTCTTGAGTAGGCCACCAAGCCTGTGAGCTTCTATGGCTCACCATTACTATCATCCTTACTAGCATTGGCTCTGGGCACCCATCCTCCTGAAGCTGATATTTTCTAAACCAAAACAGATTTTTTTTTTTTCTCCTATGACTCTGAAAGAAAAGGAAGTGTTTCCAGAAAGGAGCTGCAGGCTGGAGGCAATCTCTGTGTGTGAATTATTGGCATCCAAGTGAATCAGCACCACATGCCATTGCCAAGATCCCCCTCAGGTCTGGTCCCACCAGCATTTATTTAAATACCACCATCATCTCAGTCATCGCTTGATGGTTAAACTGATCTCCCACAATGCTTTGGGCTGTGTTCAAGGCTGAGACAGAGCTCCCAGATATATCAGCCCGGATTGGGGACCGATACAAACTCTACCTCTTCAAGTGACAGAGACAGAAACTAAGGCACTGAAAGAGAGGGCCTGACTTGTTTAAGATCAGCTGTGACAATGAAGCTCCTGATCTTCATGTAGGCGCTCTGCCCATCACCTACCCTCCCTCCAAAGAGCTGTAAACAGGTAAGGTTCAGCCTTGTATCCTGGCTGGCTTCCAGTGGCTGGCATTCCAAAGAATGAACTCCAGCCAACCAGGTTCTACCGTGCCTGCAGCTTGGCTTCAGGTCACCTCCTTGACCCTGTCTTTAACAAGTGAGGCATTCCCTGCCTTGTGATGGCCATGTCTACACTCATCATCGCCTGTGGCAGGAGCCTAGCAGGCTGCCTGGCACAATACAAGCAGCACAAAATGGTGGTCAGGACCCTGGACCCAGGCAAGGAGTAGATGATTCCAATTCTGGTTTTACAACTATATTGACCGTGTAGCCTCAGGCAAGTTCATGGACTTCTCTGTGCTAGCTTCCTTATAAGTAAAATGATGTTATAACAGACTCTACCTCCCCCCCCACAGTCAACATTCAACACGCACTAGCTGTGACTATGATGCACACAGCATTGACTGTTAACTGACTATGGGTAAAAATATTTTCCTGCTGGCAGGTGTCAGGACAGGCGATGAGGGAACTAGGTAGATGGGAGGGTTTCCCAGGCAAAAAAACAGTGACTCGTGTGGCTTGGGGGCCCTCATTCTGGACATCCCGGCCATCCTCCTAATTACCCTACAGGGTGGACACTGGCCTCACCTGCAAGGAGAGTCTATGAGTTTCCCAGGTTTGAATTCAAGATATAACAAAGCTAGGACTTGAAGCCAGCCTGTCTGAGTCCAAAGTCTGAGGTCTTGGCACTCTGCTCTGCTATCTATCTACTGTAGTCTAACCTACCTCCCTCTCTTCCTCCCTTCTTTCTTTCTTTCTTTCGGTTTTGTTTTTTCAGTTTTTTTCCCAGACAGGGTTTCTCTGTGTAAACCTGACTGTCCTGGAACTCACTCTGTAGACCAGGCTGGCCTCGAACTCAGAAATCTGCCTGTCTCTGCCTCCCGAGTGCTAGGATTAAAGGCGTGTGCCACACTCCCCAGCCTTTCTTTCTTTCTTAATATATGGGGACTGGATCTCACTCTGTAGACCAGGCTGGCCTCGAACTCAGAAATCCATCTGCCTTTGCCTCCCAAGTCCTGGGATTAAAGGTGTGCGCCACATTTTTTTCTCTTAATGACAGGTCCATGTGGAGACCTATCTTCTACATTTCTCTCCTGGATCCCAAGGAAGGTGCATCTCTTTCATCTGCAGAGCTGCCCTGGTTGACAGTCTGACTCACCTGAGGCTGTTTTATAATCTAGGATTCTAGCTTAGGTCTGCTGGACCAGGATTTACAAAGGGAGAGCAGGGTGGGGGTAGGGTGGCATTGGGGAGGCTGCAGGCAGAGGGCTGTGTTCAAGGCTGAGACAGAGCTCCCAGATATGTCTGGTAATCAGCCAGGCCTGAGGACCAGCAGAAACTCTACCCCTTTATGTGACAGAGACAGAACTGAGGCACCGAAAGAGAGGGCCTGACTTGTCTAAGATCAGCTGTGATGATTAAGCTGAGGTGGTTTCCTGATCTTCATGTAGGCGCTCTGCCTATCACCCACCCTCCCTCCAAGAAGGCGGAAATGGCCACAAGGGGAGGTGGACATGACAGGTTTCCATAGAAAGATTAAAGAGCAGGAAAAGCTCTTGGCTTTGAGATAGACCCAGCTCTGCATGGGAGCTTCCTAGGTGGGCTGGAGCCAGCGAGGAGAGTGACAGCCAGTCCTTGCTCTGTCTACAGTGAGTCCAACTCCAGGTAGATGTTCATGATGCTCATACATGTGTATCAGCATCCCCCGTGGGATGGAATTAAAATGAGTACAGTCCTTTCACACTCTTGTGTCTCTCTGCCTAGCACCTTCCTTGGCCTACAGGGTGACAGGAGTGTGTCGAAGCAGAGAGGACACTGGCTGAGAAGCCATGATGCCAGTGAGGGAGTACCGTTTAACCTCATGGCTCGGTTTCCTTGTCCCCAAAGCAGGGATGGAGATGCTGTTAACAGGCACCTGCTGAAAGCTAGATGTTGTATGTGGGTCACCATTCCAAGCGTCATATGACTGAATTCATTTGCCCCTCCTAACTCCCAGGAGGCAGGCATCCCTGTTCCCCACTTTATAGATGAAGAAAAAGGTGTATACTTTTAGTGCCGCTGAGAAGACGGTCTGAAGAATACACGTGAAGAACCTAGCACAGCACGGGGCAGAACAGAAGCCCACACGTGTTACTCGTTGTGGTTATTATCATCACTCAGAGCTAATGATAGTCACAGTTTTTCCTGTCAGTGTGCCACATGATCTCAAGTATGTCACTTCCCGGCATGCAGCCCCATTTCCCCAACCCATAAAGCCTGGGTGTTAGACTCTAAATCTCTTTCAGCCCAAGGTGTTATCAGTCTTGATTATGAGGGCTACCTTAACATTTTTATTATTCAAATTTATGTGTATATGTGTGCACCTGAGTCTATGGCTGTGCATCACATGTATGCAGTGCCTGAGGAAGGTCAGGAGAGGAGCTGGATCCCTTGGATCTGCCATCCAGAACTCAACTTGAAGTTGAGTTCTCAAGAACGGAACTTGAGCCCTCTGGAAGAGCAGTAAGCACTCTTAACCACTGAGCCATCTCTCCAGCTTCTGTGATGGTTCTTTTTAACTGTCAGCTCAATACAACCAAGGGAGAGAGTCTCAATGAAGGATTGTCTAGATCTAGTTGGCCTACAGGCTTGTCTGTGAAGACTATCTAAGGTTAATTGATGCAGGAAGAACCGCCCACTGTGGGTGGCACCATTCCTTGGATTTGGGTCCCAGGGAAAGGGAGAAAGCAAGCTGAGCACTACCAAGCATTCTTTGATTTCTGATCCTGATTAGGAATTCAATATGACAAGTTTCCTCAAGTTTTTGCCACTGCTACTTCCCTGCTATAGCGGGTTGTAACCTGGAATTAGGAATTTCTCCCTTATCACAGGAAAAGGAAATGAAACTAAGAAATTAACTAATTCAGGGGAGAAGAAAAACAAACAAACAAAAACAAGCTTTAAAACCGGTTCCAGTCTCTATAACTTTCATTAGGAATACAAAAGTTTGACAGTAAAACCTTTTACCTATTCATAGGGAAGAATTTAAAACACACCCAAGGAAATAGTCAGAGATGAGTACCAGGTCTGGAGCTCAGTCATGTTCACAGTTCTCCCTCATCCCATATTCAAAACAACCCGAGTGCCCAACAGCAGAGAATTGTCATGCAAATTCCTGTAGAGCAACTCAACAGGTGCCTGGGCAGTCGGCCACTCTGGAAGTGTGCTTTGGGGGAAGTAATCCACTGTCAGTGCTGTGGGGGAGTAGTCCACCAGGAAGGGGAACAGAAACAACCAAGTTCCAAAACCTTCCAAACAACATGGCACCAAATCTTAAAATTAAAAACAAAAGACAAAAGACAAGGCAGACAGAGACACAGAGAGACTCTTCAACTAAAACCCAAACCTAGACTGGAGAGATAGCTCAGGGGCTAAAAGTATCCACTGCCCTTACAGAGGACCTGGGTTCGGTTCCCAGCACCCACATGCTGGCTCACAACCATCTGTAACTCCAGATCCAGAAGAAACACCTCCTGACCCCCTTGGGAATGGGGCACAGACACACATACACATAAAATAAAACTAAACTTAAAAAAATAAACAAATCTATGTCTCCTAGCTGGAAGAGCCCTCTTTTATAGCTCTGCATTTAAGATATGTCTCTACCTGTTTTTTAAACATTTGTATTTATTTGATTAATTTTTTTTTCTGTGTGTGTGTGTGTGTGTGTGTGTGTGTGTGTGTGTAGGTCCATGGTCAACCTAGTTCTCCATCTTATTTATTGAAGCAGGATTTCTTTTTCCCTTGAATTCAGGGCTGACTGATCTGGCCAGTCTAGCTAGCCAGCTTGCTACAGGGATTCCCCCATGGCTGCCTCTCATTTGCTGGGATTATAGGCAGCCTGCCAGAATTGTTTGGCATTTATGTAGGTGCTGTGGATCCAAACTCCTTACCCTTGTCCTGTAGAGCATGTCACTGGCTGAGCTGTCTCCCCAGTCCTATTTTTACCTGTTCGAACAAGCATTTCTTTTCTTGTGTTTCTGTGCTGTCCCATGTCTGTGGAGGACCTTCCTGTTTCTGCTAGTGATGGGTATACACAGACCCTGGGCGCACTGGTGAGGCCATTCAGTTCTTGTGTCCCTTTTGCTAGAAAACCATAAAATTCCCAAAGGAAAGTGAGGTACTTGCCTTGTAGGAGAAGCTCTCGCTGCTGCTCAGGCTTGTGGAGGTGGCGCCACTGGTAGGTGGGAGTGGCTGCAGCTGCAGACCCGCGCTTTGGGCTCCATCCATGGCTGTTTAGTGGGACATCCTGCTGGCTAGGCTGGAGTGGGAGCTGCTGCTAGGCAGGGCGTGAACTGGAAGCCATGTCTCCCGGTGTTCACCTTCTTCCAGCAGCTGCCTAGCTTCCTTCCTCAGCCAAATGAGTTCTCTGGTCTCTTTTGGTTGATTTACAGCTTCCTCCAGAAGGAAGCAGCTCGTGTGTCTCTCCCAAGCAGACGGGTGAGGGCGTGTCTTCTGACTCTGGCCAAGCACTGGGTGGTGGAGAAGGACATAAAAAATGCATGATCATTAGACACAGCACCCAACTTCACTGCCTGAGAAAGCTCTTCCCACAAAATATAACTGGCCACAGGAAAGGAGACCATGACGTAATGATTCTCAGGCTCTGAACCCCTGTCTTAGTCAGGGTTTCTATTCCTGCACAAACATCATGAACAAGATGCAAGTTGGGGAGGAAAGGGTTTATTCAGCTTACACTTCCATGTTGCTGTTCATCACCCAAGGAAGTCAGGACTGGAACTCAAGCAGGTCAGAAAGCAGGAGCTGATGCAGAGGCCATGGAGGGATGTAACTTACTGGCTTGCTTGCTTGCTTCTCCTGGCTTGCTTAGCTGGCTTTCTTATAGAACCCAAGACTACCAGCCCACAGATGGCACCACTCACAAGGGGCCCTCCCTCCTTGATCACTAATTGAGAAGATGCTTTACAGCTGGATCTCATGGAGGCATTTTCTCAACTGAAGCTCCTTTCTCGGTGATAACTCCAGCTTGTGTCAAGTCGACACAAAACCAACCAGTAGAGAGATCTTCCTAAAGCTCTATTCCCGGCCCTTAGACATCCTATTCCCTCTCCTCCCCACCTCTAATCACATCCTGATTTAAACTCCCATTTCCCCCATAAGCTTGAGGGCAAGATAGTGGGGCCACCCACATCCGCTTATCCAGCTCTCCGAAATCAATGAGTCAATAGATCCCATGGTAACGGTCATCAGGTTGGCAGCACATGCCTGCAATTCCAGTACTCAGGGAAGGCTGATGCAGGACCCCAGGATAGCCTGGGCTACATAATGAGACCTTGTCTTAGAGCAAACCAAACCAACAGTAACAATAATGAACACCCAAACCAAACCAAACACTTAATCATGGGAGTTTCAACTCAGGATGGAAAACCTGCCATGGGGGAGGGGCACTATACTGGAAGGTGGGGCCTAATGGCCAGGTCAGCTTGGCTCTGGGTGATTCAGCATCTCCTCTGTAAAGTGTGGCTTTGAGCAGAAACAGGGATGACAATCACCCTGTTAGCTTAGCTGGATTGGTGTTTTCAGTGTTTCTCATACTTTTCTCCCAAACAAAGAAGAGTAAATCTGTATGGAGAGCTCACGGCGGAAACTATATCACCATATTAAAAGGTTCTGTGCATGTTCCTTATGCTTTCAAAAAAAAAAAAAAAAAAACATACAAAACAAAATAACCCCACCCAAATCACCACACAAAAAAATCATATGAATTTATATTCTATTGTACAAATTGTCTACTATATTTCACATTATAATCGTTAATGTGTTATCGTCGTGTATGTGTGTGTCTGAGGGCCGTCGTGTGTTGGTGGATGTGGTGGGAGTCAGTCCTCTCCCCCCACAGTGGGTTTCAGGGACTGAACTCAGGCCGCTAGGCTTGCTTGACAGGTGTCTTCACCTGCTGAGACATCCCACTGGCCTCTTAACACGTTTTGGATTGCTTTTGATCTGTCATGTGCTATCTTGTGTACCTTGGCCAGGTTACCCCCAGCTTTTGAGCTAGTTTCCTTAGCTGTAAAATGTGACTCGTGTTTCTAAGCCAAGGGCTGCAGTAAAAATCTGATGGGATATGGTGTGCAAAAGTGCGCACAGGAGACGGCTGGCACGGGCCACACGTAATAGTATTACTTTATTTAGTTCTCAATTTCTAACACTCATTTTTAAAAATTGTGTATATATCCATGTACATACATATGCATGACATAGCTCATGGGTGGGTGTCAGAAGACAGCTTTGTGGAGCCAGTTCCTTCCATCCTACATATTGGTCCTGGGGATTGAACTCAACTCATCAAGCTTAACGGCAAGTCTCCTAACCCACTAAGCCATCTTGTAGGCCCATTCCCCAATGTAACCCTGTAGTTCATTCACATGTATGTTCTTATCTCCCAGGCATCTACCCAAGAAAGAGTTGAGGGCCCAGGTTTCAAAAACCTGAATATCTCACAGTTTCTAGTTCCCTCTGCCTCATGTGAATAGGAATAACAACATCATGCACTGATGTCTCAGGACCCACAGGCCCAGATGCCACATGCCGGCTTAGTAAAGGGCAGCCACAAAGACCTCTCTGCCCAGGTTGCACCTTGTCAAAGGGCCTAAAGTTACGTTGTTGCTGCTGCTGTCATTTGAGACAGTATTCCTGCAAGATGCCCTCGTTGGGTAACTCTTTGATTTAAATTCCATATGCTTTCTGACCTATTAAGAGCCAATGCATATTGGGTCGACTGGGAACCATAATTTCTGGGAAAACTGGGAAGGCATAGTTACTCTTGGATTACATTGCATGTGTGTGAAAGCAATTCTGTTAAATGTTTGTATCTCTGTCTTGACACTATTAATATGGGGGTGCTCTAGGGCTCCTTCTACCTGGGAGAGACCTAGGGTTACTTCCAGTCTGGAGATGAAGGGGCCTTGGATTGAAGGCACCTGTCAGGTCCCCTGTTGCCCCTGGAAACCTAGCTCAAAGCCTGGCAAGGTGACTTACATAGATACCAACTCCTGACCAAATGTAGAGCCTCTGGTACACTGTGGTTTTAAAAAAGAATGCCTTACTCAGGACCTATGGCCACAAACACATACACCCAGCCCCACCCACAGGATATCAGAAAATGCAAACAGGCCTTGGGACCAGCTAGAGAGGACAGCAGGTTCTCTCTCTCTCTCTCTCTCTCTCTCTCTCTCTCTCTCTCTCCTCTGTGTGTGTGTGTGTATGTTGAGTTCACTGGCTTTTAAAAAGAAGCTTCAGCTTCCCTCTCTACCCAGGAAACCCCGGGAGCTCTGAATACCCAAAGACAAAGAGGAAGATCCTCCCGGGGCTGGAGTGTAGTATCACCCAAAAGCCTCCGTGGATTCTGCAAGTTGCATTCCCTTATAAGGCTCACACTTTGGCCTGGTGATGGTTTATTGTTGGTTTCAAAGCCCTTTTCCAGGGCTGACATATGTCCAAGAGGCACACAGCCAACTCAGTGTTGACAATCACAGCTCATGGTCACTGACCCAAGAGAATTCACAAAGTGCTGGCTTCACTCCAATCCCCCCCGGCCTCATCTAAATGAATTACTCCATTAATCCCACCAAGCAAGTCTTCTAGAGAGAATAACAGCCTCGCGGCCATGAAATTGGCTGTAACTGAAAACAAGGGTGTGAGTGTGAGTGTGTGTGTGTGTGTGTATGCGCGCGTGCGCGTGCATGGAGGTCTTGTCACCACCTGACGATTCAGTTTGACTAGAGAACGTCGGTTTCATGCCAAGCTTTCCTTTCCCGGGGCTTTTGAGCACTAAAGGGTGACATTCTCGGAGAGAGACACACCTCTATTTCAGTACCAAGCACAGAGCTCCCTCCATCCACCTGCCAGCTGCACCAGCTATTTCCAGCATGTTGGAGCCCGCAGTACTGGCCTTCCACTTCCTCATCTGGTAACGCCCAGCATCACCTTCATTAAGGCAAACCCGTGGCCACCCTCCTTGAAAATATGGAAAAGAGAAAAATATCGGAGGCAACAGGACCCAAACTGACAAGGCTGGCAACTATCCGCCCCCTCATATTTATACTAGGGGGCGGTTAGATAGTTAAAAATGCGTTCCCTAAAACAGCAAGCCTGAATTCAGTCCCCCCTTCCCTCAGTCTTGACCGTGACTCACCCGCAACGTTCCTTCTAGATTCACCTATCCCTGGTTCCGGAGAAGCGACACGGACACTCCGTGCCACCCCTGGGTACAGCCTCCTGGATCCCTTCCCAGCTCCGAGTTGCCAAGGGGTTGCAGTGTTTTGCTTTCGAAGGTCGCGACTTGATTTGTTACACTGTCTGCCAGTCCCAAGCTGGCGAAGCCTCTGCGCAGGCGAGTGGCTGTTGGGAGAGAATGGGCGGGACATCCTGAAATAATTGGCTGCGTCGCCAAGCTCGCTTGAAGCGTAGGGGCGACCTGACACTCACCTGGAGGAGTCCCCTCTAGCGGTCAAAGGAAGAAGTCCGGGCTGCTTTGGTCCCCAGGTTATGGCTGCTTACCTCCACCTGCTGGACAGGTAAGCTAGGTTTGAACCTGGTGTCCCCCGCAGCCTGCGCTAACTGCCACCGACCGGCCCGGGTGGTGCCCCTGCTGCTTCCATCAGGTAGCTCCAATATCAAAACCGAGCAGAGCCCTGACGTGTCTCGGGGACCGTGCGTACCCCTTCTTTCCTGCGCCTGCGTCCCACCTGTTGGCTGCATGGCGTCCTTAGGCTCCCAGCACGCCTGCTGCTCAGCAGCCCCGGGAGGCTGTCAATCATCCTCGTTCCCCGCTGCTGTTTCCCAGGGGTTCAGCTGTGACCATGAACCTGCGCGTGGAGCTTCCAGGGCGCTCATTTTCCTGCACGTGTCATTCAGTTCAGAGCTTCACAGCAACCTCTGAGGAAGATGTTGAGATCACACAGGTTTTACGAGGAGGAAATGACATTGGGAAGACCTCAGCGATGGAAACGCAGTAGAGCTGGGAGGGAGCATTTAAGAGAGGGTGGAGCTGCCATATTGTATTATGGGAGATGCCCAAAGACCAGCTGGGCCGGTGCGAGATTTTTTTTTTTTTTTTTTCTTGAGGTGTGGGTGGCAGGAGCTGTGAGCTGAGGAACGCGCCGGAGACTGTTTATAAGAGGGGACTATCCCATTAATGTAAAAGAGACACTGGCGGGATTAAGCCGGGCTGTGCATAGGCACTGTGGCTTAGGAGAAACGGGTAAGGGGCACTTGCACGGTAGCCCTTGCGGAATTATGTCATCAACCCTTTCTGCGCTCACACTCAGGGCGTGGGTGGCTATAAATGCTCCGGTTTATTCCTTCGGTGAGTCACTAAAACAACAAACAAATCCAACAACCAAACTAAAACGAAACAAAGAAAGAAACCAAGCCTCAGAAACGAAAACCCTAATTATTCCCTGCCACAGGTTTTGCCTAGCATTGTCAAACCGAACCCCAAAATTCTGGTAGCGTTGTTGTTGTTGTTGTTGTTGGTTTTTGAAACGGCTCTTACGATTGGTCAAAAGCTTTTCACGTTAAAGAAACAGAGGACACCATTGGCTAGAGTTAGCCAGTTGCCCGCTGGACTCTGGAATGTTAGGCCAGTGGTTGCCATAGCGACTGGGCAGCTGAGAGGATAGCTTGACTAGTTAGAAACCAGCTCCTGTTAAGGGACTGGTCCTTGGTAAGGGACTGGTCCTTGGTAAGGGACTGGTCCTTGAGGTCTTCAAGAGGACTCGTCGCACTCCATGGAACACCCACTGAGACCTCCGTACTCCGGGTGCGTGCCGAATCTCTGTGCCCAGTTGGGTGGCGCCTCGGGACCCAGAAGGTGCCACTTGGGGTGGGAGTGGGTCAGCGTAAGCCTCAGTGTACCGATCTGAAAAGAGCTTCCCCTTGGTTGGACCCCGTGAATGGTTGGACATCTAATGCCCCCTACTTCAGTCTTTGAGGGGTATCAGAACTGGACGGTGGGTGGACCACCAAGAGCCTTCTCTAACAGAACCCTTCTGGTACTCCGGGGCCTCCTCAGCAAATTTTCTTTATTCTGGTCCCCGTTTTGGCCATCTATAAAATGAAAGGGTGAGACTGGCTTCTGGAAGCCACTAACCAGTTGGTACAGTTCCATGTAGGCCTCAGACATACTCTCTCACCAAGCAAAATACCTAATGGGTCGTTCTCCTGAGGCTTTGAAAAGTCTTTTTTCAAGTTGTTTCAACTTGTTTCAAGTTGGAGGAGATCAGTGTAGAATCTAGACCATGAGCACCCGTCCTGACGCATCAGATGCAGGGGGCTCAGCCGGCCAGCAGCATCCTGTCCAGAGCTAGGTTATATCTGTTTTTTTACCAACTATACCAGCATTCCATAGGAGACTGGAAAGCAAGATTGACATTTGTCACCTTCTGGTGGTAGGATAATGTACTATTTGACACTTTTATAATTTCTTAAAATTTCCCAAAAATTTAATAATTTGCACAAGAAGCATAATTTTTTAAAAACCCTCTTGCAATTTTAAAAAAACAATTTATTTTTTATTTTATGTACACTGGTGTTTTGACTGCATGTATGTCTGTGTGAGGGGGTCAGATTCCTCCTGGAACAGGACTTACAGACAGCTGTGAGCTACCATGTTCATGGGAATTGAACTCTTAACCCCTGAGCCATCTCTCCAGCCCCGATTTTTTTTTTTAAGACAAGGTCTCACTATGTAGTCCTGGCTAGCCTGGAATGCTCTATTTAGACTAAGCTGGCCTCAGACTCACAGAGATCCATCCACCTCTGCTTGCTGGCGTTAAAGGAGAAAACATCACTCCAAAATTCTTTTTGTTGTCATTTAAAAAATTAACTTCTATTTATTTTATGTCTATGGATATTTTGTCTGCATGTATGTCTCTGGACATGTACATGCCTGGTACCTGTGGAGACTAGGAGAGGGAAGGCATTGGATCTTCTAGGACTGAAGCTACATATGGTTTTTAGCCTCCGCATGAGTGCTTAGAATTGAGCCCAGGTCCTCTGGACAAACAACCAGTGTTCTTAACCACTAGGCCATCTCTCCAGCCCTGTTGTTTTGTTTTTTGAGATAAGGTCTTGACATACGGTCCAAGCTGGTCTAGAACTCAGTGTGTAGATGAGGCTATCCTTGAACTTGTGATCTTCTTGCCTCTACTTCTAAAGTGCATGGATTACAACTCCTACTGCTGTTGCTGCCAATCAAACTGGGGCTTTCTGTTCATTAGACAACACATGAGCCACATTCCCAGCATCCTCAAACAGTGGCTTCCGTAAAGGTAGGGCTAAAAATGGTACTTACTAAGACAACAAGGTCACACTGCAGTGTGGTAAGAGAGTACAGGCTGCTTTCAGAGACAGTAAAAGACACTGTTCTCTGGTCATTATTGATCGATGCTTGGAAATATCTTAATGTTTTAAAGCCGTAGTTTCCCATGATCTTATTAAACGTTAAAACCTTAGACTATTTTTTTAAAAAGGCTACAAATTGCCCTTGTGAAGATGAATCCAGCGAGGAACACACATCGAGGAAGAAAGGTCCGGAAGAACATAAAATTGTTTATTCGATATCCTATTCACTAGGATTTAGAGACAGTGTGAGTTCCTTAGGGTGAATGGGTAAAATGAATCCAGAGTCAGCTCATGAAAAATTAACTGCTTTGGAGATGAAACTATGTGCATGCTATTGACAACTACGAGAAAAAGAAAAAAAGAAAAAAACAAAAACAGAATAGCTCCAGCTACACAGAGCTATTCTATAAAATAGCTCTGTGTAGCTGTGTATTAGAAATCAGATAGCAGGTAGTCCAATAATGCAGTCCCCGGGGATGTTACCCTCCTCGCTTAGTGAGGGAGTAACTTCCAGGCTGCATCACAGGCAGGAGGGCAATGGAAACAAACTCTAGCCTTCTGAATTGAAGTGCATTAGAGATTGCATCTTGGAAGGCCCCCAAAGCCTGTTTGTTGAGAGCTTGGTCCCTGGCCTTTGGTGGTTTTAGGAGGTTATGGAATCTTCAGAAGGTTCGGTGGAAGGACGTTAGGTCACTGGGCTGTTGGAGAAGCTATTGGGACCTAGCCCTTTCCTGTTTTTCTTTGCTTCTTTGGATGCTGTGGAGAGACCCCCATCCACTGTGGTCAGTGCTGACATAGACCTCCAGCAGTGGGACCGGTGAGGAGGGACTGAAATCCTGGAAGCCCTGAGCCAATACAAGTCTTTAAGTATTTTGTTTAAGTGATAGAATGCTCTCTGACATGAGGACTTGGAGGTCAGAGTTCAGAGAAGCCAAAGAATCCAGACTATGACCCAAAATACCAGAGGAGACGGTGGCATAGAAAAAAGCTGGCAATCTGAAGAGATCACTTTGGGTGTTGGCTGCAGAACGACCTGCCCAAGCATGAGAAGAATCCATCGAGGAAGGAGGAGGCAGGGCATTTTCCAGGATCATAAAGCTGATGATACTTCATGTTCCCATAAGCCAGGATGGAGGGACACTGTTAGACATGGGATAGGATGATTCCACAGAAGCATCATGCCTAGTAACTGAGGGTGTGGCTCAGTTGGCATAGTACTTGCCTAGGTTACATGTGTGTACCCCTGAATTCCATTTCCTGCACCACATCCAGGGGAATGGATGGTGATGTATGCAGGCAATCCATCACTCAGGAGGTGGTGACAGGAGGATCAGAAGTTCAAGGTCATCCTTAAGCTCCATAATGAGTTTGCCAGCCTGGGCTTCAAGAGAAACTGTTAAAGGGGCTGGAGAGATGGCTCAGCGGTTAAGAGCACCGACTGCTCTTCCAGAGGTCCTGAGTTCAATACCCAGCAACCACATGGTGGCTCACAACCATCTGTAATGGGATCCGATGCCCTCTTCTGGTGTGTCTGAAGACAGCTACAGTGCACCCACATACATAAAATAAATAATCCTTTTTTAAAAAAAGAGAGATACTGTTAAAAGAAAATAAAGCTTCATGCCTTAGTAGTGAAGATAATTACTTCCAGAATAAAAACTGCTCTGAATCTTTCCAAGTTAGAAAGCTAGAAGGAGTTGAATCTGCAAGTTACCAAAAATAAGCCAGGGAGAAAGAATGTAAACACACAAGAATAGGGATTTCACCCTGTCTAGTACCCTGCACAAAGACCCAGGAGAGCGATCCCAGCCATGGCAGATATTACAGAACCAGCAGAAAAGCACTCCAGAGCAGCCATTACAGACTGGAGAAAACTGCCCCAGGAAGGTGAAGGACTCCATGGTTACCATGAGGCTGGACAGGGAAGGTCTTTTTAAAAAGAGAAAGATAAGAGATGCTTCCTAAGGGTGCAGAGATGGGTTGGTTTTATTCACTGATTAAAGACGTAAAAGGCAATAGAGAAGTGTTACCAGGCATCTTGGGGAATCCCAGAAGAGCCTCATATTATATGGGGAAGTCATGGTCCCATCTTGGGGCTCTGAGTTTCATTAATAAAAGAATTTAAGAAGGAACACTAACAGAAGCCCAAGGGCCAAGAACCAACTCAAACTGAAGCTGAGAATGATCAGATTAGTTTGAAAGGAGAAGCCCAGGGCAGGTGAGCTGTACACCTCATGACTGACTGCCTGGAAGGAAGGAGGAGGGTGGAGAGGAGAAGCTGGCATGGAGATCAGCTACATGGTGAGGACAGGATCTTTAGAAAAAGATTAAGCTCAAAGCATTGAGTTTATAAGCCTACTTGAGCTTGGGATAACATCTGAAAGAAAGAAGAAATAGTTATGCCTAGGTAGTCAGACCCAGCAGACCCCCATGGCAGCTGCTGGGGACTGCACTTGGGGAGAGGGGGTGGATATTACCTGGTAACCCACCTTCTTAGGGATGTTCCCTAGACAGATTCCAGACCTGTCTGGCTCAATTAACCCTCAAGGGAGGAGATGAGGACCTGTCTTCACCAAGGGGTAGAGTCCTCCTTTACAAAGCAGAGACCTGGATCCCACATCCCTGTTCTGAGGAGATGGAGATACCAGGCTCCCTGGGACTCCCTGGTCAGCAGGTCAACTCCAGGTTCATTGTGAGATTCTGTCTCAAAAATGAAAGGGAGGAATGGAGGAAGACATCCAGTGTGGTGCTTCTCACTCATGCATACACATGCATACACATGAACACACAGGGTCAATCACAATGTAGCATCTAGAAATGAAAAACTACAACTATAGGCATATCTTGTTTACAACCTACTTTAATAAGGGTTCATCCTCCCCTCTAGCCCACCATCCAGCACAGGGAGTAGAAAGAAAGGCTATTAGGATGCAGGGGAAGTGAACCTGTTGTTCTCAGTCCAGTCCACTAGCAGACACCACACACGAATCAGCAGCTGTAGTCCAGTCTGCTCGGCAGACACCACACACAAATCAGTAGCCGCAGCTGGATCTGGAAGACATGGCAAGGATGGATAATAGGCTGGAGTTCAGGCAAGCAGAAAGAAGCCACAGGAATCTGACTAGAAGTCCTTTGGTGAGTTTCTCTCTATGAAGTCACCACAAGCGAAGCTCAGCATTGCAATGTAAGGCGAACCAATACATGCGTGTCATCAATGAAGTCAAGCGAGGAGGAGCAAGGTGAACCAACGCTTGGGCTCCCACTGTCTGTGGGGTCATATTTATATTTTCCCTTTGGACATCATGCGTCCTTTCCTGCGTCTACTTCAGCAGAACATTCTTTCACCTGTGTGCCCAAGCAAAACATCAGTATAATCTAACCGAATCTCCAAAGAAACCAGGAATTTCCACTTTATATAACAATTAAAATGAAAACAGTTGATGAGATCTGTAGGTGAGACTAGCTTGATGAGGCTGAAGCTGGAACAATCCAGATTGTCTGATGGAGCACAGAGGTTAAACCAGGCTGAGCTTCAAAGACAGACTCTCAGCAACCTTTAGGAAAACACAGGTGCCTAGCACACGTATAACTGTCACCCCAAAAAAGGAGAGAGAAGAAAAAAAATACAAAAAACAAAAACTGCTATTTTAAAAAGCAGTGCAAAATGTTCTCAGAATTCAGTGGAAACCATAAACCTTCAGGAAATGCAGTGAATCCCAAAAATTAGAAGTGCTGAAGATAATCATGCCAAGGCATGATCAAAATTAGATCAAAGAGGGGCAAAGGAGCAGAGCTGCAGGTGACAGAACAATGATGGTGGGAGGGGACCTATAGAGGAAATGCATTTGTTCTGGTTTGCTTTCTACCACTGTGATAAAGGTCATGTCTGAAAGCTACTTGGAGAGGAAAGGTTTTACATTCTGACCACAGTCCATCATGAACCTATGTAGGAGTAGTGGTGTACACCTTTAATCTCAGCACTCAAGAGGCAGAGGTAGGCAGAGATGACTTTGAGGCTAGCCTGGACTACATAGTGAGTTATTGTCTCTAAACAAAACAAAGCAAGGAAACAAAAATTAGATGTGTTAAAAAACCTCTCTGAGGTTTTTAGATCAGGCCAGCCTGATCTATATAAAGAGAGTTTCAGGCCAGCTAGAACTCCACAGTGATGCCCCTGTCTCAAACAGCAAAACTGCTAGTTCCTTAAACAAGACAAGAGAAAGCAAAGAGCTTGCAGAGGAAGGAATGTAAGAATTACAGGGAACCTCTCTCTAACCACAGAAGTCAGGAGGTGGGGATGCAACGTGGAGGCAGAGCTGGTTTCTAGTGTGCTCCAAGTCCTGAGTTCAGACTTCAGCACCAAAACAGCAGAAAATCACAGTTAGGGCTGGGGTTATAGCTCACTGCATGGTCCTGGGTTCAATCTCCAGTTTTTAACAAAAAAAAAAAGAAAGAAAGAAAGAAAGAAAAAAGAAAAAACTACCTTTAAATATAAAGAAACAGTTGGCTCAAAAAAAAAAAAAAAGAGTCTGGGAAAGGTATAGCTATTAATAGTAATCAAAAACAGCTGGAGGGATGTATTAATAAGAACTATTAATAAAATGTTATAAGAAATATTAATAAGACAGAGTAGGACTATTACCAAGGCTAAAGAGAGGCATTTCAAAAGTACCTATAGATCACATGTGTGCAGGTGTCCATTAACAGCGCTTCAACATACATGGAACGCAAGAGAGAATGCTAGAAATAAAGAAGAGCCAACATCAGCACTTGGGAGGCAGAGACAGGCGGATTTCTGAGTTGGAGACCAGCCTGGTCTACAGAGTGAGTTCCAGGACAGCCAGGGCTACACAGAGAAACCCTGTCTCAAAAAAACCAAAAAAAAACCAAAAACAAAGAAGAGCCAGCAGTAATGTAGCACGGGGGCCGCCAGCACATCCCTCAGCACTACCAGACTAGGGGGGAAATCGAGGCATAAATGGCTTGAACACCAATGCTGAGCAGTTTGATCCGGTTGACGCTTGTACAGAACACTGGCCAACAACATAGGAAAACTCAAAACCAACAATAGGAAGAATTGTGGGAATTTCCCCAGTGGCTTGGAAAATTAATTAGCCGACCTCCACGTTCGAAAAAGAAACGACTGGGGTTAATGGTGTCAACTGAGAGGAAAATAAAGAAGTAACACATCAAAATATATGAGACACCATTAAGACGATGCCTATGGACATATTACGATTAAAATATTGGTTTTATACTAAGTGGTAAGAGAGGTCTGAGTTCAGTGGCCCAGGCTTTCTTCTAAGAGTTTAAAAAACAAAACAAAACAAAACACATGGAACCCACAAGAAGAAAGAGCACGGAAAGGCTGTTTGCTTTAGAAAAGATGGTTGATAAAGCTCTAGCAGGCTTGTCCTTTGTTTGGTTGGTTGTTTTCGAGACAGGGTTTCTCTGTGTAGCCCTGGCTGTCCTGGAACTCACTCTGTAGACCAGGCTGGCCTCCAACTCAGAAATCCGCCTGCCTCTGCCTCCCGAGTGCTGGGATTAAAGGCGTGTGCCACCACTGCCCGGCATGGGACGTTTCTTTACTGTGTCCCCAAATTGCAAAGACAGCTAGATCATTGACAGAGCTGTACGGGCGGCTGCACTATCTCAGAAGTGAGTTACAGAGCCCGAAACAAACTCCCATCTGCAAGATACAGATGGGCCATATTTCAGGATTAATTTCATAAACTGGATCACCGATCATCACCATTCTCCATCAATATGAATTGCGGAGTCTAAAATAACTTCACCTCTTAACTCCCTGGGTGACAGTGGGACAGGGTGGCAGAGGCCAGCTGCTCTGTGTGGCAGTGTCTGGCTGGCAGCTGCTGCGCCTTGACAGAAGCACACAGAATTAGCCAAAGAAACTTCCAGAAGCAGATTCCTCCTCTTAAGACAAGGCGAGAAATCGGCCGGAGAGCCTGCAGACTGGGCGTTGGTGGAGTGGGATGGAAGTTTCAGAGCACAGTCCATAAGGGCAAAGGGGTTGGTTACATACAGGGTGTATGAAAGACCCACGCAAGGGCTGCTGGGCGCTCTGGGCACCGCTGTCCCGCGGGGAGAGAGGAGCAGGAAGAAACTGGGTGAGACAAGCCATGGCCTGGATGCGGCTGAACACAGTCAGGTGGCCCCACACTGCTCACTCCAGAGCCTGCCGTCGAACTGGGTCATTCGTACCGAGGAGATCCCCTGGGCTGTATAGCTGTGCC
Organism: Rhynchomys soricoides; assembly: GCA_019843965.1. NCBI lineage: Eukaryota > Metazoa > Chordata > Mammalia > Rodentia > Muridae > Rhynchomys > Rhynchomys soricoides. The sequence continues at coordinate 300,395 of JADRCH010000165.1, forward strand.
CCGAGCTGGCTGTCTTTGGATGAACGGAGACCGGCTATCAGGCCAAGGACGCATAAAAGGGGGCTTGGAGCCGCAGATATTAAAAGGATGGTTCAGCCAGGTGTGGTAAGGCACACCTTTAAACCCAGCGCTTGAGGCACAGGCAGGCTGCTCTGAATAGCAAAGCTACCTAGTAAGACCCTGTCCCCAAACAAGCAAGGACAATCAAAGACCGTTATGAACAACGTTATGCTAATGAACCTCGTGGAGATGAAGTGGAGATGTTTCTTTGAAATGTGCTTATTACCAAGGCGCCCTCAAAGAGAAGCAGACAGCATTAAGTTACGCAAAGGGTCCCTGGGAACCTTCCCCCAACATCAGGCCTCGACTTCATCAGTGAGTAAAAAGAAATGATTGGAGTCCTAAGCAAACACTTGAGGATAACGCTAATACCAGGAAGTAAAAAGAGGAGCAGGGTAGACAAGATGGCTCAGCAGGTAAAGGTGCTTGCTGCCAAGCCTGGTGACCTGAGTTCAATCCCAGGGAACCCTAAGTAAAAGGAGAGAGTGGGCTCCCTCAAATTGTCTTTTGACCCCCGCATGTGCACATACAGACACACAAATGAATAAGTAACAGTAAAAAAAAAGAAATATATACTTTTAAACTCATTTTATGAAACAAAATCAACGACATTTTAAAAAATAGAAGTTACCATTTAGTAGTCATGTACATAGGTCTGTAGGTCTACATTGACACCAAGTAGCACTAATTACAGAAATTCTAGATTTAAAAAGCATTTTAATTAGTGTAAAACAGTTAATATACCCGCAAAGAATAATGATGGGGTCAGGTGTACAAAGATGAAGTATTCCATTAAATTCAATATCTGGTACTACACAGGAAAAAGAGTTGGAGGAAAAGAAACCAGCAAGCTTTCCTCACTACTGCCAGCAACTCTGCCCCTGCACGTCCCGCTGCCTCCACGGCTCTCAGCCTAGCCCCAGCAGCAACCGATCGCCATCTTCCCAGCTCTGGTTTGCTGCCTCAGTGCTGCCCACACCCTCTCAGCCATAATCCCCCTGTGGTCAGTGACCCAGTAAAACAAAACTCTAGAAACTTATAATTAATCAGTCAGATTTATATATCAACAAATTCTCAATTCACAAGATGCCCACACAATAAATTCAGGGCCAACTGATAATGATACAAGCTGCCCACCTAGATTAGAGAAGTTACCTCAATTATTCTAGCCCTATATGATATTCATAACTACCTGTGGTTATTAAGACCATGCTGGTTCAGGATTATCTTTCTGTCTGTCCTCCATCTTGCCTCCTTCTCCCTGCCCCTCCATATCCATCTCTCTGTCTCTGCCACTCTTAGTGCTGCCTTTTCCCTGTCCAATCACAGGCCTCCTGCTGCATTAATATTTAAATAGATTGGACAGGAAAAATCCTGCCACAGGAAATTAGGATTAAAAATGAAAAATAACTTCTATTTAAAAAATGAGAAAAACTTCCTAGAGCCAAATGTGGTGGTACACACCTTCATTCCCAGCACTCAGGAGGTTGAGGTAGGAGGATCACAGGTTCTAGGCTAGCCTGGGCTATTAATATATAAGGAGACCTTGTCTGCAAAATCAACTAATCAAGCAAACAAAAAACCCTTAGAACTAGCATCATACTTAATGCAGAAGGGCTGGTATTAAGATAAATATCTGCCCTCATCAGCTACATTCAGAGTGGCTTTGGGTGTCCCGGGCATTGCATTGTTACAAGGGAAGAAAGTAGTAGCCATACATTAGAAAGGGAAGGAATAATCCTGGTCTTTTATGTATGGATGGTTATCTCTATTAGAATTCCTAATCTGTATCGAAGCTTCTAGAACGGAAAAAACGAGGCCAAGTTGGAGAACATAGGATCAATATATAAAAATCACCAGAAATGGAGAATTGGAAACAGACAGCTGGGGATGCAGCTCAGGGGTAGACTGCTTACCTGGTGCCATTCACGGCCCAGCTCCAATCTCCAGCACCAATCCTCATGTCAAAACTTTTAAAAGAGTCCATTTTCATGACATAGTAATATGAAGCCCCTAGGGTTCCATTTAAGAAAGTCTGGGTTGGGATGGGGAGATGGCACAAGGCAGTCTCCAGCAGGGACCTGAGTTGGGATCCCCAGAACCCATAAAAAGCCAGACACAGCAAGCAAGGTGGAAGGCGGGGTCTAATACCCAAGGGTGTTCTCTGACCTTCACATGTGCACTGTGGCACATGCATGCCCCTCTCTCACAGGGGCTCACAAAGATGTGCAGTAGCTATACATTCATAAGCACAAGCTACTGCTGAGAAACGTGAGTATAACAAAATAAACAGGAAATCTGCCATTCTTACTGAATTTTTGACACAATCCCAATCAAAACCTAGGAAGATTAAGAAAAAAAAAAAAGTAACCTTTTCTTTCTAGAGGTGTGTGTGTGTGTGTGTGTGTGTGTGTGTGTGTGTGTGTGTTTACACATATGAAGTGTGCAGGTGCCTATGGAGACCAGGAAAGGGTATCTGATTCTCTGAAGCTGGAGTTCCAGCCGGTTTGAACTTCTCTATGTGTGGGTCATTGGAAAGTGAACCAAGGTCCTTTGTAAGAGCAGTGGATGCCCTTAGCCTCTGGGCTGTCTCTCTAGCCCCTGGAGGATTGGGTCAGTAGCACTTGATCGACTGATGGTCACATTTGTGCAGCGATGTAGAAAGGCAGCCATTGTGACAGGAAGCTGAGAGAAACCAGTTCCCAAGGGAAATGACTGCAAAAGCATGTGACAACTCTGTGGCGTACAGATAACCTTAATATCTTAGCCATGGTGGTATATAACCCAACTGTGCACACTATCAAGATTCATACCTTTACCGCTGATGAATTGTACTGTATATAAATTATATCTCAGCCAAGCTAAGTAAGTTAATAATGAAAATATGATCTAAAGCCTTCATAGCTGTTTCCAGCAATGGTGGTAACCTGGGTGGCCTCCTTAATTCTGGCACTACTGTGTGCTTGAAACCTGGGGCATCCCAGCAGTTGGTGGACTTCTGCCCCACAAGATCTCTCAACCTAACCCACCTTTAGCACAGAGCCGCCCACGGGGTAAAATGGCCACTGCAAATGCCGTATCTTATTTCAGATATTTAAAAGGACGTGAGGCTGTGGTTCTCTTCAGACAGACAGAACATGCCCCAGAAATTTGCTAACATGGACAACGTTTTCATGAGAGAAGACCTTGGCAAACCTAACAAGCATGTCAACAAAGTACAGAAAGGTGAATTTAAATTACAACCCGTCTGCTCCAGTACCTGGGAGCACAGGTGTAGCGGTCAGTAAATCCTGATGCTAGCCACAAGTCCATCCTTTGGGAGTGTATCCCATGGATTGCTGACCCTAGCGTGTGGATGGGAAAAACCGATGGACAGTATGAATGGGGAGTGGGGGGGGGGCTGTCCCATCCACAACAGCAGAAAAACAACATGCTATTGTTACATGTGTAGCCAGAGCTGAGGTCTTCTGTTTTAAATGTGTAACAGGTCTTGCTTGCTTTGTTTCTGACAACTAAGTTCTTATTGCAAGTCTTCATTCTCCCCACCCCCACCCTCCCTTTTTTCTGGCTCTGTTGAAATGTGGGGTTTTTTGGTTTTTTTTTGTAGGCAGTAAGAAGTTGGGTCTTTCTTTCTTACCCAGTCTGCCAGTCCCTGTCTTCTAACTGGAAAGTGTAGGCCATTAACATTTAATGTGGCTTTGTGACTGTGTTAAGTGTAGTCTGTCCGTTTGTGGTTTACTGTCTGCCCTATCTGCCTAGTCTTTATTTGTTCCCTTTTTATATTGAATATTTTATTTTTAAAACATTTATTTTATTTTTATATGTTAGGGTCTGCACACCATATGCACACAGTGGTTGAAGAAGCCTGAAGAGGGTTTTGGATCTCCTGGAACTTTAGTTACAGCTGGCTGTGAGCTGCCAAGTGGGTGATGGGAATTGAACCTGGGTCCTTTGGAAGGTCAGGCTGTGCTCTTAACCTTGGAGCCATCTCTTCAACCACTATTTTAATTTTCCAAAATGACACTTGTTTGTTTTATACCTGCATGCTATGGAACACATGTGGAAGACGTGGAACAACTTTTGGGGGTTGGTTCTCTCCTTCCACCCTGGGGATCTTGGGGATCGAACTCAGTGGATCAGGCTTGGCAACAAGAGCCCTTGCCCACTCAGCCATTCTTGGACCCTGTATTGAATGTTAGTTTTTAATTCAAAGAAGACAGACAAGCTGTAAATCTAAACAGCGGCCAGGAGAAGGGAGGAAAGGAGGAGAAAGCGCCACACTGGCTATGGAGTGCAGCTACATGTCACCAGGCAGCCACAGAGGAAAGGGGGCTGTGGAGAAAGAGGAAGGAGGTCTAAACTACCAAGAGAAGCATCCTCTGGTTCTAGCTAGCATCCAAGAGAAAGAAAAAAAAAAAAAAAACAAAAAAACGAAAGGTTGTATCTTCTTGAGTGACCATGGTGGGCAGACCCCCTGCACCTCACGGCCCCTGGCAGGGACTGCCTATTCCTATTTTGAGTTCTCCTCTATTAGCTCACTAAGATAACTATTCATTTGGTTATTTGTTTATGTTTGAAACAGTGTCTTATATATTCCAGCCTGGTCTTGTACTTAATATGTAGCCAAGGGTGACCTTGGATTTCTAATGCCCCTGCCTCCACTACCTGAGTGCCGCAAGTACAGGTGTGTGCATCACTCCTGGTTCTCTGTGGTACTGGGGAAGGAACCAGGGCGTGCGCATGTGCTATATCTACCATGACTCCACAGTTTTCCTATCGGTTGCGTTGAGCCAATACTGGCAGCGCTGTGCTGATGGATATCCTGTTGTTTGTTGTCTAGGTTTTACAGCTGCATACCCAACTCAATCCTCCATTCCGTATAGATACAGGACGTCAGTAATCCTAGAATCAGAAAAAAAGGGATTTAACAGCCAAGCCAGGAGATTTTATAGCAAAAAGGTAAATGACGTTGCCCTCAAAATTCTTTGCTTGGATTTTAGCTGTTGTACTTCTCTCTGAACAGCAGAGGGCGGTATCACCCCAGGGGCTGGGCCATCCTCCAAGGAGGCACCGTCAGTATGGTAAGAATCAGCCTGAAATTCATCGATTGACTGATTGGTCGTTAGATCAATTGATTGACTTATTTGTTGTGTTGGGGATCACCCCAGGATTTTATATATAATATGTGCTTCTGAAGCATAACTTGGGGTCTTTCTGGGTAGCCCGGCTGGCTTTGTACTCAGGGTCCCTTTTCCTTGACCACCAGTATACCTGAATTGAAATCTGCCACCACATCCTCTAGCCAAAATCATCTTTATTTTGAAAAGAATAAAAATACAAAATCTTCCAAACCTATGTATATATTGCAGAAGATAAAATCACCCCACTCTGATCCATTAGAGGGAATTACATAATTCCCCCAGATAACATGTGGGAAAACAAATCTCTAATAAATTTATAGTTGTATGAGTAATGAACTCCCCCCATGTAAAAAATCCCTTAAACAAGGTCTGATTAATATTATGGGGGCTGCCACCAAGCCTTGAACCCACTCGGTGGAGAGAAGCCAACTCTTTTAATAGTTGGCCTCTGACCTCCTCTTGTATGCCATGGTATGTACAAACACACAAAGAAATACATAAATGCAATTTAAAAAATAATGCTAGGGGGCTGGAGAGATGGCTCAGCGGTTAAGAGCACTGACTGCTCTTCCAGAGGTCCTGAGTTCAATTCTCTGCAACCACATGGTGGCTCACAACCATCTGTAAGGGGATCCGATGCCCTCTTCGGGTGTGTCTGAAGACAGCGACAGTGGACTCACATGCATGAAATAAATAAATCTTTACAAAAAAATAATGCTATACCTGTGCTGTTTCCATCCAACCCCCTTTTCTCCAGATCTCCAAGCCCCGGAAGTTCTGGGTATTTGCTGGCAAGCCTTTAACTTATTCCTGGACTTTAACCCTCTCCTTTCTCACCAGCAGGGGGCAGTAGCAACCCAATGCATCCCCAGAGTCTTCACATCTCTGGTTCTTTTAAGTAGGACCTGACAGTAGCATTCGTTTGAGGAAGTGGTCCTCCTGCTGCACTCTGCGGGTGGCTGTCATCTTCCCACCTCTCCCAGAAGGCAGCAGGGGAGGGGCAGGAGAACCTGGACTCTGAACACAGGTGAGGTATGGGCCAGTGAGGGGCTCTGGCAAGGCCCCCAGCAGTCCCAAACCTGGCTCTTCCATTGTGAGCTGGATCTCGGAACTACAGAGCAGATTTAGTTTTTTTTAAACCTGATTACTTACCTCAGGATTTTATGAAGCAGGCACTAAGTACCACACCACACACGCATTTTAAAATTACAGGTGGCTTTCCTCAGGATGATAAAAACTTGCTCTAGAACTTTTCACCCCCCTCTCTCTCTCTCTCTCTCTCTCTCTCTCGTTTTTCTATATTTTAGCTGTTAGGCTCTTTCCCCACTTGCTGTGTGGGTTCTCATTGATCCGCTTTAATGACAGCGTGTCAGTTGTCCACATCCAGGGTGTTTGCAGCTCAGTTTCCAATAAAAAGAATAGTAGCCGTCAACGACCAATCCCGAATATAAGTTAAAGCATTTTTAGATTGTATCACCACTTGCCCAGAATAATACTAAAAGAAATGTCTTCATTTAACATAAGAGGAAACCAAGGCTTAGGGAGGCTAAGTGACCCACCCTGGGTCACACAGCCCGGGGTTTGCCACATAAGAGGCTCTAAATAAATATTTGCTGAATCAATCTCGAAAGAATTAGGCCTCAACCCAGGCGCAGCTCACTCCAAAACCTCTTACTGCTTCCACACCGAGCCACGCCTGCCTTTGTGGCCTTCCAGGCTGTAAATTTGGTTAATGAAAGTCAGCATGCTTCTGGAACGACCTTGGCAAAATAGACCAGATCCCCAAGGAGGGCAATAAGTGCCCCTTCCTGGGGCTCCATCCCACATAGCAAGCTCCGAAGACTCTGATCCAGAAGCTGAAAGTACCTATGTTGTCTCCTGCCCAGGGGTGCCAGCACCGCCACCAGCCAGAACTTCAGGGTAGCATCAGATACAGACAGAAACCCATCAGAAGTTTGGTTCCAAATTGTCCGATGTGGTGGCATCCATTTGATGGGAAGCCTTTCATCTATGCCTTCGAAAGCATTTTATGTTTTGCAGAAGCATGGCATTTCTACGGAGATCCCTGTGTCCCCTGTCCCTACCCAGGAGCCTTGAGAGTGGCCACTTGTCCTTTGTGGCCACGGTTTCCTCGTCTGCAACAGTTGGGACTGTGTAATTACCGAGGGGTTACATAATCCCCACGTCCTAAGCACAGAGAAGAACCCACTCCTTCCGTGCTCTGTGCCCATCCTTCTCATTTCTCCTGGGGGAAAATGAGCACAGAGAAGCAATGCGCTTGCGTGGCATCACCCAGTAATTTAGTGAGGCAACACAGGTTAACAACAGACTTGAAACCTCCCCTGCTTAAGACGGGAGCCACACACGCCCTGTGCTGAGCCCACACCCGGTCAGCTGCTCCCCTTGGAGCGGTGACCCACTTAGCCCTGCTGCAGCTGAACCTCAGACCCAGTTTACATTCCCTGTAAGAATCCCACTCCTGGGGTGCCAGTGTGGTCGCTGGAGGCGGGGGGAGTTAAAGGCACCCACTTCCAAAACTGACTCCCTTGGGTTGCCCTCTGAACTCTGCTCTCAAGCTGTGGCTCATGTGTGTTCCTCCTACACTTTTGTTTGATTTTTGAAACAGAGTTTCTCTGGACCTCCTGGAACTTGCTCTGTAGACCAGGCTGGCCTAGAACTCACAGAGATCCACCTGCCTCTGCCTTCCACGTGCTGTGATCAAAGGGTTGTGTCACTACCAGTCAGATTTGTTTGTTTGTTTGTTTGTTTTTAATCTAACCACAGGGAGGATGAGGGTCCAGCACAGACTTGTGTCTAAATTGGCCATTTGGAGTGCTAGGAGTAAACTTTATGATTGTTTTGAAACGTGGAGCTAACTTAACATTCACGAGGTGACACAGCCCACTGGACGTTTCCTTCCCTGTCACCCAGCTTCTGCTCCGTCATACTCAGTTCCCCAAGCTAAGTAGCTAAGGACACCACCTGTATCTGGTTCTTCCCCTTAAAAATTAGGATGTTACACTAGATTAGCTCTTCCTGGGGGTGACTATTGCAGGCTGCCAAACCCGATAACTTCCACTTGAATGAACACGTGCTGGTAGGACAGGGACACTGTGTCTTCTAAGTGGGGGCCACTTAAGTTCCATGGGGAAAGGACTGGAGAAGTGGCTCAGTGGTTTAGAGCATTTGTAGCCCTCATAGAAGACCTGGGTCCGATTCCCAGCACCCATACGGTAGCTCATAAAATGTACTGTGAAATTGAGTGTACTGTCCCATGCCTGCAATTCTAGCACTTGGGAAGTTAAGGCAGAACAATCAGCAGCTCACGGTCATCCTTGGTTATACAGTGAGCTGAAGCCCAGCCTGGGATAGAAAAAAGCATTTCAGAAACAAACTAGTTAGCCAACTAACTTAGTAGCTCTACAGGAGATCTACCCTTTCAGTCAGAAGCCAGAGTTTAAACTGTGATGAAACCATGGAAGGTTACAGAGAAACTCAGACAGAATTTAGGATATTAGATGGAAACCACCCACAGTATGTACAAAGTCATGGTGCACTCTAGGCTATGCAGTAGGACCTCCACAGGCCTGGGAAGATACCCAGGCCCAGGGTCTGAATGCAGGCTCCCTCGTGACCTCTTCAGGCCCATCCTAAGGTCAGGTGGATAGGGGTCATCTCCAACTCCTAACACCTGCTGAGATTGCCAGTCCAGGGGTGCTCTAAGTGCTTCTCCACCAAGTGTCACCCAAGGTGTGTGCTGGCTGAGAGGAGGGGAACATATCTACCCATTGCTTGCTCAGTCCCATGCCCACAGGTGGCCCCTGGCTCCATGGCTCTGAGGCTGTGGTGGGCAATTACTTCTATTCTGATTATTTGGTTTTTGCCTTCTGAGGTGTCTCATCTAAGAGACCAAGGGGATGGCTAGGTCCTGCTCCACTTCTGGCAGCTTCCCAAGGGCCCTCTGCACTGGGGCTCTCTCTGTAGATAGATAGATAGATAGATAGATAGATAGATAGATAGGTAGATTGATTTCAAGACAGGGTTTCTCTGTGTATCTCTGGCTGTCCTGGAACTCATTCTGTAGACCAGGCTGTCCTGGAACTCACAGAAATCCACCTGCCTCTGCCTCCCAAGTGCTGGGATTAAAGGCGTGCGCCACCACTACCTGGCACTGGGGTTCTTTGTGCCTGTGGAGTCCCCCTTGTTTTGTGGCCTGACAATGGGCAGGTAATTCAGCTCTCTCCTCCACAGTAGCCTCAGCTGATTTCTCCACTGTAAATATTCCTACAGGGGCCAATTTCAATGACCACTGTCAGGATTTTAATGGCCCCCTCACAGGCCAGTTCCAGCATACTTTAGCCCAAAAGATTCTCTCTTGGACCTTCATCAAGAGTAAATTTCATCCCCACAGGCTAAACGGTGGCAGCGCTATTCCCATTAGCGCTGTTCCCATTTGCTCTGGGCCATAGCTGTTTTGCAGTCTGACCAGTTGATGGATGTCCAGTAAAGTTGTCAGATTTAACAAAGACAAATACAGGTGCTTGGATAAATTAGAATTGCAAATAGGTAATTATTTTTAGCATGAGTATGTCCCAAATACTTCATGGGCTATACTTAAGCAAAAACAGCTAGTTGTTGTTTGTGATTCTAATTTAACTGGGTAGGTTGAGACAGAGCTGGGCGTGTACAGATAGACCGGGAGCCAGAGAGATGTCTTCTCTGCCCACTGTTTGTACCCGTGAGGTACAGGGGCTGGAGAGATGGTTCAGCAGCCAGAGCACTTGCTCTCGCAGAGGACCTGGGTTCAATTCCTAGCATCTCCCTGGCAGCCCACAACTGTTAATAACTCCAGCTCCAGGGGATCCAAGCCCTCCTTCTAGGTGCTCCCATGGGCACCCAGGCACACACGTGTTTCACCTACATACGAGCAGACAAAACACTTAAATACATCATCAGTGTAGTTAGACACACGGAACACTACATCTCCCACAGCAGATGGGGACCCTGGACCCTCACGAGGATCCCAGCACCTTAGATTTATAGATAAGGAAACTGAGGCCCCGTGAGTCGAGTTACTCAAGATCATGGAGCTGACCAGCACTGAGAACAGACTTTCCGAGTCACAACCCTGGGGAAGGATGTTTCCTTTTTCCTTACAGTCTCATCTGAGAGGCAGTGGGTGTCTGGATAGAAGACACTATTCTGAGACTGGCTAGGTCTTTGCTGGTTGTACAACGTGAGGACATCTTTCTCTCAACCCCATCTTCTTAGTGAGCCAGCCATTGTGAAGTCTCAGTGTGCTGGGGGGGGGGGAGTGTGCAAACCGCACCCTGGGTGACCTGCTGCAGTACTTTGCTTCTGACTCTTGGCCTGGGAGACTGAGTCCTCTGCTCTTCCTCTCACTGTCTGCCTCACATGTGTGTGTGTGTTTATGTCTCACCTGTGCATGTGTGTGTGTGGTATGTATGAGCGTATATGTATACATGTGTGTATGAGTGTATGTGTGTGTATTTGTGTGTGTCCATTTGTGTATATATGTGTGTGTATGTGTGTGTGTGTGTGTGCCACACATCTGTTCCAAGATCCTGCTAACAGCACCTTTGCCTCTCTTTATAATCAACTACAGTCTCTCAGTCCCCACTTTCTAGATTGGAAAGTTCTGGAAGGCACCAGTGGTACATCAAGCTGCCTGCCTGGATGAAGCAGCCAGGACAGGAGAATTTGGATGTATCAGGGGTTACAGAGTGGCGCTAGCAAACTGCAGTCAGGGTCCACTGGTTCAAATCTGGGGTTCACTGCTTACTGCCTGTGGCCACATATGCCTGGCTTCTGGTTTTTTCGGTGGCTTTGGTGACAGGCCCACTTCCGAGAGCACACACCGTGTAGTCAGCATTTGGACTTTGGACAAATTCCTCTGCATTGTACCTCCTTTGTGAAACAGAGACTGTAATCCCTTCTTCATTGGGTGATGGTGAAAAAACGAGATTAGCTCTGACCAGTCAGCAGCAGGCAGGATCAGGAAGCTGTGTGGCAATGAACCATCTCCTCATTTCATGTCACTTGCTCCTCTGGCTTTTGTCAACACTGGTATCCCCTTAGTAACTAGCACCAGAAAGGAGCTGGAAGCTTCTGGAAGCTCATGTAGCTTGCAGCAGCAGCAGAGCCGGCTCCAAGCACAGCTTCTGCTGCATGCTCCCTCGTACCTCAGCCTCAAGTTGCCCTTGGGCTCCATGCGTGCCTCATTTTGTCTTCAAGTTCAAGATGGCCTCATTTGGAATGAAGATTGTTTTTGTTTCCTTTTGCTTTATAAACAGAGACACTCCCCAATTTCCCTTCTTAGAGGCCTCAGGAGGAAGCTGAGTCAGGTGGGGTGTGGTTACCGTAAAGTCGGTCACCCTCCCCTTACCTCAGGCTTGGCTGACCCAGTCCACGAAGGCTGACATCGACACCAGTACATTTCCCTAATGACAGGAAAAACAAAATCTCCCTACAGCAGTGCTGTCTTAGAACTCAGAAAGGCAACGCAGTGGAAACAGCAAGGGCTTGGGAGACCCAACCTGGATTTAGAATCCCAGCCCCTCCTATTGGTCACTGAGGTAGAGATTGGGCAAGTCAGAGAACCGTGAAGCCACTGTCACCTGTTGGCGGAGCCTGCCCTGGAGGATTAGAGGGAAGCTTAGCGCTAATGGATGGAAGGCTGGTGGAAAAAAGAGTTGAAGTCACCGTGCCCAATGACACTGCATTCTTGTCCTTCTCAGGATGACATCCCGGGCCCTGGGTTCTACAATGTCATCCACCAGTCTCCAGTGTTCAACAGCGTCTCTCTTTCCAAGAGAGGAACCTGCACTTTTCCCTCCACGGTGAGAGCCCCAGGGTGTTAACCGGTCAGTAATTTCCCCAGTTCACTGCATAATGACACGGTGGACAGCTGCTCCTTTCTCTCCAACCATCCCTGTTCTGATTAAGACAGCAACCACTTCCTGCAATTTCACAAAGGTAAATCTGACCCTATGACCTTACGCCGTCCCGTCTGTCTCCAAGGAGGCATGTGGACGAGGTGGGAAGAGAAACTAGGCCTTGGTTGTGCAGCAAAGAAGCAGGTGTCTTCCTAAGTCTTCGAGGCATGCCGGGGAAACTGTTGTGTCTTGCCCTGAAAGGAAAATGATTTTTAACACTCGCTTCATATAACTGGGTTGTTCAAATCAATGGGAATTTGGATGGAACAAAACAGAGACTAGGGGGACAGTTTAATGACTTGGAGGATCAGAGGTACCTCTGCCACAGCCGATGGCGTGAGCTTGATTGCTGAGAGCCACATGGTAGGAGAGAGCTGACCTCTGATCTCCACATTCTCTACACTGAACTCAGGACATGGATATCACTCCCTCATGGGGGTGAGAGAGACAGAGTCAGAGATAGACAGAGACACACAAAGAGAGACAGAGACAGAGACAGAGAGAGGCACACAGAAAGACAGACAGAGAAAGACAGATAAACACACGCACACACACAAATGTGCACGCAGAGAGTTAGAGACTGAGACACAGACAGACACATGCACACACACAAATGTGCACACACACAGACTGAGACATAGACATACATACATACATAGCGGTGCACAGAAAGACAGAGACAGACAGACACGGGGGGCGGGGGGACACATACTGGGCCTAAATACAGGAATCTTTCTGTTCCCTCCTGGAACTCTATCTTTGTTGAGGATTCTTTCAGTCAGACATATAAATGGAACAGTTCTGACCCTGAGCCAATGTGGGTGAAGACTGTATTTCGCAGTCTTCTGTTTTGGTGTATATGCGGAGGAGGATGGCACCAAAGGTTCTTACCACTAAGCTACAGCCTCAGCCTTGAGGGAAGCAGGCAAGGGAAAGAGCCAAGCCAGTGCGACATTGCCTTAGGTGGAGCAGCGTCGGCGAAAGCAGGGCCAGAGACTGACATCAATAGACTACGTGTGCCTGCCTGTCCCTGTAAAGGTTATGACAGTCTCTTACATAGATGTACACAATGCCTGACACCAGGGATAATTCTCTTATTAATCTCACATGAAGGGACCATTGAGGGCCTACCAAATGCAACCACCTCTTGCTGAGAGTTGGGTTGGCAGTGGGGAATGTTCAGGAGCAAACTGACTTTGGAGTGAAGACTCAGTGTTTCAGGGCCCTTAGGAAAGTCACAGGATAGCCAGGCCTTTAGCTCCAGGTCAGGAGAAAGACCCCAAAGCAACCATCAAGGTGCCTCGTCACAGTGCCCCACAGGCCTAGAGACCTGATCCTGACTCAGCTGTGGAGCCTGGATGTGACCTCAAGCACGTCGCCCTTCATGTGCCAGTTGCCACAGAGACTCCCTGGAGGCTTTGAGGCAAATTGCACTGAGAAAGACTTTGAAATTGCTGAAGAGTGTAAACAAGCAGGAGCTAGCTCTGTCAGTACAAGAGTCACCCCTCAGACTGCCCAAAGCGCCTGGCTTCTCTCTGAGAACTCCTCTGCCAGACCATACACTGCCACCCTACTATGAAGAAGCTAGATTGGTGACACAGTCAGGACTCTGCCAGGCTTCACTGGCCATGAATTTTGAAAGGTTCAACTATCCATCCAAGAGAGAGAGAGAGCACAGGAAGGTCTGAGAGCTGTTGAATCCAATCAGACCTTTCACTTCTTTAAAAAAAAAAATGACCCAGAAGAAAGGAGATGAGGGCTTCTCTCCCTTTGATGGCCCTAAGATTCAGCTTTATAGTTCTTGTTTTAAATACAAGGCTTGTTTTCAATTATGTGTGCCGAGTGGGGGAGGGGCAGAGAGGGTAATGCACACAGGAGTTGCAGGTACCAGCAGAGGCCAGCAGAGGGTGCCAGGTCCCTAGAAACTGGAGTAATAGGTCCAGATTGCTTGGTGCGGGTGCTGGGAATAGAGACCAGGTCCTCTCCTGAAGTGCTAGCCATCCCTCCAGCCCCAGCTTTATCCCTGTAAACACTTGAGTTCCTTTATTCCTGGGAAGGGAGTCCTAAGGGTTTGTAGCCCCACACTGTCTACACTGTCTAACCTAGACGAGAGACAGAGAGCCTTTTCCCCACTTCCGGATCCCGAGACTCAGGAAATTCAAGCCTCTCGCCTCAGAGGGAGATCATAAGAGCCCAGGAGGAGTGTGCTTAGGGTGAGGCCGTCCCAAAATGTCCATGGGCTTATAAATTCTACACACTTCCTGGTGACTGTCAGGGTGACAACACCCAACCTTTTGAGAAGACTTGTCATCCCTCAAAGTTCAAATGATGTAAAGCACCTCATTAAGGCACGCCGAGTTTTTATTCTAGAATCTTCTACAGCTCTGACCAGGAAGCTGAATGAGGCAGATGAGTGGGGACTTTGGTGGCCTTTCTGGGTGGCCACTGCACAGTGGAGTTAGTATGTGTTGGGAGTTCTCGAGTGCCAACACAGGGCTGATTGGAGACCACAAGCCTGTCAGATAAATGCAGGGTGCAGAGCTGGAGACGGTGCTGCCAACACTAATCCTGTTATGGTGCCATAGAGAACTCGGGATCACCGGGAAGTTTCTAGAACAACCTACCCCAAACCCCAAATGTAAAAGCAGTAAGTCTCTGAAAGCAAGAAAGATACCAGGATGGGAAAGTTTCTCTAGGGCCAAGCCTCCTGATCCGTTTCTCCTTTGAACGTCGTGTCTGATCTTGGTCACCAGGTGGAGGCAGACTGCCTGGCTGAACATGTTGGTCCCACACCGCTTGACTAGCAGAGCGGAGTTTCTGGGTAAACCATTGGCCAAAAACCAATGGCTGCTGCTGGCGGCTTAGTCTTTGCTGCTGAGAACACTGAGGAGTGAGCAGCACAACCAGAGCTCGGGTGTGAAGCTGGGTTAGGATCCAGACTGGCACAGCCCTGCTTCTGCTGAAACCCCTGCCCCCATACCACGGTTGAAAGCCATCCCTACCAGCCCTCTCAAAGGGGGTGGAGGGAATAGCTCAGCTCCCTGTGCCTGGGTTATTGACCTTCACTGAGTGGAGAAACCAGACAGCAGCGTTCCCAAGCCTTTCACTGTAAAAGTATGGGAACTTTCTTGTTTTATCAGACTCTAATACCAGCCATGCTGTCATAGGGTAAAGAGATGCTATCATCGAGTTTCTATGGCTTTTGCCCCCATTCATTTGGCAAACACTGATAGTGTTTGTTTTTGAACGGAAAATACTTTATTGTGCTTCCCGGGAAGGGCTAGAATTGGTTCTGTTGAAACATAAGCATCTTAGGGTTTTATTGATGCAGTGATTTGCTGTTGTCCTGGGTGGTATTTATTTATTTATTTATTTATTGACAGTGTCTCACTGTGTAGCTCAGGCTGGCCTCAAATTTGCCATCATCCCATCTCTGCCTCCCAAATCCTGAACCTCATGTGCGTGCCACTACGCCTGGCAAGAGCACAGTAGGGAGAGGAGGCATGAGTGAGCAGCCTTCTCTGAGCCCCCCTGTCCCTCCCAGAAGCAGCTCCCTGAAAATGTATGCCCATGGGACGCAGGCTCACCTTTCCTGTCACAGGAGTCGCCCCACAGCTGATGAGGCGGGCATAATGGTGGAGCACAAGGGTGCTGGGAAAACCACTCTTTCTAGGTCCCAAACAGGTGACAAATACTTTGAGTTAGTTTACAAAAGTCAGAACGGGTCTGAACTTGCATTTCCCAAGAGTGAGCCCTTAAAGCTCAAGGTCAGATTACTACTGGCACTTGCTTTGGTCTCACCTCTTAGGAAAAAACATACTTGTAAGATGGGCATGGTAGTTAGTGCCCAGCACCCTGGCACTCCCAAAGCAAGGCAGGAGGAAGGCTACAAGTCTGAGGCTAGCCTGCTGCAAGTCTGTGGCTAGCCTGAGCTATACAGTGAGCTCTAGGCTAGCTTGGGCTACAGACTGAGGCCCTGTCTCAACAGATAATGGGACAAACAAGCAAACCAACAATCAAACAACAATGGACTGGGAGCAGGGATCTTTGCTTTTGACCTGTCCTTCACAGCTCCCTGGGTCACTTGGCAATGCTAATTCTCCTCCTCTTCCTCAGTGTGCCCGACTGGGCCCCATCATTTCTAAAAATCCCGCTGCAAACGCGTATACCATCCGGTCAGAGTTGGTTTCCAAGAAGGACTTCAGCAATTCCTGTTCCAGCATGTTCCAGCTGCCAAGCTTCATGAAAGTGGTCAAATCTGAAACCCCTGCCCCAAACTATTACAATGTAAGGTCATCAGCTGCCCTTGTCCAGTGCCTGTGTTTAAAAGGGTGGGTTGCCAGCGGGCAGGGAGGGCCGTGAGGCCTGGGGAACCAGAATTTTAACCCGGAAGGTCAGCTAGGGAGTGTCTGTGAGCAAGGTGGGGTGGGGGAGGGGTGACCATGATTTCAAGAATCTGAAGAGTGGGCAACAGTGAAGAGTGGCAGGGAGCTGCAAGGAGCCCATGTCTCCCACTCACTCCTGTGTAGACTAGCCTGTCAGGGACATGATTGTCCCCTGTCATAGCAGGAATACACTTACTGTTTCAGCAGCTGACATTATCTGTTTACTTTTTAGAATTTGATAAGAAAAAAAACAATTTCTATTATCTGAAAGTTGCCAATGTTTTTGTGTTTTTGGCTTTGTTTATGAGACAGGATCTCACTATGTAACTCTTACTGTCCTGGAAGTTGCTATGTGGTCAAGGATGGCCTCGAATTAGCAGAGATCTCTACCTGTCACTGCCCCCTCAGTGTTGAGACGAAAGGTGTCTGGAATCGTGTGTGTGTGTGTGTGTGTGTGTGTGTGTGTGTGTGTGTGAACAGTAGTGCTCTAGTCGGAATAGGATGGGTGGGAAAGAGTGCCTGCAGGAAGTTTTGGCTCAGGTCTTCACTCTGCCACTCTCTGGGCCTTGCCTATGCTCCACCAGTCTTTTCAGGACTCAGTTTGGTGATCTGTAGAATGGGGGTATATGTGTTTGCCTTCCAGACTTGATGAAGATGAGAGAATCTAGGTTAAGGAATGAGAACAGCACACCTGGCACAAGGGCCTGCACAGTAGCCCCAGGGAAGTGGGGGCGCTGTCCTTGGTTAGCCACCGGGTCTATGGAGCCACAACTCTAAAATAAAATCAATGACACCTGCCTTGGGCGGCTATGTCGAAAAATCAGGCAGACCGAAAACCCACATGAGAGCTCTGAAGTCGGGGTGTGGCCCACACAGAAGGTGAACGTGGTGAAGGGCTGTGTTTCAAAAGATTGGTCTCAGACACCTCATTCTCAAGTGACTCTTTTGAAACACGATTTGTTAGTCATCTTTGTCTGCATGGTTTCTGCCCATTCTACATGAGTAGGCTGGCCAAATGTAACACGCTCAGAGCAGAGGACAGGGTGAGGGCGGGCGGTAGTAGGGAGAAGGGGGGCTGCTGGGTTAGGACTTGGCAGTAGTTAATTGATGGCAGACAGGTGTGTCGTTTAGAAATTTCTAGTAGCGTACAGAGCTAAAAAGGAATGGGTGAAATTAACTTTTGTAAGCTATAGTTCACTTGATCCAGTAGATTCAAAATGTCCTTGTTTTGACACCAATCACGTTTAGATGATATAAGATTATTAATGAGCTATCTCAGGAGGACCCTTATCTCAGTGGAGTCTTTGCAGTCTGATGCATATCTGCTCTATACAGCCTGCCTTAAGTTTGGATCAGTCGAGTTTCCAAGGCTGATTGTGGCTCCTCTCTTGGACATGCTGCTATTCTAGAATGTTCTCCTGGGAGAGCTGGATTCTAAGGATGACCATGTGATGTTGGCAGCAGGGGTTTGCATGGGTGGAGTCAGCTGGATCTCGAATCACGCAGTCCTTGCATCCATTCCTAACAGATTGTCAGAACATTGTACTTAATGGATTACCTGGTTCTGGCTCACAATAGAAGACGCTAAGATGTGTGTGTGTGTGTGTGTGTGTGTGTGTGTGTGTGTGTAGGTATCCTTGCCTTCAGCTTCCCAGCTCAGTGCTTCCTCACATGTGTACACATATAGAAACACCACACACACACACACACACACACACACACACACACACGGAGAGAGAGAGAGAGAGAGAGAGAGAGAGAGAGAGAGAGAGAGAGAGAGCTAGTTTTAAGGGAGATAAACATTTGGGACCTGAGAAGGTAGGTACAGGGTTCAGGGGTCGAGAGCACCTATGCCCTTTAGACTGAGTGGTCAGAGAAACCTCAGAGGCTGAGAACCACAGATTGGAAGAAAGTCCAGAGGGAAGAGCATATGCAAAGGTCCTGAGACAGGAAAGAAGTTAGTTCATCGGGGACTATAGGGTGAGAGGGTGATTTGAGCCAGGAGAAAGCAAGAGGAGCAGAGAGCACTCAGGCAGGCAGTGGCTAGCTCAGAAAATCCCTGCAGACCCCAGGGAGAGTTTGGACTTTGTTCTCTGTGCTCTGGGAAGCCCCCAGTAGGCAGTGGGAAGGGTGGGGACATAACCTGAGGAAGTTTCTAGAACACATCCTCCAGCCTGCACTGTGGGTTCTGAGAGGAGACAATTAGCCTTTTCAGGAGAAAGGAAATGTGTGTCCGGGAATGATCTGCACAGGCACAAGGCATTCAGAGAGCGCCCAGGCCACCTGGGAGCCAGGCACAGCTCTGTCACCGTGAGCACCCGTCTGTGTCCTTCTAGGTTACAGCAGAAGGGTGATATAGCTCAAGCCTGGCCTGGATGCTTCCAGTCCTCTGTGTGAATCCTTGTACTTCCTCATGGGGCCCTGGACACAGCAGCATGTGATAAATGCCTCTCAGCAAATGAATGATCTCTGGGTCCATGCAACTGTGAATCTGCAAATGACCAAGGTCCAGAATAGAATTGGTTCTTTCTGTCAATAGATGCATGTTGTGTATATGTGTGTGTGTACACCTGTGTGTGCATATGAGGATGTTTTCCTCAATTGCTGTCTATCTTTGATGATGATGATGATGGTGGTGGTGGTGGTGGTGGTGGTGGTGGTGATGGTTTTGTTTTGTTTTTGTTTTTGTTTTGTTTTTTTTTATTTTGGTTTTTGGAGACAGGGTTTCTCTGTATAGCCCTGGCTGTCCTGGAACTCACTCTGTAGACCAGGCTGGTCTCAAACTCAGAAATCCGCCTGCCTCTGCCTCCCAAGTGCTGGGATTAAAGGCATACACCACCATTGCCTGGTGGTGATGATGTTTTTGAGAAAGGGTCCTCAAACTGGCCAGCCAACGAGTCTCAGGGATCTTTCTAACTCTCCCGTCCCAAGATGTGTGCTGCTGTGCCTTTTTTTGTTGTTTTTTAAAGATATATATGAACATACTTTCTCTATCTTCAGATACACCAGAAGAAGGCATCAAATCCCATTGCAGATGGTTGTGAGCCACCATGTGGTTGCTGGGAATTGAACTCAGGACCTCTGGACGAGCAGTCAGTGCTCTTAACCACTGAGCCGTCTCTCCAGGCCATGTCTGACTTGTTATGACGAGTGCTGGATATGAATTCGGGTGCTTATGCAGTGATCCTGTTAATGACTAAGCCATTTCTCCAGCTCCATGGAGTGCATGGATTTTGCTCATAATTGTTTTAAAGTGACTGAAGGCAACATATTTATACGTTGAATAATATACATGGAAACCCAGCATACAGAGATATAGAGTAGAATTTTCTTATTCTTCTTTCTTAATAAAGTGTGTGTGTGTGTGTGTGTGTGTGTGTGTGTGTGTTTGTGTGTGTTGTATATATATACCTTAGTGCAGGTAACCTTGGAGGCCAGAGCATCCATCCCTTGAAGCTGGAGTTACAGGAAGTAAATAATGAGCCATTTGGTGTAGGTGCTGGGAATGGAACTCTGGTCCTCAGCAAGAGCAGTATGTGCTCTTAATTGCTGAAGCATCTCTCCTGCCCCATGCCAATTCCCTTATAATGTGGGTTCTCAAGGCAAATGTCTCCAAGAGCTAGGTGCAGTTTCTTCAGGGACTTCAGACACACACACACACACACACACACACACACACACCTCCCTTCAGTTTTGAAGTCACCCCATCAGGGTTCAGGTGTATTTTCTGCCCAGCTACCTCTGGAGTTCCTCTGTAGGAGAGTTCAGCTTTGTTCAATGTTTACCTGCTGAGTATTTTCTTAGTCTAATGGAGAAATCTTCCTGTGGACTCACAGGTATACAAAAATGTTCCATTTTCCACAGGTTTCTGTCTGGGTAAAGAACAAAGGTGGGGAACTGTTTTGTCTGCAGGAGGCTTTTCCCCAGTCCAGAGAACAATGGCTGCATCAGGCAAGAAACCCAAAGGCCATAATCCCGTTAGCCATGCTGTGCTCTGAGCAACTTGCCTGGTTGCAGTCTTGGATTCTCTTTTGGAGTCCCTTTGCTGTGGAAGTGGTTATTATCTTCTCCCTAGGCCTGGTCCTCTCCTGTCCAGTAATTAGCCTGCCCATCTGGTCTTTGTGTAGGAGCTCCCTGCATGCAACCTGCCATCAGGACCCTGGGAAAAGCTACATTCCTCCACTGCTGTGAGCACAAAACCAAAATGCCACCTGCATTTCTCAAGAAATTCTTTTTTTCTAAACAAAGAGGTATCAGGGAGAAGCAAGACACCCCAGCCCCCAGCAGATGGTTTTACTCATTCAGCAAATATTCCCAGCACTCTTGGACACAATTTTTATTGCTTCTGTTATCTAACAGATACTGGAGACTACAAATTTGCACTTCAAATATTTGTAATGCGTGCATGACAGAAGAATGATCTCAGCCTCTCCCCCCTCCCTCCAGGAACAACACCCCCCCCTTATCATTTCTAGAGTTCTTAACCCATGGGACGCTCTCATATGTATATTTCGTGGATCAGCCAAAATTCTTAGTTTCTGGTTTGTCCAGAAAAGCAGAGAGAAGAGAGTGACTGCAGATTTTATTAGAATCGTGAGCGATAGGACTCCGGGCAACCCCGGATGCCTGTGTTGAGAGCACTGTACAGAGAAGAATGCAGCCAGGGACTAGGTGGGGGACATGAAGACTTGTCCTGGACAGGATAAAAAATGATGGTAAACTAAATGAAAACATGTGTCACAACATCACACGCTCAGCAATGGGTGCAGCTGGCCCGTGGTGCACAAGACCCCAGCACTGAGAAGAAACAAACAAACCTCTAACTTTCTCTGGATGGTTTGTGATGTCTTCCCCTGCCCCCAACAATGCTCCAAAACAGAGTGGGGATCATCAGGTGCATTTTACAGAGAGAGAAAAACACAGGCTCAGAGAGATGAGACCATCTAAGCAGGGCCACACAGCCCTAGAGGGGCTAACGACCAAAGTCTTCAGGTTTCTCTCTTAAGGACTCCTAGGCATTCTCTGGTTTCTCCATGGTGTGCATGTGCATCTTTGTCACAGACCACTTGGCCTAGGTAGATGATAAGGGCACAGTCAGAGCCACCTTTTTCAGCTTATGTCAGTTCTCTATCCAAGGAGGACAGGTTGAAATTTGGCTCATATTTGCCACCTTTCCAGGCAGGGTGGCAAAGGCAGGCACTGAACATGTTGGGTGGATTTTGTCCCACACAGGCCTCCATCGCCTTCTGCAAACAGAAAAACAATGTCTGCACTCGAGCCGGGTTTCTATCGAAAACGCCGAGAGGATTCGTCCTCTCGTCTGGATCCGGAGGGCCAGCACCAGGTAAGCAGCTGCTTGGCTTTGCCCTTGACTTTGGGTTCCTGCTATGGCTTCAGTGTGTTCTGGTTTCCCATCTCCCTACAGGGAGCCTGTTCAGAAAAAGCTTGGTTGTGGGGTTGGGGGTCGTGGAGGCAAAGAAAGTGCTGAACAGAGAGAAGATAAAGGACCAGGTGGCTCTGCTCATGACCACTAAGTGGCCATCTTGGCCTTTTGGGACCAGGCACAGCAGCTCTGAGCAGACAGGTGGAAAAGTGGTCTCTGCAGGTCATTAACTGGGAGGGAGAGAGAAGGTGACATTGCCTCAGAGGTCACTTCGCCGCCTCCTCCTAAATGGCCAGGTGCTGGCTGCATTTATTCCACAGGGAGTGTTTTGCCTGCCTGCGCCCGTTTTTCTCACATATGGAAGAAGATGCTCAGAGAGTTTACAAATACTTGCCCAGAGTCACAAGACACTTGAATAGCACACCTGAGCCCAAAGGTACCTGACCAGACCCCGCTTCCCTTCGGATCCTTGGTGCCTTCTGGAACCAGGATCCAGGAACACATCTGAGCTTGCTGTATTATTCCCTGCTGTGTTCCAAAAGGTGGCAGAACCCCTCTCTGTGCCCACACTTCCACCCCTGGAGCACTCGCCCTAGAGGATTAGTTCAGAGGGCTCCAGAAGAGTCTGTACAGCCTGACCTCGCCAGCCTTACCCAGCCAAGCCTGGAACTTTGGGCCCCAGAACCCAGAGGAGGGGCAGGGAGGCGTAGGGTGTGGAGAAAATTGCAGGGCATGTCAGATTTCAGCAAATCCAGATTAAAGCCAGAAGATCAGGCTGAAGCTGAGTAAGAAAACCAGCACTAATTAGGAGTCTCAATGCAGCCACAACCCCCCATCCTCACAAAGCCCCTCCTTGTTTGTTTATACAGCAGAACAAAGCAGCACCCTTGGGGTTTAGCCAGAGGCCCCACCACAGAGCCCTGGGACAGTGCATCACAGTCAGCGCCGCCCTCTCAGAGGCTTCCCAGGATCTCTGTAACAGAGAATGGAATGGGGATCCTCAGCACAGGGTGGGCATTCCTCCTGTTCTCATGGAGGGCATCCAGCCTTCCTCCCTGATGCCCTTCTTGGAGATGGTGACATCTTATAGCATCAGCTGTGTTCTCTTCGCCACTTTATCAATAGGAAAGTAAAATCTGTTTAGAGCTAAGTCAACCTCTCGGAAGACAGAAGCTGGAAGATCGCCTTCCGTGTGAGGCCAGGGCTGTAGAGCAAGACTTGTCTCTAGAACAAAAGCCCAGACAGAGCACAGTCAGATCTACAGCGCTTTAGAAACTTGAACTATTGTCCATCTGATGCCACACTACTGAGATTGTTCCCACCTTTCTGCATCCCACCAATTCTTCTGGATTTCTTTCCTGGCATGACTGCTCTTATTCCCCCACCTCCTCCTGCCCTGATTTAGTCCTGGTCATGGATGTCATGATGTCACATATATAGAGATGTCATGATGTCATGTATATATGGATGACATGATGTCACATATTTATGGATATCATGATGTCATGTATATATGGATGTCATGATGTCATGTATTTATGGATATCATGATGTCATGTATATATGGATGTCATGATGTCATGTATATATAGATGTCATGATGACACGTATGTATGGATGTCATGATGTCCTGTATATATAGATGTCATGATGTCATGTATATATAGACTTTCAAGCTTTCTGTGTATGTATTCATGTATATCTCTAAAGATATATTAGTATGTGGACCTGTAGCCCCAATGTTTGGGAGACTGAGGCAGGAGAATTGTTATGAGTTTCTGGTTTTTAAAGTGGTTGAGGCTAGAAGACAGCTCACTTGGTACAGTGCTTGCTCTTGCTAAGAACAGGCACAAGGACCTGGGCTCTATGACCAAGTGAAAAGCCCTGTGGGGAGGCAGATTCCTGTGACACCAAAGTTGGGGAGGCAGAGACAGGAAGATCCTTGGGGCTTGCCAGCCAGCCAGTCTAGCCAAACCTGGGACTCTAGGTTCAGTGAGAGATCATGCAATGATGATGATGGTGATGGTGATGATGATGATGATGATGATGATGTTTTTGTTGTGAGGACTGACAAGATGGCCCAGCAGGCAAAGATATTTGCTATCCAGCCCGATGACCTGAGTTCAGTCCTCAGGACCAAATGGTGGAGACCCAACTCCCTCAAGTTGTCCTCTTAACTCCATGCTGTGGTAATCTGTAAATGCACCACACAGGCCATAAGTAAGCAAACGAATTGTAAAAAGCAGAAAGGGATTGGGGAGTGGAAGTCTGGCCTGCATGAGCACCAGCGCACACAGGTGCACACATACTAACACAAGTGCAAGCACACACACAAATAACTGAAAGTACACTCAAACAAACAAAGCTCCCAAGCCATGCACAACTGACCTTCTGGCACTTGAGAGTGTCACTGTGGAGCTTGCCTTGTCCTGCTGGCTTAGTCCCTGTAATGCTGCCTGCCCCCAGCATGCCTAACTTCATGCCTAGATCACCTCCTCCCTTGACTAATTCCCCTAATTCCTGACTTATGGGAAGTCTGGAGCAGGTGTTGGTGACAGCCTTAAGGGATGAGACTGCTACCCCCACCCCACCCCACCCCCAGTTCAAGCCATTGTCCTCTCCTTGGAGCTTTGTGGACAAAAGAACTGGGTTCGATTGTGGTTTCCTAAGACTAAGAGCCTGAGGCCTGGGCTCTAGAGCAGGGTCTCCAGCCTTCCTGACGCTGCTACCCTTTAATACAGTTCTGCTTGTCCCTGTGTTTTCAGATGATCTTAGGTGATCCCTCTGAAAGGGTCATTTGACTCCCAAAGGGGTCTCAATCCACAGGTTGAGAACCACTGCTTTAGAAGGAGCTACACACACACACACACACACACACACACACACACACGCAGCAGATTCTTAGTAATTTTGTTCAGGGACTGAAGAGATGATTCGGTGGTTAAGAGCACTTGCTGTTCTCCCAGAGGACCCAAGTTCAGTTCCCAGCATCCATTTCAGGTGGTTCACAGCTCTGGGGAATTCCAACCCTAAGAGATCTGACCCCTCCAGGGGTACTTGAACTCATGTGCCCACATGCAAACAAAGACGCCTAAAAATAACAAAGTTAAATTTTTTTTAAAAGAACCTATTACTTGGGTCTGAGAAGGTGGCTCCTCAGGTAGAGGTACTGTCTATGCAGGCATGAGGATCTGAGGTTAAATCTCTCTTACCTATGAAAAAAGCTGGGTGTGGTCACACATGCACCTGTAACTCCAGTGTTGTGTAGGGCAGAGACAAAAATTTCGGGGTTTTGTTGGCCACCAGCCTTGTCAGTGAGTGTCTTAGTCAGGGTTTCTATTCCTGCACAAACATCTTGACCAAGAAGCAAGTTGGGGAGGAAAGGGTTTATTCAGCTTACACTTCCATGCTGCTGTTCATCACTAAAGGAAGTCAGGACTGGAACTTAAGCAGGTCAGGAAGCAGGAGCTGATGCAGAGGCCATGGAGGGATGTTTCTTACCAGCTTGCTTCTCTCCTGGCTTGCTCAGCCTGCTTTCTTATAGAACCCAAGACTACCAGCCCACAGATGGTACCACCCACAAGGGGCCCTCCCCCCTTGATCACTAATTGAGAAAATGCCTTACAGCTGGATCTCATGGAGGCAATTTCTCAACTGAAGCTCCTTTCTCTGTGATAACTCCAGCTTGTGTCAAGTTGACACACAACCAGCTGGTACAGTGAGTAATCTCTGTTTCAGGAAATAAGGCAGAAAGTGGTAAAACATGGGAAGGGCATCTCTGGTCTTGTGTGCACACAGACAGGCATATCTGCACATACATACATGTATGTATAACAGACAAACACACACAGACATATACACACAGGCATATAGATACATAGACATACATACACAGATACTTAGACACACAGACACACACAGAAAGACACATACACACACACACATTCACACACCCTTTTCTTACTGGACGTATACAAACCAAGAAGATAGCATTCAGCCACTGGAACTGCCCTGTCCCCAGAAGACTGAGTGTTCTTACTCTACTGAGGGGAAAGCTGTGTCAGTATGGGCTGCACCAGTGTTGGGGTGTTCCTTAGGTAACTGGCTGTCTGCAAGTCCTTTGGCTAGTTAATTCCTGTCTCTGAGCTGCAGGGCCCTGGGTATGGTTTGAAATAGTGAGACCCACCCGGCCAGGCTGCTCTGAGGCTTACGGGCTGAAGTGTGTTCTCCAAGTGGCAGGCCTGACTGTCATCCCACACTTGACCCGCTGAGGTGACACTGTCACTGTGTCTGCTGTGAGGTGCCTGTGGCTGTGAGGAGCTGGTGGCAGGAGCTGCTTTCCCCTGCTCTGGGAAGTGTCTCATCCTATGTCCATGTTCCTCTCTGTTCAGGGTATTACAATGTCAGTGAGTCCCTGGTGAAGCAATCTCCAAAGTTCTTAATATCCTGCTTTAAATCCAAAACCGACCGTGGATTAAAACTGACCTCAACAGGCCCAGGGCCTGGTTACTACAACCCGAATAGTCAAACCAAGATTCTGAGAAAAGATCATCTCCCGTGAGTCCTGTGTTTTCTTTCTCTGGTAGCTCCAGGGAACCCTTGGAGGGACAGGGTGAGATGGGCACCACTTAGCAGGACTTAGTCTGGGGTGGGGGTGAGGGTGGCCATGGTACAAGGCTCAATTAGCCATCAGAGAGTATATGACTTTAACTGTGTTAGGAACGGGCCTTTCCAAACCATCGGCAGAGTCACCTTCCTTGTTTCCTAGAGAAAGGATCTTCAGCAAGGTTGAGGGATTTGCCTGAGTCCTCACAGCTCATGTCCTGCCATAGAGACCCAGGTTTAGGGCTGCCAGGCTCTTTCTCTGTCCCCCTCGAAGGTGGCTTCTCCTGGGGTCATGGTAGCTCTGCTTTATAATATGGAGTCTTCCCTGCACTGGGGGAGAGTCAGGAGTGAGGACATACCCAGGAGAGGTGCACTGATGGGCAACTGCTGGAGCTGACCTTTGGCCTTTGAGCAGCATGCTCTGTACTCTGAGCTCCTGTACCTTTATCTGTAGAACTGAATGGGTTTAATCCATGCCTTACAGGGTTGCTTTCAGAATTAAAAATCTGTCAGGCACACAGTAGGTGAAAATGGTGACTTAATATTCAAACAAAGTTAAAAAGAAACAGAGCTGGGCAGGTTGGTGCACACTTGAAATCCTAGCACTTTGGAGGCTGAGGCAGAGGATTGAGAATTCAAGATCAGTCTGGGTTACATAGCCAGACCCTGCTTCATCAAAGCAGGGGTGGGAGGCAGAGAGAGAGAGAGAGAGAGAGAGAGAGAGAGAGAGAGAGAGAGAGAGAGAGAGAGGCACCACTGTTACTATTTAAAATATACACCATTTGAAATTTTTATTGTTATTTTATGTGTGCAGGTGTTTTGTCTGCCTGTATGTCTGTGTACCATGTGTCTGCAGTACCCATGGAGGCCTGTGTACCATGTGTCTGCAGTACCCATGGAGGCCAGAAGAGGGCGCCAGGTCCTCTGGAACTGTAGCTATAACTGGTTGTAAGCTGCCTTGTGGGTGCTGGCAACCTAACCCCAGTCCTTGGCAAGAACAAGTGCTCTTTGCCACTGAGCCCTCTCTCCAGCCCCTCTATACACTATGTCTAATGTTACTTTCATCTAAGAGACTCAAAGGTATTCCGGGCTTAAGAATTCCTCACATGGCTGTAGAGCTTCTAGAACCAACCGCACAGAAGGTTGATCTGCTCACCATCAGAGGCTTCACCTCCTGTTAGAGCCTCTCTTACCATTAGAGTCCCACCATTGGGAGGGTGACCTCAGGGTGGGGCTGAGTGTGTGGACACCTGAACCCCTCCATAAAGGCAAGGCAGGTGTCAGTGGTGCTGCAGTGGGCTAGACACACAGACAACTGGTGAGAGGCTAGAATCATTGGGCATCATCTGGCCATCAGCCTGGGACACAGGGCAGGAAGGCAGGACTCTATCAAGTCAAATAGGAGCTGGAGAAGGGACTCAGGCTCAGATGGAGGCTACCACGTAAGTTCCCTCTGTGCTCCCATTGTGGGATTCTGCAGGCTCCTTCCCAGGGGACCAGGATGGCTAGTCCCTCTCTAAAGGTCAGAGACTCCTGCCTTTGGGCTGGCTTGAGTTCCCTCTGCACACACTTTTTCTTAGTCTGTTGGGGAAATGTTGTGATAAGGGGCAGGCTCATGGGCTGAGGGTTGTCCCCTATGGAGCCTCCCCTCCTTGCCTCATTGCTGAACAGAGACAGAACCTTCTCTACTGTGGCTTCTGAGGCTGAATGAAGCAGAACTTGGGAACAGTTCTTACTTTTCCCCAGCTGACACATAAAAGCCATGCATATTCATGGAGATCATGTGATGTTTTGATGTATTACCTAATGTTCAAACTGGAAGCAGTGTCTGTCACCTCAGACATCTGGTCTCACTCATTACAGCTGAGATTATGCTGTACCCTGCTGAAATAGGATACAGCTAACATTTGGCTCGGTGGCTCAAACCCACAGCCCGGATCTGGAAGCTTCAATGGGGAGGACCTACCCCTGAGTTCTCCAGAATGGCAGCTGTAGGGCAGGTGCCACACCAGAGGCTGCCTCTGAGATGTGCCTCATGAGATGTGGCTGAGGAACGTGTTGTGGATGTTTGCATCCTTCAGCTGCCCAACTGACTCAAAGCTAAGAGGATTTGTTGCTGTGTGGGTGTCTTAGCTTGTGAAGCAAGAGCTGGGCAGTGGTGGCGCATGCCTTTAATTCCAGCACTTGGGAGGCCAAGGCAGGCGGATTTCTGAGTTCAAGGCCAGCCTGTCCTAGAGTGAGTTCTAGGACAGCCAGGGCTACACAGAGAAACACTGTTTCTAAAAGCAGGTGTCAGCCAGGGTTTCACTTCTTGAGTTCCTCAGTTCCCATCCTGGGAGTGTAACTCAGTGAGGCAGGGCAAAGCAAGGTGAAGCCTTTGAGATCAGAATGGAGTCCTTCTAGTGCCCTTGCTGCTGGCGGAAGAATCCCCAGAGAGTCCTCTGTGACCACTTCCTGGAGTCTCACGGGCTTTGCACAGAATGCTGTCCTGTCAAGGGTAGAATCAAGCCCCTTGGCCAGGCTCCAATTCTGTAATTATACTAGGCCAATTATGCTTGGGCCCACCTAAGGTTCCCTGGGGAGTGGGGATTGTCATTCACTGTGGGATGACAATCTTCTCAGGCAGCTATGTGTCACTGCCCTACTCCCCAGAGGCAATCAGCTTCCCTTTAATGTGGAGAAGAATTGTGAGAAATTGCTCCTTTAACCCTCCCAAACCTGGGAATCCCCAAGGCAGAGAACCTGTGTCTGGGAGTGTCCCAGGGGTCCTAGGTGCCTTCTACCAGTGACCTGCTGTGACCTTGAAGACATCCATTATCTCTGGGCCATTGACAAAGGGGCCCCTTGGAAACCAAAGTGTGCTTAATCCTGCTGTGGCTCCTGGGGGGAGTTTAATAGGTGTTTTCATTCATTAAAGCCATGAAATCCATCAAAGCCTGGTCACACTGCATCACTGGCCATCCTGGGTGTGGCCACTGAACCTCGGTGATTTCACAACTGCTTCTTACCAGCTGTGGGTATGGGGTGGGGGTGGGGGGCTGGAGGGTGAATCTGGTGTCTGGACCCTATCTCCTCCTTTGCACCCCCGCCCCCAGGGCTTCAGACCTAGGAAAAGAGGACTGTGCCTGCCTTCAGCTTTCTATCCCTCCATCATTTCTGGGTGGTTCTCTCCTTTCTTACCATTCTCCCCCCCCACCCCCACAGGCCCAGTATGAAGTTAAAGGGACCTCTCTCTCTCTCTCAAGATTTATTTATATATTATATGTAAGTACACTGTAGCTGTCTTCAGACACTTTTTCTTCTCGCTCCAGCACCGCTAAAGGGAGCTCTTTTATTAATGACTTTTCAGTCACGTTTGCCTCCCAGGAAGACCCAGACTAACACTGCTCCCAGCCCGGGCCTTTGCCCATGTTTCTTCTTCCTGCAGGAACAGCTGGCCCTATCCACTCTGCTCCACTCTGCGCACACACACACACACACACACACACACACACACACACACCATATACACCCACATACACACATTCACACACACATATACACAACATATACACACATATATACACACACATATACACATATACAGCATATACACACATACACACATATGCACACAGACACACGCACAGAGACACACACATATGCACACAGACACACACAGAGATACACATACCCCACCCCCACACATACACATACATACCCATCCATCCATCCATATATGCACGTATGCATACATAACCCCACACACATAGACACATACACATACATGCACATACATACGTATACTCTATACACACATACATAATCCCCCACAGACACATACATACATACACATACATGCATATACATATACACAAACATGCACACACACACACACACACACACACACACACACACACTTACTGTGTTTTCTTTCTACTTACCTCACGCTTTAGGGGAGATGATTTTGCCTTACTCAGCTCCGAGGCACCTAGCCCTTGCTGAACTACAGAGAAAGTCAGAGGGTAAAGAAGGCAACAGGGCTAAGACTCCAGGGAAGGGCTGAGGCTGGCTGCTACCATATCCACGCCTGTGTGCCTCTCACTGGAGTGCCCTTCCTCCTCTCCCTACCTGAAGGTTTCCTACTGACCTCTTCCTGGGTTGAGGTTTGGATCCCCTCATAGGAATCACCTCTGTCCTCCTGTTTTCATAAGAGGGCTTCACAATATAGCCCAGGCTGCCTGGGCACTTTCCATGTAGTCCATGACTCAGATTTGTGGTCATCCTCCTGTTTCAGCTCCCCATGTGCTAGGACTATGGGCATGTGCCTTTATCGCTGTCAGGACTTTTGCACTTCCCTTTCTAACAGTCTTTCTGTTAGGCATGGGAGTGAAGGTTGTTTCTTTAGTGCATGGCCTGGGGTGGTCCGACTTCCTGAAGAGAGTGAGCAGGGAAGGTGACATTCAAGCCACAGGTGTAGACTCCCCAGCCCTCAAGATCTGTGTCTTAGTGCAGAACTGCGTAGACTCCTAAGTGTGCCTGACCAGAGCCACATATAAAGCTGGTGCTCACTGGAGAGCCTGACATTCTGCTGAGGATACAGGGCATCCCTAGTACTCTTACAGTGCAGGAAGGGGCCAGTCCAACCGAATGTGCAGGTATGTGATGTGGGCCCGGCCCACATCAGCCTCTGACAGCTATCCCTGCTTGGGCAAGCAAACACCTCATGGTCTTCCCCGGAAAGAAGTTGGGACTCTTGGACTTGGGGGTGCCCCAGACTGATGAATGACTTCATCTGGTGGTTGGCTTGTCCCAGATGTGACTTCTAGGAGTCAGGTCTGTCTCAAAATATAGCCACTCAAACACACATACATGAAAGTTCTCAGGGTGCCTGGGGGAGGAAGTCACAGCTAGAACAGAGGTGGGGTAGCATTTATTGATACAGAGAATGGTTTTTTTGTTTGTTTGTTTTGGTTTTTGGTTTTTTTGAGACAGGGTTTCTCTGTGTAGCCCTGGCTGTCCTGGAACTCACTCTGTAGACCAGGCAGGCCTCAAACTCAGAAATCCGCCTGCCTCTGCCTCCCGAGTCAGAGAATGGTTCTTGACCATACCCTAAAGGCAGGTCTTCCTTGTGGAGCCGACGGGTACATATTACCTCCTTCCCCTGGGTATCTTTGTTCTAATATAAACATTCAAGCCAGCTGTTGCAAAGCTCAAACCTCAGGCAGAGTGAGGTGGCTTACCATGGCCTCCCTAGCAGTGGGCAAATCCCCACACATCAGAGTGGCCCCAGTGTGAGTGCAGAACACGGACTGACTCATTGGGAGATGCTTCACACACCTTCTCTGTTGCTTGTGTAGCTTCCCTGTAAAGAGCAGAGGTTCTCACTTCCTGGTCCAGATTCATATTTTTTGTCCAGGACCCCACAGCCAGTCAGTGGCATGACTAGAATTCATACTCCTTGTGAGTGACCCTGAAACCCAGACACCTGTCATAGCGCTTCTCAAAACTGCTGGGACTAAGGGCCTGGTGCTACAAAGTCACATCCCTGTAACGGGCTCTGACTGTACATATGCTCCTATCTCTCTGGACACCAGCTCCCTCAGCAAATAGAGGTTCACTAGTCAACTCTAGGTGTCCTGGCTCACTGGAGTTAAGAAGGAAGACAACCAAGGTCAGCGGTGTCTTGGGAGCCAGGACTCCCTCGCAGTGTCCCTTCCAGGAGAAACTTCAGGTGTATGGCATTTCCTCTATACAGTGGCTGGATTCCCCAGATGGCCCCAGGACACTTGGTAGCCATTATCCTGTGGGTTGCAGTGTGAGAACAGTTCTCAAAGGCTTTCTTGTTAAGCTCCCCCAGCTTATAAATGGTCTTCCAGAATTGTTGAGTGGGCTCAGACTCCAGCATGGGTCCGTTTAGCTTTATTTAATGACTTAATGGCAAAGATGTTCTACAGAATAGACTCCCTTTCCAGAAGGAAAGATGGCAGCATGAGACAGTTACAATACAAGCAGCCAGTGTCTGGCTCTAGTTTCCCAGCCCAGTGCTTTTCCACTCCAGCCTCCAGCCTTAAGGGGAAACAAGCTAGCAGGGTTCTGGATAGTCAGTAGAAATCTGCCAATTGTAGACTAGCAAATCCCTGGAAGAAAAGATGGGGCTTCCTCTTCCCTGGCTATGCAGATATCATAAGTGGCTCATCAAAGACACTTCTCACCCAGGCATCAGTTCTCAGGCTAAAGCATCTAATCACAGACAGCTTACACAAGCAATGCTTTTCCCAATGAGCTCAGCAACAGACGTCTGGGACAGAAATGTGTCTGTGTTCTCACTACCCCAGGACCATGGTTTAGACACTATACTTCATTTAACCCAGGCAAGCCTGTGCGGTTTGGTTACCATTGTGCAGATGAGGGAACCGAGGCCCCGAGGTCCTGGGCTCCCAAGCAACTGAGCTAGGATACTGCCCAAGGTGCGCCCTTCATAGACCCTTGGCGGGACCCCTGGTGTTGCCTGTGCTTTATGGACACTGCTGTTTCCCCCACGAGGCTGAGGTGGTAACATCTTCCCATGTTGTCTTTTCCAAAGGAAAACTACGCTCCTGAACTTTTCCGCCCACCCTCTGCCTCTGCCCCCAAAGCCACCTCTGCCTGGTCCCGGTCAGTACGAGGTCGTGAACTACGAGGGACCTCCTAAACATTTTATATCCAGTGCATCGTTTGTGTCCAACACCAGCCGGTGGCCAGTGAAGTCATCCAAACCAAACCTTCCCGGCCCAGGTCAGAGAACCGAGAGCCCAGCTCTCCCACAACAGTGTGTTATTCTGAGGCCATCGAATATTGCCATTTTATGGGCTGTTTGCTAAACAGGTCCCAAGGGTGAGGTGTGTTTAGCAGCCCATTGGCTCACAGTTCGGAATACTAAAATGTCTTGTTTCTGAATGGATTTGGATTTAAAACCTCGACTGGGGACGTGCAAGAGTTCAGAGCCTCTGGTGGTAGTGACTGTAGCTAAGGTGTGCAGCTCACAGACCTCCCTTCCCCTCTCTCCCCCTCCCCTCCCCTCTTCTTTTCCTTCCTTTTATCTCATGCGCGCGCACACGCTCATACACACACACACACACACACACAAACACGTGCACTCTCATGCCATGACCCATATGGATGTCAAAGACCAACTTGTGGAGCCTAGGGATTGGACTCAGGCTGTCAGGCTTGGCAGTAAGTGAGCGAGCCATCTCAAAACCTCTCTATTTTACTCTTTTGGACACAAGGTCCCTCCCTGAAGCCGAAGCACATTGATTCTACTAGGCAGCTGGCCAGTGAGCTTCAGGGATCTGCCTGTCTTCGTGCCACCAGTGTTATGGTTACCAGTGCATGCCCATGACCCTGGCTCTTCCCATGGGCTCCAGGGAGCTAAAGTCAGGTCCCCAAGCTTGTGCAGCCATCTTTACTGAGCCATCTTTTGAGCCCCAGACATTGTTTTAGAAGGAAATGGTCACAGTATTGATAAAGTTCTCAGAAACCTTTATTCTTAAAGATCTTAGAGGTTCAGTCCATTATCATCATGGTGGGAAGCATGGCAGCATGCAGGCAGCCATGGTGCTAGAGGAGCTGAGAGTTCTACTCTTGATCCAAAGGCAGCCAGGAGGAGGCTCTGATTCCACCATGGGCGGAGCTTGAGCATAGGAGACCTCAAAGCTGTCCTACACAGTGACACACTTCCTCCAACAAGGCCACACCCACTCCAATAAGGCCACACCTCCTCATAGTGCCACTCCCTATGGCCAAGCATTAAAATACATGAATCTGTGGGGGCCAAACCTATTCAAACCACCAAGATGGGCAGTTTCCTATCCCTAGAGGCTCACCCCACAGTGATGGGTGGTCTCTGGTCTTCCCCACCTGTCTGCAGCTCTCTAAACCTCTCCTTGCCTCTCCCTGACAATGGCAAAAGCTGTTGGCATGTGCCATGTGTGCAGGGACTGGAAGGCAGAGCAAACAGGGCAGCCACCTTGTCTTTCACACTCAGCCTTTTGGTGAGCACTGTTGGGTAGCCATGGAGGGTGTCTGGTCAGGACAGGAGAACAGCGGCTAACACAGGAGCTCTGGAGGCCCAGGGATGGCTGGGGCTTTGTGTCAAGCTGTTTCGCTGGGTCCTCTTGGAATGGTGTCTGAGAAGGATGTACATGAAGGATTCCTGAAGCATGAACCCTAAGACATGGCCCCCAACAGGCCAATCCTCCTGCTGTGGTCACCTTCATCACAATAGCCCAAGGGTATGCTGGGAGGATGCACATACGTGTCTGTTGTGGTGCCTCTAACAGGCATAGGTCTGCCTGCACCCATGACCTCCCCTCTGTAGCTTCCTGAGAGGACATGGGATTGATTCTGGGACTGTGCCTCACAAGGCTTGTTTGCTAGAGACAATATGTCCGTGGTGGGCATAGCTTTCAGTTTCCTGGAAACATTTGAACTAACACAAAACCCTACCAACTTAAACCCCTTCTTTTTGCTTCCTCTCCCTGTCCCTAGAAATATAGGCTGCAGGGCAGGAGCAGGGTGAGGGAGTCCTTCCTAGCTCTGATCAGCCCTTCCGGTCACCTCTCTCTTTCTCGATGCTGTTTCTTTCTCTCCCTTCAGCCACCTACAAGCCAGAGATTCCAGGAAAGCAGTCCTTCCTCTACAACGAAGACAACAAATGGGTACCTGCGGTCTAGTGATGCCCGGGGGCAAAGGGAGAGAAAGGCTCAACCGCCAGGCCCCTGACCCTGCTCCCCAGGACATCTATCAACAGAACAAGCCTTTCCTCTGCGTCACCCAGCCCAGGGTCACATACTGTCTGGAGCTGCCTTCTGGAGACTAGCCACCTCTACCCCTCCCATGACCCTACCCCCACCCTAAGCAGAGCTCTCTGGCTACCTCTGTGCCAGCCTCCAAGCTGGTTCTGGTGACTCTCCTTTCCAGAGATAAGGACTCTTGGAGCATTGATTCTAATGTGGAGTTCCAGTTTCCTGCCAAGGCAGCCTGTGGTAAATTAGAAGCAAGTCAGTCAGGATGCTGAGGCCCTCCAGATTGTCCTTGTCTTCTGGGTGGCAGGAAGGCTCATGGATGCCTGCAGTAGAGGCATGGGGATGTTCCCTGGGCACCTTTGCTATACCTTGTTATTACAATGCAAGAACATGGAAACTAGTCATGAATCACTCACCACGCCATGGACTCACAGTCATCAGCAGGCTAGGCAGAACCTTTATCTGGAGTGAGAGGCCTGGAACCAGTCCCCAGGGCAGGGAGGACCTCTGGGTCCCCTGTCTTCATGTTCTCACTTCCCTGACCTTGCCTCTGCCTGGTCTCTGTCGCCTTCTGCCTTCCTGCCTCCTTCCCACTCCGATTCTGAGTAGACGTCGGTTACTAAGTTGGATGGTGTCCCTGACAGATCATGGCTTGCCTGCAATGGCTGACCAAGAACAGAGATGAAATGTGCTCCTTACCTCTCCTGTTCCTCTCCTATCCCAGACATTGATAATGTCTGCCACCTTCCTAAATGGGGTCCTCATTGGCTCCCTTTCCCTCCTCCAGTCCCCTGATTCCCTTCCACAACGCCTGCCTGGGCTTCTGTCTTCCCAAGGCATCTTTCTTGACATTTACTGAGAACTCTGCCTCCTGGGCTTCCCATCTGGACTGGCTGCCTGATTGGCTCTCTTGAGTGGAGGACATGAGAAAGACGGAGGGAAGGGATGAAGAAACACATTCAATTAAATGGAATTCTTGCTTCTCACAGAAGCTGGGCTCTTTGTGATCTTCAGATTCCAGCAAGCCAAGGCTTTGGAGTGGCGAGGTAGCCTGGTCTACCCTGGGAAGCATAAGGGATTCTGACCTTGGGCTCCTGCTCTGATCCTCGGCTCTCTGTGGACAGAACTCAGTTGGAATCAGGACTTCAAAGTCTAGTCTTATGGTGTGTGGGTGGAATTGGTCAAGTGTGAGCTGAGTCACACCTAACGTGCTAGCATCCAGCACATTAATGGGTGTCAGAGCCACAGGAGTTTTAAGAGTGTCTGGTTTTGACAGGATATCTCTAAGGGTGGCTACAATTGACTGTAAACTTTATTAAAGAGGAGACTCTTGGGTGGTCTCTCTACATCCATGATAGATGTTCTAGAAGACTGCTCAGAGCTGGCACTCAGAACATGAAGCTGCCTGTGTACCTGGCCACAGATTCTTGACAACAGGGCCTGATCCAAAGTGACCTAGGATCAGGGGATCCCATCCAGGTCCCTCTGACCCAGGCTTAGCACATGGAGTCCCCTGGTCCTGGGCATGTTGGGTGGAGACTTGTAATGTACAGGAAGTTGCTTCAGGTCTCTTCAGACATCATGATGCTCCACCAAATGATGATTGTCTCTCCAAGTAGATAAGGAAACAGACCACTCCGAGGGAATGAGAGGGCAGGCTGACAGTACCTGCCAGAATTCACCATTGATGCTGAGGCTGGGCTGAGGCCCTAAGCTTAGATAGTCCATGTGACGGTCTTCAGACAATCAGAAGATGTCCTAGGCTGCTCAGGATTCTGTCTCAACCCTCAGACGGATGGTAGGATTATCTAGGAGCAGATGAGGTTCTACATCACCATCACGCCAAGCTTGAATCTCAAAATTCTGATTTAATTGATTTGGGGCATAGGATCAGTTACTTTTCTTGCCACTTG
Organism: Rhynchomys soricoides; assembly: GCA_019843965.1. Lineage (NCBI taxonomy): Eukaryota > Metazoa > Chordata > Mammalia > Rodentia > Muridae > Rhynchomys > Rhynchomys soricoides. The sequence continues at coordinate 337,606 of JADRCH010000165.1, forward strand.
ACAAGATTATCTGACAGAGGTAACTTGTAGGAGGAAGGGTGAATCTCAGCTCAGAGTGTGAGGGTACAGTCCACCATGGTGGGGACCGTGGGATGGTCAGGACAGCTCAGGATGTGTTAGCAGGGTGAACATGAGATGGCTAAGCTAAGGATGCTAAGGGTGGCACCGGAAGAGAGAGGCGGGAATGCTGGTACCCAGTTGGCTTTCTCTTCCCTTCTTATTCCATCTGGTCCCCAACTCCATGGGATGGTGCCCTTACGTTCAGGATGAGTCTTCCATCTTCAGTTTAAGCCTCTCAGACACACCCAGACTCAAGTCCAGACATTGTTATTAATCTTCTTCTTCCTTCTTCCTTCTTCCTTCTTCTTCTTCTTCTTCTTCTTCTTCTTCTTCTTCTTCTTCTTCTTCTTCTTCTTCTTCTTCTTCTTCTTCTTCTTCTTCTCCTCCTCCTCTTCCTCTTCCTCCTCCTCCTTCTTCTTGTATTTGGTTTTGATTTTTTAATACAAGGCCTCCCTCTGTCCTTGAACTCCAGAGCCTTGGCATCCGGAGTGCTGGGATTACAGCCATGCAGCAGCATGCTGACCTACCTATAAAGTCCTGTGTGGGACTGGGATGGAGCTAGCCAGAACTGAGATGCCCAGCTCTTTTATCAAAGTGCTTCCCAGATGATAATGCACACACAAATCCCTTGGGTATTGGGTTAGAATACAGACATCATGGGTCTGGGACTGGGCCAGAGAGACTGCTCTTACAAATGTCCCAGGTGACATCAGTGCTGCAAGCTTAGAGAGACGTGCTTGGAGTAGCTGGGTCTGATACACACTCAGTTCGTCATCTTTCTTCCTTCACGCGTTCATTCACCCTTTCATTAACTCCCCCCCCCCCCATTCCTTTCTCCCCTTACCCCTTCTGTGCTGGGTAGTTTTATGTCAACTTGACACAAGCTAGAGTCATTTGAGAAATGGGAACCGTAACTGAGAAAATGCCTCCATAAAAATCAGGCTTCTGGCAAGCCTGCAGGTCATTTTCTTAATTAGTGATTGATGTGGGAAGGTCCAGTCCAGTGTGGGTGGGGCAATCCATAGGCTGGGTTCTATAAGAAAGCAAGGTGAGCAAGCCAGTCAAAAGCATGCTTCCATGACCTCCGCATCAGCGCCTGCCTCCAGGTTCCTGCCCTGTGTGAATTCCGGTCCTGATTTCCTTTAGTGATAAACAGGTGTGGCAGTGTAAGCTGAATAAACCCTTTCCTCCCCAAGTTGTTTTGGTCCTGGTGTTTATCACAGCGGTAGTGACTGTAAGGAGAACACCTCCCTCCCTTCCTCCACAGGACAGCAGTTACCTGCAGACCCTTAGTGTTCTCCCCACAGGCAACAGTTGCCCTCTGAAAGTGAAAGCTGAAGAAACAGCCCCTGGCTGACTTCATTCTTCCCAACTTCGCCTTTCAGGGAGTGAATGGCAGTCTTGCAATTAGCAGCCTATCCTCCCCCCCTCCCCACTTCCTTCCCCCCACCCCTGACTTTCTTGAAGGGCAGGACGGTCTTTTCAGAGCTGGTAGAGCACTGTCCTTGGGGACCAGGTGGCGTCTGTAGTTTGAGAACCCTCAGCTCTGTCCCAGTGTCTTGCTGGAGGCTGTAAACAAGCAGAATGCAGAAGCTTCCAGTACCTGTCCTACGCTGCTCCACAGCAGGCCTGTTCCAAAGCTGCAGATTCCGCTAATCGCAGGTGGCAGCCACAGAAACCCAAAGGCATCAATGGCTCTTTGGAACAGTGACTCTTGGGCTTGATTACACACTAGGACAACCTAGGGAACTCTGCCTAGGCCTGAATCCAGAATGATGAGGGCAGAGGTTGCCCAGATGATTCCAATACACCAGTGAGGTTAGCAGCTCCCCCTTGCCCTACCCAGGCTTCCTCCTTGCTCTGGGCTGAAACGGTTACAGGAAGCTAGGAATCTGGGTGTGCTCAGCACTATCAGCTGCTTTGTTCTCCTGTCACATCACCTTCATACGTGACTCTGCTCTGATTCAGTGTGGTGTCCCAGCAGCAGGAAGGCCTGACTGGGAGAATGCAACCCTGTTGCTGCAGTGTCCCTTGAGCAGGGCACACCAACCATGTTGAAACACGAGGAATCAAGTCTGTCTTTAGAATCAAGATTTTGCTCATTGTGGGTCTTGGGCCTTAAAGTTCAAAAGGTCTTAGGCTGGGATTGGTTGTGTGTGCTTACCCTCCTAGTGCTATGGATAGCGAGTTTAAGATGGGCTTGAGCCACACAGTGAGGCCCTGTCTAATAACAAAACAGTAACTATCTCCCCGATGTGTTGAACTATTACCTAACTGCATTGCTGAGTCCTTTGACATCCTGTCCTTGTGGACGACACCTGAGTCCAGCTCCTCACTTGGGTAGCCTGCATCCCAGTACCAACTGTAGGTAGGGCTTGTGATATCTGACCATGGATTCTGTTGGAATTGGGAGTTCTTAAGGAATGGATCTTGGTTCTTAAACTTTAAAAACAAACCAACAAACAAAAGTACACAAACGTTGTACAAAGACACACATGCAGGCAAGACACCCATATGCATAAATTTTTTTAAAAAACTTTTGCTCAGACAGTCATAAGAAAATCTAATTCATAGGAAGCAGAGCTTCTGGGACCGAAGGCAGGGGTGCTGATCCTTCCCGACAGCCTAGATCTTTGAGACTCATTGGAGAGCCTGAGGCTCTGAGGGACACTGAGACCAGTGAGGCCCACACTGCATTTTATTGCTAAGGAAATAGAGTAGATACAGCTGGGGAAAGGAAGGTGGGGGGGGGCGGGGGGGGACGGCAGGAAGCCTGTCCTTTTTGATCTGTTCCCAGGAGGATACAAGGCTTGGTTTGAAGTTGCCCCGTGCCCCAGAGGCCTAGATGCTGCCACCTGACTCTGTACAAGGTACCAATACAATGTCACTGCTGTACAGTTGGAAGTGATGTGTAGTTGACTTGGGGGGGGGGAGTTTGAGTTGAATCCGGAGAAAGTGTTAGCCTGAGGACTAGGGGCAGAGCTGGCCCAGGTCTTAGTCGCATGGGTCCCAGCTTTGGGCTCTGTCCTTTGGTCTAGCTGTGAGGCTCATCACTGTCATGGTGAACCTCCCCAGGCCTTGCTCTCCTCATCAAGAGTCGTTCTCATGACTCTTGTGAGACCACAGGTGGCTTCTATGGCCTGTCAGGGTGAATATGCCACGCCCATTGCCAGCCTTCAGGTATAGGACAAGAAGCCCTTGGGACAAGGCCACAGCGAAGAGAGAAAGAGGAAGGGCTTCCTCTACCTGAGCCTCTCTTTTGGGTCTTCGAGACTCACTGGAGTCTCACAGAAGGAAGGAGCCCATGAAAGCCAGGGAAGTGTGCACAGGTAGGCTTTTATTACTAAACCCTATGATATACAAAATGCATAATCGAATAACAGCTAAAAAAATAGTTCAAGAAATATGAAATACATAGTTTTGAAATGATAAAAATGTAACATGAACATACAAAATGTTGCATATATATACACAATATATACTTATATATATATATATATCACATAATGAAACTGTAAATAAGAAATGTGTACAACAGTAGGTGGCAAGGGTATTTTTCCCTGTCAGCTCAATGATGGTGACTTACGTCTTGTACCAAGGAAATCAATAAGAAAGTTTCTTCTCCAAGGGCCTTACAAAGGCATTTGCTGTGAAAGTCACGAGTTTTCAAGTTAATTGGCCAAAGTGTGAGAACTCTTTGGTCTGAAGTTGGTGGAAGGATACAGAGTGGGGGTCAGAACCAATCAAGATAGCTGGTATAGCCCTGCAGAGAGGGTGGTGTGACCCCATCCCCCATGCGGGCCTCTATGGCGGCGGGACTAAGAAGAGAAAGCAGGCAGTTGGATCTGTGTTGATCAGAATCCCCGTCTCTGGTGGCTTGCAGGAAGCTCTGGAGTGAGTTCAAGGCTGGGTGGGACATTTAGATCCTGGAACCTTCTTGGTCTCTCCCTGGCTGGGACATCACTGAGTTTGTTGCTTATGAGACTTCTTCCCCCCCGAGAAAGGCATTTCAAGTAGCAGCTGACACAGAAGAGGTGGTACATGGCTTGAGCCAGGCCCCGGATGTGGGATGCTTGGGGCTGGGCCCTCATAGCTCCTTCAGGATGATCTGGATCTTGCCATCCAGCTCACCCATGTCCAGCAGGAAGGCCACGTGGTTGCTGTAATGTTGGATGATGTTATTATCCATGTTGACCAGGATTCTGGAAGAGAGAGGAGGGAGACTTGGTTGCAGTGTGGCAAGGCCCCATGTCGTGGCCCTCCGAGCAACAAGTTTGATAGCATTGCTGTAGACACCTCAGTAGCTTTCTGCGACCCTCAAGACCAGGCCATAAGATAAAGACTTCCAGTGGCCGAGTCTCAGCTCAGAGCCTAGCCTGCTAGCCATACCATGCTGGTGCCTGCTGTGGATTGCTTCCCTTCTGAGGAGCTGATTGTGGATGATTTTGAGTAACTAATGTGAAACTCTGGGAGAGATGCTATGTTCTCAGTCATTAGACTGGGGGCTCAGACTGTAAATTCAAGTTCAGGGTTTAACAAAAGGCTACATGGAGCCACTCAGGTGTGCTGGCCTGGGCCAGAGGCAGGGGCTGTACAACACCCCTCTCGGTTGATTCCTGTCAAGCTGAAATCTCAAGGCGATTGTGTATTAGACTGGAAGGACGAAGCCTCCACCCTCGAGTCAGGGACTTGAAACTCAGGAAGCATACTCTCCGTGGCTATGGACTCTGAGAGGGCCAAAGTCATAGTTTATGTCAAGAGTACCCTGTAAGGGCTGCCTCCCTGATGAAAAGTCACCCAGAGGTGACCTGAGCTTCACTTTGTCCCTTCCCTGCTAAGCTTCTAAGCAGGTAATGGAATTGGGCATATACAAACAACCATTTATCCATCATCCATCCATCTGTCCATCCACCCATCCATCCATCTGTCCATCTATCCATCCATCTACCCATCCATCTATCCATCCATCCATCTATCTGCCCATCCATCCATATGTCCATTCATCCATCAATCCATCTATCTATCCATCCATCCATCCATCTATCCATCTGCCCATCCATCCATCTGTCCATCAATCCATCCATCCATCCATCTGTTCATCTGTCCATCCATCTACCCATCCATCTATCCACCCATCCATCTATCTGCCCATCCATCCATATGTCCATTCATCCATCAATCCATCCATCTATCCATCAATCCATCCATCTACCCATCCATCTATCTGCCCATCCATCCATCTGTCCATCCATCCATC
>JADRCH010000165.1:343022-373282 GCA_019843965.1 Rhynchomys soricoides
CATCCATCCATCCATCCATCCATCCATCCATCTCTCCATCTGACCAGCCATCCATCTGTCCATCCATCCATCCGTCCTTCCATCCATCCATCCATCCATCCATCCATCCATCCGTCCATCCATCTACCCATCCATCTGTCCATCCATCTGTCCATCCATCCACCCACTTACACATCCGTCCTCCCTCCTCCCTCCGTATATCTATTCATCTCTGATCCCTCAGTCTTTGCTGGACACTTTCATGTGCGGGACATTGCTCATGCACACGAATTAATTGGACCTGAATTCAGCCCTCCAGAGTTTCACACAGAAAGGAAGACTGGGCTCTTAACAACTATGCCACTCCAGTTCATAGAATGGAGACCCTAGGATTCAAACACATCAAGCTATCCTTTTGTAGCCACAGTTAATACGGCAGAGCTCAGGTTCTAATCTAGACCTTTGTATTCCTATGATACCACTTTTCAGGATGGGGAAAAGAGCCACAAAATCCTATAAACACAAGTTAGTGGGAGATGGAAGGAAGCCAAAATCTATGCTTGGGCAAGAGCTCAGTAGATGCCTGCTTTTGTGAGGACTCTGGGAAGGGTGGTGGAGACAATAGTGAAACTGAGAAGCCCATGGGCTACCTCTGTCAGCACCAGCTGGCAGCACTTTCTTTTGGGGGAAAAGGTTGGAGCTGGGGCTCCCAGAGGCTGGGGGCTGGCTGGCAGGACCCTGCATTCCCAGGTAACCTTTATCTTGGGGGCTGGAGACTGGAGTTAAGCCAGGGAGCAGGGCTGGATAAGGAAGAGGGGTGTGCTCTGACAATTTCAGGGTTGGGTTGTCTGTGTCCCAGAGTGGCATCAATCAGCCTCAGGGTACTGGGCTGTGTAGGAGTGCCCCCCAGGGCAGTGGTGTGAAGGTGGACCCCTCTCCCCCCCCCCCCCCCCCAGTTACAGGTCAGTGACAACTGGTTCCCCAGCCAGTGGCAGGAGCTTGTCAACAGCTATTGTTACTACTTGGCTTCCAACCCTTCCGCCTGTATTGAGTTAAACGCCTGGCCCGCTGCCAGCAAAAACAGCCTATTGGTTAATCTTTCAAGGACTCCATGATGCTTGTAAAATTGATTTTATCTACCTTGGTCTGGAGGACTTTGGGGAGGGTTTGTGAGCATAAAGTAGGCTTTGAGTTAGAATATCCACCTTTCTCTATGTGGATATATATTTGAATGAATTCGTATTTGGAAAAGATGTTCTCTCAGAGCTTACAGACCATCTTTGAGCTGAAGTTTTCATGGCTTTGGAGTGATGTGGTCTACAGTGCCGAGCAAAGACTATTTGCATATTTCTTAGAGGTCAGAAGAACGTCTGGGGAGATGATGCCAAGCATCACTGGGGACAGTATCTGGCCTGAGGGAAGAACTTCGGGTGCTGGAAGTCATTACAATTACAGTTTGAAGAGCTACCTGAATTGATGATGGGAAGGCCTCCCGCAAACGAGCTAGGAGCTAGACCGAGGAGCTGAGCCATATGGCTCATCTGCATCCTGCATCCCTGGCCCCTCAGCCTGGCCTAGGGTAGGATTTGCAGGGCGATTTGCACAGGAGGGGCAGGAAGCAGGGCAGTGGGTGTGGTGCTGAAGGAGAAGTGGGGCTGGGCTTGTCTGGGCAGAGCAGACATGAAGCAGTCTACTCCAGACAGAGTGAGCCCCTGTATGAAACCGAAACTTGGTGGGATTGGGGAGGGGAGCTTGTAGGAGGGGGGAGACCCCACACACAGACAAAACTCTCTAGATTCTTAAGCAACCCAAACCTTTCCTACACTCCAGCCTTTTGCCTGGGAGGCTAGCTGGGAGCCACAGAGAAAGGAAAAGGGGGAGGGACTGGAGGAAGCCAGGCCTAGGGTGCAAGGCCTTCACAATGGGAGATCGTGGCCAACCACCCTTCCCATCACCCTCTGCCTGGGGAGGCTCCTTTGGGCCTTCTTACCTCTGGTGCCTTGCTCACTGCTCCTGTGCCCACCCCTGCTTATTACCTCCAAGCCTCAGTTTCCCTGCATGTAAAATGTGGGGGTGCGTGCCAGTGTGACTCGGAGGGTTAAGTGAGATAGACTCAGTCTGATGTCTGCAGAAAGACAGTCAGGTGAATGTCGATGCTACAATTAACATAAGAATAAGAACTTTGGTCTCCAGTGCTTTGGGAACTTGAACTTGGGTCTTCTGATGAGCGACCGGTACTCCCCCTCTATGCCAGGAGAGTCACTTGTGAGAAGACCCTTGCACCTCCCTCCTACTCTCGCCCTGGTTTCTGCAGTGGAGAGGTGACCATGGCCTTGGTTGGCCTGACTTGGGGACTCTCCACCCTCACTGAGCAGGCTCTCTGTAACTCCACCAAGGCCAAGCACAGCATTGGTAGCTCTGTGTAGCCCATGGGAGGGCCAAAGGGGCACTTACCCTCGCTTGCATTTCTTGTAGACTTTGCAAATATTCTCCTCAGGGAGGCCATACTTCTCAGAGATCTGGAAGGAAACGGTGGGGTTTCACTGCCTGTGGCCCAAACTGGCTTTATACACACTTTATACTACTGCCTTTTACTTAGTGTTTAAAAAAGTAAAATATATCAGCATTGTGGGAAAACAAAGAGAATTACAATGGTCCTAATTCTCTGGGGCAAACACCACTGGCCTTTGGGTACCTTCCCCTCTGTGTGCCATGCATGCATGCATATGCGTAAGTGTACCCCACGTGTAGCGGGGTTGATATTATTTTGTATTGTCTTTTGATAAGTCAAATCACATGAAACACTTAGCAAACTGCATTTTAGTGTCTGTAAAATATCTTGTTGAGCGTCTACCGTTTCCTCTGGTTCTCACCTAGGGTTTGACGAAGATTGATGTTTCACTGGCTGGTGACCTTACTAAGACTCTGTGGGGACAGCAAGAATGCCCACCGCAGAGGACTGAGAGAATTAAATAGTTGACTGATGATGTAATATACTCACGACAGTTCCTGCCATGTACCAAAGCCCCCATGAATGTCACTGTCTTGGGAGCAATGGGCATGCTCCTGGACCTGCTTTTAGGTGGGGTAACCTGCATGTCCCTCTCATGGGCAGGAGTTAATAATTGCAGCTGATGGGGTTGGCCCACTGAGCACCAAGTACCCACACCTGGCTCAGAGCCTAAAAGCCCATTAGGTCCACATGAGGGCTTCCTCTATAGATGAGGGCATTAAGCTTGGCTGAGCAGCTGACTGAGCCAAGGAGAGTGGTCCCTGCCCCACACTAGAGCTGCCTAACTTTTTATTGTTGTTGTTTGAGACAGGGTCTCTCTCTATCACCCCGGCTGTCCTGGAACTTACTACGTAGACCAGGCTGGTCTCGAACTTACAAAAGATCTGCCTGTTTCTGCCTCTGGAATGCTGGGGTTAAAAGTGTGGGAGAGTGGTAGAGCAGCGTTCCTGTGTCTCTCTTTGTTTCACTTTCGGGCAAAGAAAAGAACTCAGAAAGGACCAAGTGGGGCCTACTGTCAGCACTCAGTCAAATACTGGTGCCTAGTGGGACAGGCGGCTTTAAAGCTGCAGTTAAGTCCAGGCCTGGGATGCCAGTGGCAGGTGGTCCTCTCTGGGCAGCTAAGAAAGAGGAAGACTTTAGTGTCCTGGGCATTTTTCACAGAGATCCCTCCAAACTAGACATGTCCCTAGATTTTATTCTAATGGCAGTGAAGCCAGAAGCTGTCTGGAAAGTGGCAAGCTCTGCTCCCCTGGAAACAGAGACGTCAAGAGTGGGTGCAGATGAAGCTAATCTGCTGTGAGCTGTTGTTCAGCTCAAAGATTCTATCAGTTTTCAAGTGACATTAATGACTTTTTGTGAACCCAACTTCCTGGGGCTGATGCCAAGCAGGCCGGCAATATTACAAGACAGGATGGCCCAGAGGGCAGGAAACTTGGGCTTGACTAACTCTTATGCCACCTTTGCCAGTCCCTGGCCTCTCAGAGTGTGGTGATGCCCAGTGGAGAAATGGTGGAGACAGCCAAGCATGGCAGACAGAACAAAACGCTTGGCCTGTGGGTCTCTGTTAAGCAGCTCGTCAAGGCTGCCAAGGACCCCCCAGATACAGGTGCTTAGCTGTCATAGGAGATTCCATTTTCAAGTCCAAAGCTCTGGTGACCCTCAACTTGCCCCGGCTGTACTCAGGTGGCTGGGGGTTGGGGATAGTCTCCTTGTCCAGATACAGTCCCACCCTCACCCTCAGCCACCCCGGAGTCCTGCAAGCACAAGGAAGGAGGCCACCCTGGGAGGGAAAAAAATGAGCGTCTCTGGGGCCTGGCCTTTTTGTGGAGGGTTTTTCACTCCCATTAAAACAGAAACAGGTTTGCAAAGCCAACAAAAGCCCTGGGCTGTCAGACAGCAGCCATCAGATTAAGGAGGATTTATAGTGTGAGTGACTCTCAGGGTGGAGCGAGGTGATAAGATCGGGAGGCACACCCCCTAGCAGGGCCCTGGTCCCCTGTGGGGTGGGAAGAGCAGACCACCAGAGCCTTCCTGTGGGAAATGAGGCACCTTACCGCATTCCTCAGCCCCTTCAGGTCCGGGGTCTTCAACATGAGTGCGTCAAACACCTCCTCTGTCTCCCTCCGCACATACAACAGAACTGAAGACCAAGAACAGAAGGCGATGAGCGTGTGTGTGTGTGTGTGTGTGTGTGTGTGTGTGTGTGTGTAGGGATCTGGGGGGGATGGAGGAGGCTCCTAAAAGTCATGGCCTTAATCCTAAATATGAGGGTGAGATTACTTCCAGTACTTTCTATCTAGACTGCCCTGCTTTGTGGGAGTTTATTAAATCTTGGGTCTGGCTCTATTACCTGGCAACCAGTGACCTTGAAAAGGTAATTTCAATACCGTTAACCTGATTGAATATGTAAATTGGGGTCCTTGCCCTTACTTCAGAGCTGTTCTAAATCAGGAACAGTGTCTGGGACCCCCAAGTGCATTGCTAAGCTTGGTTCCTGACTTACAGGAGGCCTTGGATTTGGGCTGCTGGTGGATTCTTTCCTAAGGTCATCTAAGCCTCCAGGAGCTTCTGTTCCCCACCTCCACCCCCTTCCAGTCACAGACTTAAGAATGTCAAAGCCAGACAACCAGACACAGGAACCCATCCAACTCTGGTCTACTTAGAGAACCAAAGGCCTCTTCTAGCCCAACAAGCTTGCCACCCATGCTAGCTACCCTGGGAGAGCCATGTCCAGCACAGTCAAAGCCACAGATGTCCTTTCATCTCTGTGACATCTGTCTAAGCTCTGGAGTGTTCTCAGCCGCCCCCAAACACTCTCCAAGGAGTGAATCGGGCCTTAGGCGGAGGACTTCAGGAAAGACCTCATGGGGTAGGTGGGGGGCTTCTGGGAAGGCTTGGGGGTTGGGGGCTTTTGGAGGGCTCTGAGGGACTCTTAGACTTGTGTACCTCTCTGAAGGTCATCTTCCTTGGCCTGCTTGGAGGGAAGTGGTTCAAACTCCTCAGCAAAGGGTGAGCAGGTACGCTTCAGAGGCAGCCTGTAAGGCAGCAGAGAGGGGCTGGTGAGGACAGCTGCCCCCCACCATCCACCCCAGGGCGCTTAGGCAGGGAAGGACCCAGGAAAGGGTAACGGTGTTAGGATAGAGGTGAAGTCCTAAGACCAGGAGCAGGTCTAGCTGGGTCAGACCCCAGCCCCGCCACATGTTGGCAACATGCCAGGCTGGGTTCCTTAACCTCAAATGATACATCTGAGAAGCCGGCCATAGAGAGAGCTGTCATGCTACAGGAGGTTGCACGAGGTGTGCATGGCCTTGATCAGAGTGAACTGTTAGCACCACCTGCATTGTATCCTCTAGAGGAAGCAAGCCAGGGATGGGTAGAACCTTGGGAGGGGTGGGGACAGTGGGGTCTGGAGCAAATCGGCTTTGGTTCAAGTCCTGTCCCTGTGACTTGGTAGCTGGAGACTATGAATGAGCCAAATCACTCATAGTGAGAGAATTTAGAGAAAAGCTCCACATGAGACATCCATGCTGTTTATAGGGAGAAATGGATTCCGGCAGATGGCTTGTGTGCAAAGCCAAGCTAGTTACAGCCACACACTCACGCTGCCCCGCCCTTGTGCCTCACCCTCTAAACATTTGGGGGGGTCCCCCAGGGTTGCTGGAACAGAGGCTCTGATTGGCAGAGGGAAGGGCACGGGTGACTGTGGCCTCTGGAGGTGATGTGCTGGGGAGAGGGGTGTCCGGCATAGCTCTGTTTTGTGCTCTCTGACTGTGTATCCCCACCTCAGAGACTTTTCTTTGCCTTTATTTTTTTACAAGCAGGTGTCTCACCAGAGATTTGCCAACTTTCCATGTGAGGGAAGCCCATAAAAACCCAGGTGGTTTCAGTGTGAAGGGAGGCCCAGGCCTGGTGGCAGCAGGGGAAAAACAGGAGGCAATGGGAGGGGTACAGGACTAGGTAAGGACAGGACCCCTGGCTGCTTTTCCTCTACCTGTCAGAGCTGCTGTGTCCTGCTGAGGGGACAACCTGCAACAAAGAGAATAGACATTTCTGGTCAGGGACAAGAAGAAAAAGCAGAGCGGCCTGGGAAGGAGGGGGGATGGGTATCTCGTCAGAGCCATCTCTGTCTGTTCTGCACAGAGGACTCCCTAAGTGAGTTGGGGTGGGGGGGGGATCTCAAGTCAGGAACCAACCAGATCAGGCTGCTGAACTGGGGACTCCAGGCACAATGGAACTGTTGCAGTACTGCCAGCAGGCTGGTGATGAAGCCTGATTCCAGCAAGCCCAGAGACCAGGAACTGAGCTACTGGGCCTGCAGCAGGGGAGCAGTGATAATGGGAAGATGGAGCTGAAGCAACACCCCTGAGAACACTGTATGCCTGGTGCTACTGCTACTGTGCTGTCCAGTGGGCATCACCTGTATGGTCCTGTGGGATGAGCACTCAGGGCCAGAGAGGGCAGGAGATGGCTCAGGGCCACCCTGAGCTCTGTTTCTTTCCCCAGGGCCATCTCTTCCCCACTGTGTGCAGACACTGGTTTCCCACAGAATAGCTGCCTACCCAGCTGGGCCCACTAAGTGAACCCCTTCCTTCCTGGGGCTTCAGGCTATAGTGGAGCCAATATCGAAAGGCCAATACCACTGCCTAGGCAGTAGAGGCCACCAAACTGCTTCCAGGACAGAAAGGATGGGATAAGCTTATGGGTGTGTCTGAGGTACTTTGTGCTGGTTGGCTGCCATATCCAGCTCTGTGATATACCTCCTAAGTCAGACACCAAGGACCTAGTCAGGCACCATGGCCTGGCCTTCAAATGTTCCCGAGGAGCCATGGGAGCTGAGCCTTCAAGGGAAGAAAGTGGGCAGCTGATAGTGAAGGAAGCAGACCTGAGTGAAGCCCGCCGTGTCTGGCAAAGGGAAGGGCATGCAGGAGGAAGATAACATAGCTCAGTTAAGGCCTAATGACTCCCGGCTGCAGATGCTCTGTGATGGCATCCCTGCCTGGGGGGGTGCGGCAGCCAGTGAGTGGCCAAGGGCACCTGGATCCTGAACTAGGCTTCAGAGTGGGTCCAAATTCTGGCTATGAGATTTGAGGAGTGTGCCTCCATCCTGACCCTGAGACCCAGTATTGATGACTCATAGAGGTACAGAAAGGGTCAAGATGCTGTAGGGTTGCTGGGCTCTCATAGTGTCTGTGCCTGGGACCAGCCATCCAGCCTGGGTGTGGCTCCAGTTGACATCTTCTCTGTGAGCCCAAGCTCAGAGTTTGACAGATAGAGAACCCATTTCTCTTCCTCATGACAGGTCCCTGAGGCTAAATACCCACATGGTCAACGGTCATTTTTAAACCCTTTTCTGTTCAACAGAAGCAGTTTTCTTTTTGCTTTTAAATAGTAGGATCAGGAAATACCCGAATACCATCAAGGTGGTAGCAAGTAAAACCCCCAGCAATGTGGTTAGACAGGCCCTATCTGGATCCAGGGCTGCCTGGTCCCTCTCCCACCTGCCCTCTCCTCACCCCTCCTGGGCGCTGTAGGCTGGAGAAATGCAGGTTGGGGATAAACAACACAGGCTGGGTCTCCAGGTCAGCTTCTGGCCGCAAGTACGTGGTCTCATTGCCCCTGAAGCCTGACAGCAGGCAGCCCTTCATGCCTGCTGGGAAAAAAAGAAGCCACTGAGCCCTGAAGGCCCTTCATACAACCCCCTGACCATCTTCGCTGTCTTCCTTCCCTTTGGCCTACCCCTCCTGGCCCCCTGTCCACTGACCATTGTTACTGGAGTCTGGGCACTTGATCTTCCTTCGGAACTGCTTCCGTTCATCATCACGCATCTTCCTCTCTGCTCCCTGCAAAGAGAGGTGGTGCTCACCAGGGGCCAGGGGAGGGGCCGGCCATGTCCACAGCTGCTGCTTTGCATCCTGAATATGGGCCAGGCCACTGGGAAAGTGGGAAATGGGCGAGTCCCGGCCTAAGGCCCAGCCTCCATGAAGTCTTGAGAGAGATGAAGAAGGAAGCTTATAGAGATGGAGACGGTGGGAAGTGGGGGGAGGGGAGATGAGCAGGAATGAGGAGGACTAGGAGAGAAAATGGAGCCACAGAGCCAGATTTACAGACCCTGCAGAAGGGTGCAGAAATACAGATGTGGAGATAGAATAGATACTAAGAGGAATACACAGGGTAAGCACATGGAGAGGAAGTAACAGAGAGGGACTGGCTCCTCCAAACACACACACACACACACACACACACCTTATCACAGAAGATCTTGATCTGGCAGACAGCACGGTGTACCAAGTGCTCAGTGCCTGCTCCACAGTCATAGGTGTCAATTTGTAAGTTCAGGGGGACACCCTTTACCCCCTTCTGCGAGGAGAAGTCTGTGCTCAGACAGTTGACACCGATGAACACCTAGGGACAGAGCGGGGAGCTAGATAAGTGGTCTACTCAGATCTGAGAGTTCAGTGACTACCCTTCCTCCATCTTGCACCCTGTAGGCAGGCATCACTATCCGCTTCCCTTTCACAGATGGGAAGGGTGTGGCTGGAACCAGGGTAGTGTCCCCCTTCTAGCTCACTAAGGGCACCCCACCCTGAGAGGGCACTAAGGATCCTTTGAGGTCTGTAGTTCTGAAGGTTTATTTCTCTGCAGCTTAAAGTAAGTTAGGGGAACACAGCTTCCCTATTGATCCAGGCACACAGGAGGCAACACTTCACGCTAAGGACCAATTACAGCCAGCATGAGATCCCAGTTCTTGCCATTCAATAGTCCTGTGCCAGTAATGGTCAGCAGCTACCCAGGTTATCTCTATACTATAGCTACGGAGGCTGAGCTGAGACAGAATTGCTGTGGTCCATTCCCTAGGGAGTCAGGGTATATGAGCATGGACCTCCTAATGGAAAGTTTGCTGGCTTGCGGCTTGGACAGATGCTCTGAGCTTCCTCAGACTCCATCTGTTTTATCTGCAGATGGGGATGGGTAAATGTATTCTGTGGGGCTGGGAGAGTTCATACTTATTCTTGTCAATCAGGGACCTGGGGACTCTGATGAGGATTTGGTTCAAAGTCTACAGATAGCCTGTGTTTTCTCAAAGGCCAGCCTGGGGCCTGACTCAGCCTTGGCAGGCTCAGACTCTACTGTCCCAGTCTGGGCTTGGTCTCTGGGACATTTTCCCCTTAGAAACAATCATGACCTGAACAGTGATGGTGGGGTGAGGGGAGCATCTTCGCAGACCCCCTGATCACAGGCTTTGTAGGCGCTTCCCTCACCCAACCCAGCTATGAAGCAGCCTCCACCAGCTCCCAGCTAGAACTGAGACTCAGGCTTGAGGGTATGAAGGCCGTGAGAAAAAGCCCCACCGAAACCCACCTCTCCCTTCCCATGAAACTCCCCTACCTCCCATGACTGGCAGGTTCCTCCTCTAGCCCCTAGCTCTGTTTAAATAACCATGACAGCTGGACCTGCCTCCCCCCATCTTCTCTGTGTCCCTCCAGGGGAGGCAGGGGTCTACAGACGCCTTTAGGATGAGTGGTCTGTGGGTGTGGTAAGCCTGTTCAAGGTGTAGAGGACTGACTGCAGAGAGGTCACCCAGCTCCTAAGGGCCAAGCAGCTGCTTTCCACAAGACAGAAAAGCCGAAAGTGCCCAGCTGGTGACAGGCTCAGGCACCTGGGTAGGGAGAATGCTCAGGGTTTAAGCTGCCATGAAGGAAGTCAATGGGGCTCCCTCTCCTTGGCTTCTCCCTCAATCAATCCCATGGCCTTGTTCTAGCCTCAGACCCGCAGCATCTAAGAAGCCAGTGCCAGCGATCAAGCCCTGCCTTTACTACTTCTGAGCCTGTGTCTGCATGCGACCAGGAGCTTAGAGCCCCTTCCTGTGAGGCTCAGTTATCTGAAGAATAGGGATGCTGTGCTGACAAGCTGACATCTGCCAGTCACCCCATCTCCATGACAACCAGTCAGTTGGGGCTATAGTTTAACAGTGACATGGCTTCTGAGGGCAAGGGTTAGGTGCAGCCCAGCGTCAGCCCAGAGCCTGTGCCTCTGATGCCTATGAATACCACCACTTGGGAGCCACCAGCCTTGGTCCCCTCAAGCCTTTCCCAGGCACAGTCACCCCACCCAAGCCCACACCGACCTTGGCCTCCTCGTTAACATTCCACACAAAGGACAACGCGTTATAGGCCACCTCCTCGATGTGCTGGACTGTGTTGAAGTTTTCCTTACAGTCGGCTGGAAGTGTAGGAGACCGAAGGGTCAGTGGGAAAGAGACTGAGGCACTGTGGGGAAGGTGCTATGGGCCACACCTCACTCCAGGCAAGGACATGTATGCTGACTCCTAAGCTGTGGTTCAGAGGTTATCCTGGGAGTGTGACAGATGATCTCTGAGGTAATTCAGGAAGGACTGCATAGCAAGGGGTGTGCAGTGGGACAGCAGGTGTAGGAGCGGGGATCCTGGCAGCTGTCATTAATGCAATACTGATAGAGGGCAAGCCTCAGTGATGCTCCCAACCCTCTGAATATTCAGTTTACATAAGAGGAAAGTGGAGCTCAGAGAGGTTGGGTTTCTCTCCTAAAGTCACACAGCAAATGAAAGGCAGAGCAAGGAGCACATTATTTGATTCTTAAGCCCAGTCTCCTAGTTGTTCCATTGTGCAGCCTCTCAGCCAAATCCTTGACCAGTCCTAACCTGCACACAGCCAAGCTGCTGGCCACCTGACATTTGACAGTTGGATAAACTGAGGTATAGGGAAGGGAGGGGACATAAGTCATAAAGGCAGACAGACAAGGATGGGGCCAGGACTTGGGCTGGATCTCTAGCTGGTTGGGGTGGTCCAGGGACAAGATGGCCCAGGAACATGCCCCCTCCCCCTGCTTCTTTTAAAAGACAGGGTCTTGTGTAGCCCAGGCTGGCTTTGAATTCTGTGGATTCAAGATGACCTTAAACAGATTCTCCTGCCTCCACTCCCCAGTGCAGGAATTACAAGTCTGTGCCACCACGCCAGTTTTACAGAGTGCTGGGGACACAACCCAGGGCTTCCTGCATCTGACTCTATCATCTGACCTCCAGTTCAGTTCTGTGCTGAACCCCATGGTGGTCTGCATCATAGGGCCATTCACTGACACTGCTGGGATCCCATGCCCCGTCTATCCCAGAGCACAGCAGGAAAGATGGCTGCTGTTTCCTACTCTGAGCCCTACTGGGTTTGATCTGGGGTAGGAGAGGAAGGGGTACAGGAGGAGAGGCATGGGGTTCACTCTCACCTACGTCGATGACACGCTGCTTGGCAGTGGGCTGCCTGGAATGCCAGTGTCTCCAGAAGCGCAGCTGTTCTACTGGGACCTTGTCATTGTCAAACACAACCATCACCACGCTCTGTAAGTACAGCGGTCATGTCACCCTGGTCTGGAGGCCCAGGCACCAGGCTCCCTCCCAGAGCACGGCCCAGCTGCCCCTCTTTATCCCCCCTCCCGCCCCCTCAATTGACAAGCATTCCCCAGCAATGCTCACCGGTGACACCCTCCCCCAGCTGCCCCGCACACCTTGACTTTGCTGGAGGACAGAGCAAGGCCTTTCCCTCCTCCTGGGGTGCGTAGGGTGACCGGGTAGAACTGACCCTTGTTGAGGTAGGCCATGGGTGACTCCCCTGCTTTGATGTGAATGGCTTTGGGAGAGCCCAGCGTGTACTCAAAGTCACTGTGGGGAGAGAGAGGATGGTGAGACAAGTGGGGGTCTGTCCTGGGATTGTCTCTGTTGAATCATGTTCTAACCGAACAAAGGAGTCTAAAGAAAACCAGGGAGATCCAGAGTAGGCACAAAGCCATGGGGGCTCAAGACAATTGAACCTCAGTTTTCCTTTTTTTGGAGAGACTAGGAGGGTTGAGAAATGATCTTACTATATAGCCCAGCCTGGCTAGGAACTCAGTATATAGTCCAGACTGGCCTCAGACTCACTACAAAGCCCGTGCTGATCTCAAACTCGCAGTGATCCCCCTGTTTCTGCCTCTCAAGGACTGAGCTTACAGGTATGTGTGTTTCTAACAGGGTGCTGAGCTCATAGCACCTGTCACTGCTCAGGAACAGGCTGTGGATTCTGCTCTCTTCTAGGGGTACTATGGAGCTCTATCTTCAGCCTCCTGCCCAGAGGTCCTGGGAAACCAAGTTACCTCTTGAGGCTTGGATAATCCTCTGGACATGAGGGTTCTGGGGATGTCTTCAGGATATCAGGGAAGAGCAGCGACTGTAGAGAAACACAAACACAGGAGAATAAGTGGCCACGTTCAGGCTGCAGGGGGCTCAGCCCAGGGCTGTGCACACAGCCGCACAGGCTATGCAGCATACAACTTGGACGTCAGCACATGGCAGCCCTGCCGTAGGTCTAGAACTTTCTCCCATCTGTGGCAAAGCTCTGACCTTTGTACTGTCTTTTCTCCTTCTGTGCATGCATACACAAATCCAGGGGTGCTGTGAGGGGCTTGGGGGCAGGCCCTCACCTCCTGTGGGTCATCTTTGAAGGTGCTGTCTGGCTGCCAGCGCTGTGTGGGTCCAACCCCATGAATGCTCTCAAACAATGAATTGAGAGAGCCGTTGTCATACATGTCACTGGTGGGCAAGAGGTAGCTGTCCATGGAGCTGGCTTCCAGCTTACTTGGACCTGGGGGGATGGTATTGGTCTTGCCGGGCGTGGGTAGAGCCCCTTCCAAGCCTAGCAGGTTGTTCTTCTTGAGCTGGTCTGTGTAGTCTGGGCTTCCAGACACGTTCTCTGTCAAAAATTTCATGAGGTGCGTGGGGCTCTCAAGGGGGGCAAGATCTGGCTCATAGTCCATGCTGTGGTAGTACCTGGGGGAGAGACTGTAAAAGTGAGCATGCTCCATCTCTCTAGGCTGGACTGATGATGGTAGTCCTGTGTAAGATTTAGGCCTTCCCAGCATAAGCTAGACTCTAAACAGGACTGTCTGCAGCAGGCCAGTTGGCCACAGCGACAAGAGGGGAAGAGGGTAAGAAATGGTAATTCACCCAGACCCTGGGTTGAGGGGACAACCTGCTTTGGCTGTTACAGGGCTAGTTAACTTAGAACACTGAAAGTTTAACCATTTGTTTCTGAGCCAAATGTCCCTGTGCCAAAAGGTCCCCACTTCAAAACAGCTGGACTGAGACATTCAGTGGGGTGTGTCCGGGAGGTGGCTGTGTTCCTGGGACACAGTGGATATGTGTTCAGAAAAAGGGTCAAGCAAATGAATATATGACAAACTGCTCAGGGGGCAGGTATAGGACTGCACAAAAGTTCTTACGTTTTACTTTATACACAAGGGTAGAGTTTGACTATTTTGCAAGAAACAGGCGTTGCCCTTGTGGCTAGAAGTCACTGAACTGTGGAGTTCACTTCAGAGAGGCCCATGTATCCTGAACCCTGCTCCAGTAGTGCAGGAGAGGACCCGGGCCAGCTTCTGGCTCACACTGGGCCCATGGCACCCTAGACATTTGGATCTTTCTGGAAGCCACAGGAGGGCCCTATACAGTGACTTCTGTAAGGTCCCATTTCCTAGGAGAGAGGAAGTACAGAGAGAGGGGCAGGATTCTGCCCTCCCAACCTGCCAGTCCTCAGCAGGCCATGCTCAGCCTATGATTCTTTCTGCAAGGACATTGTGGCTTAAGGTGTGGATGCCAGGCAGAGGCCAGAGGCTGTGATAGAATGCTAGGAGTCAGGTGACCCCTTGGAGGAGGGTTTGGAGACTGACAGAAAAGCCGCCTCTTAGGCTTTCCTACTCCTGTGGCTTTGAAGTGTGTTTGCAGTAAAGCCAACTCCCATGATATGAGCAACTGGGATCTGGGGTGTGTGTGTGTGTGTGTGTGTGTGTGTGTGTGTGTGTGTTCAAGCACAGCTTTATCATAACTTAGCAAAACTCTTCTTTTGTTATCTTTAGGGTTTTTTTTTTTGTTGTTGTTGTTTTTGGAGATGGGGTCTCTTGTAGCCCAGGCTAGCCTAAATTTTACTACATAGCTGAGGATGACCTTGAACTCCTGCCTCCACCTCTCAAATGCTGAAATGACAGGCTTGAAGGCATGCACTAGCATATCTGGGTTTGATGTGGTTCTGGGAATCAAATTCAGGGCCTCATGTTTGGTAGACCAACACTCTACCAACTGAGCTGCACCGCCAGCTGGGTGTTGGTTTTTCTGAAACCTCCCAATTGCACCAGCATAAAGATAGGTAGAATCCAGGCTGATTGTGCATGCTGTGTGCTTCTGATCTTAAAGGAAGTTAAAATATAGGAGTGCTAAGAAGTACTGTGGGTCCCAGCACTGCTTAACAGGCAGGCCCGCCAGCATTCAGGAGTCCCCAGAGCAGCAGAGAAGGTAAGGGTCTAAAGAGACAGAGATGGCCTTGCGTAGCTTACTTCTTTCCTTGGTCATTCCGGCCACCAGTGCTGGAGGACAGTATCTGCTTCTCCTTGGGACCCTGGTAGGAGAAGAGGAACAGATTGATGGGTGGCTCTTGTCTGGGGCCTGGCTATTGGGACCCACTCATCCTCCAGGGCCTGAGGCCAGGCCCTGGCACACTTGGGAGAAAAGTGAATGTTTCAAGCTGGCAGGTGCTCTGGCCACCACGGAGACGGAGCCCCAGGTTACAGGCTGTATAGCACCTCACTGTGCTTTCTAGTTGAGAGTATGCTAGTGGGTGTCACACTAGCCTGGCTGGTGTGCTTCCCCACTTAAAGGTGCTGTGTGATTCTGGTTAAATGACTGCACCTCTCTGAGACCCAATTCCTTCAAACATTAAATAGGGGATTATAACTCCTGCTTCAAGGAAAGTCTAAAGCTATAGATTAAAAACCAAACCAAACCAGTGGCTTTAAAACACACACACACACACACACACACACACACACACACACACACACACTTCCTATAAGGGAGACCTTGTACAAAATGCTTCTAATTTAATGTCTCTCATTACCCTGAACTTCTATTAATGTCACTACTATGACCTAGGTAGGGAGAGCAAGGGTCAGAGACTCTGCTTCAAGGAGCATCGACTCCACATTTCATTTCTACGTAGACTCTAAGTCCATTTCTTGATTCCCTTCCTAGATCTATCATATATTGGCTGTGTGTCCTTGGGCAAGGCACTACACACCTCTGGACCTTAGACCAGCCTCAAAGAGAACTGTTAGTACACAGAGCAGGATCGAGGGGCAGAAGCACAGCCCTGAAAATGACCTCTTGTGTGGATTTCATTTTACCATCTAGCCTCGCCCTGTGAACTCCAAGCTGGACTCTGAAGATGGATGGAGGACTCTGGCTTCCATCATGACCCTGAGCTGGAGTAGCTGATCAAATTCCATTGTGTTGGCCTGAGCTAGACAGGATCCAGAGACTGCCAGTCTGCAGGTAGATAGCAGACGGGGGGGGGGGGGGGGGGGGGCAAGCTACCCCAGGATAAGGACCAGAGACAGCCTGGGGCCTTCTCTGTCAGGAACTGTACACCTTGGTCTCTCTGGACCTCTGAAGTCATGTGGAGAATTCACCTTCTTTCCCATATTAGGGTAGACAAACACCCCCACCTCCGACCCCTACACAAGGCTTTGAACGTTCCCATTCAGGGCTCATTGTCTCAACAAATCCAGGCAGATTTATTGGAGCAATCCCCCAGTGCAGGACAGCATTGCTCGCTGTAGCAATTCAGATACTCAAACAGGCAGGGCTGCCCGGAGCTCTGGGTTAGCAAAGTCACTGAGGCCTCATGGATGCTCTGTGACAAGGCAAGCTGCAATCTATTAACAATGTCTGGCATAGGCACAGGCACAGGCACTGCAGGGGGTGGGGGTGGTACATGGTGAGTTCATATCTGTGACTGATAAACTGATTCAGAGGTGAAAGTGCCCAGTGCTCCATGCCTGAGAACGACCAGTCCTCAGAGTCAAAGCCTAGACCCGGAAATAGGGACAAGAAAAGGTAGCCCGGTGGCAGAGGCTGGAAGGGGAAGAAGACACTGAGGAAAAGAAGAGGCTGTTACAGTTGGTGGGATTAGAACAGCGGGGTAGGATAGCAGGAGGCTAGGATGGCCCAAGGAACAGGGGTAGAAAGGATGGCTGCTGGGCACTGCTGAGATGCAGTGTGCTTAGCCAAGCCAGAAATCCATTCAAGTAATGTGTGCTGTACACCAGGTGTCGGGTTATATGGGCTGCTGGGACTTCAGCCATGGTCATGATGTGCGGCCACTCTCCAGGAGCCATCTTGTGGGGAGACAGAAATGTGTGGGCACACAGTGTTTTGAAGGACAGGAGTGGCAGGGAGGGTGGAAGGATCTGGTGATGAGACCTAAGAGACCCTCTGGACTCCCCATGTCATGAGAAAATGAGGGTACATTTGGGCTGAGGCACAGGCTGGGAGTAGAGTTTAGTCAGGAAAAGAGGAATGGCATGTGCAAAGGCCCAGGGTAGAGGGGCTGCTGAGCCCCGAGGCCTGGCAGTGGAGACACACTCAGCAGCCGTGTAACTAGTCTGAGGGGGCGGGCCTACCATATAGTAGTCATAGAGGAAGCTCAGAGCGGCGACGCTCTCATCGTCCCCGTTGACTCTCATCATGGCCTTGGTGGCAGCGGTCAAAGGGTTCTCCAGGTATGTCTTCCAGGCCTCATCCTCATTACTGTAGGGAAACTTCTGGAAGCTCACAGGGTCATTCTTCAGCAGTCGCACAGACCTGAAACTGCAGGCAGTAAGGAGGGTCACTAGGGGACAGAGAACTGGTAAAGTGCTGGCCACACAGTATGAAGAGTTGACTTTAGTCCCCAGGTAAGAGTACACCCAGCTACTGCTATGGTCTCGTGACCCCCGTGCTGAGGAGGCAGAGGCAGGGAGGTCCCTGCGACTCCCTAGTGGGTATGCTCTAACCTAGATGCTGAGTCCCAGGTAAGTACCACAAAAAAACGCAAGATGGGTAGCTTCTGAGGAGCAACAGGTAAGGTTGTCATCTGGCCTCTACATACGAGTATACACACACACATGTATCCACATATACACATGCACTTGCGAGCGCACACACACATACACGTCTACATACATGCATACATATGCATGCATGTGTGCAAGCACACACACATGAATAAGAAGTGTCTCTTTTAAGCTCAGAGGCAGGTCCCCAAGACACAACTCCTGCCATTGATAGGAATTCAGAGGTGCCAGCCCTAGGAACAGGAGATTTCTTCCTCTGCCTCTTAAGGCAAAGGAAGGAATCAGATACAGATCAATGCCAGATGCTGCCACGCAGAGGCTGCAGACCTGGGTCTGGTCCCCTTATCACTCACACAAGGACCATAGGATTGGCCAACCTCAAAAGGGCTCTGAGAAACTTCCAAAGACTGCTGCTGTGGCACCTACTGTCTGCAGGGAGCCATGGCAACAATCTCCAGAAAAATGAAACTTCCAGACAGTGCAGCATGCCTTCCGGGGTTTTCCTTAGACCACAAAAGGCACAGAGGCCTGCACATTATCAAGTCAAGGAAAATGCAGCAAAGGACAGGATCTCAGAGCCAGAGAGCCAGTGGGCAGAGACTGGTCCTAAGAAGTGGCGTTTTTTGGACTGACATGTACTGTAGGTCCCTGAGTGGCCAGGCAGAGGCAGGGCAAGCTGCACACTGGGTTGAGATGCACAGATGTAGTCCGGGACAAGCTGTGTGCATAGCATGGGCTCAAAGAAAGAGACCAAGGTATACAGAGAATAATGATGTCTGCAAAATTAGCCTCTAGCAGGGGATGGCGGGAGGTGCAAGCCTACCATCTCAGTACTCAGGATGCTGAGGCAGGAGGATTGCAATTCCAGGACAGCATGGGCTACAGAGTGAGACCCTGTTTCCAAAAACAAAAGACAATGACACATAGTCTTTTCTCTGTCCTGGACACATTTTGGGCACTGAGCCTAAGCACAGCTAAGCATGGTCCATATAGTGTCCCGTCAAGGCACAGGTGACATTCACAGAGGAAACAAAAGCTCAGAGGTGGTGGAGGAGCCTCCCAGGGTCCCAGCACTGTGTGGTTTCACACTCCCACACTCCAACCAGGGAGAAAAATGTGACTTTTTGGTTAAAAACCAACCACTGGGCCCACTCCAAGAGTCTTTTTATTTTGAGAAAGGGTCTCATGTAGCCCAGGCTGGCCTTAAACTTATATATCTAAGGATGACTTTCAATGTCTGATCCTCCTGCCTGCACCTCCCAAGTGTTGGGACTATAACTGTGTGCCACCGTGCCTAGATCAGGTGTTGTTGAGGATAGAACCCACGCTGGGCAAGTCATCATGTTGGGCAAACACCTCACTAACTGAGCTGCCTCTCCAGCCCAAGACTTTCTGATTCCCTCTGTTGGAGTAGCTGAGAAGTGAATATGTTATAACACTCTTGATGCTGCTGCTGTTGCTGCTGCTGTCGCCAGCCAGGGGACCACACTTGCAGAATGGCTGGGAATGTGCACGTGTAGTCACCTGCAAAGCTCTCGTGATTATTTTAGGGTACAGGGTGCATGGAAGAGGTGTTGAGTGAGAAAATGGCTGCCCAGCTCAAAGATAAAGTGGAGAGTTCCCCGGTCTGCTGGCATCCCAGAGCGTCCCTGTCTATAAGGGTCACACGGGTCTAAACTGGACTGTCCCCACTCAACTCTGCCCCTGACAAGACACTGTCCAGCGATGACCTTACCTCCCCCATACAGCTGTGGAGATTCGAGATTCGGAGCAGCTGTGATCAACCAGCCAGTCAACTACCCAACCAAGATTATTATTATCTCGAGAGGGCTTCGTGTAACCCAGGTTGGCCTTAAACTTATAGGTATCTGAGAATGGCCTTCGGTTTCTAAGTACTCTTTAAGTCCTAAGTGGTGGGATTGCAGGCAGGCAGGCACCACCACACCTGCCTTCTCTGGCACTGGGGACTGAACCCAGGACCTTGTGCACGGAAGGCAAGCACTCTACTCACTGAGCCACACGCCCAGCCCACAACCAGGATTTCCTCTCAGGCTTATCTAGCTCCCAAGCCATGTGCTTTCCACTATCCACACTGTTCGGTCCTGACTCAAGTCTTTTCCAGAGTGGGAGGCTATCCTGGTGAAGGAAGTTGCAGGCACTGGGCCAGAGCAGTGGGTGGGTGGGGACCTCTGGAAGCCACTTGCAGGAAGCGTGCACCTCTCTGCCTGAGGCTCCGGTACAGGCTTCCATTCAGAATGGGTCAGCCGAGCTGTGCCCAGGCAGTAGAGACTACAGGGACAGTTCTGCAGTTTCATCCATGGACA
This sequence comes from Rhynchomys soricoides, assembly GCA_019843965.1. NCBI lineage: Eukaryota > Metazoa > Chordata > Mammalia > Rodentia > Muridae > Rhynchomys > Rhynchomys soricoides. The sequence continues at coordinate 362,781 of JADRCH010000165.1, forward strand.
GTGTCTACCGCCCCACTGTCTTCCTTCTCCCTGGGCTATGAGAGGCAGAAGGAACTGTCACACAGGAAAGAGAAATGACAGAAACCTTCCTGCTGCAAGGAGCTTGAAAAGTGAACCACACCCCAGTTTCTGTTGCTATAAATCAAGAGGCCTCAAGATGGAGGGGTGTGAAGAGGCCCCTCCTCACTGCCCCAGAGCCAGGGGTTAGAGGAACTAAGTGAACAGCCTCTCCCCTGCCAGGCTCCAGGCTCCAGGCAACTCCCTAACAAAGGCAGAATGGGAAAAGCAAGGGGTGTCTGGACCCCACCTTCCCTGTTCCCCTGGTAGGTCAGCAAATCCTACCAGGGTTCACAGCGCTTCTAATCTCTGAATAGGGATCATAAAGGAAGGATTATGCAGCCCGGGTACCTTGATTCACACTCGAGAAAATGCTTAGAACCCTGGCTGGCACGTAACAGACGCTTAATGCATACACACCCTGTCGGCACATAACAAACGTCTAATGTATGCATACCATACCAATGCTCATGGCTGGCTTGGAGCTAGATGCTGAGAGTCAGCTGTGTTACCAGCCAGGTCATACACGTCTGGACTTCTGCTTTGGATCGGCTGACGTCTCAGTTTAGTTGGACTATCCATCTTGGAAAATAGAATTTAAAAAACAATAGTCATACCCTAAACAAAAGAACAAAGTCTCCATATGGGGCTACATAACAAGGATTCTAACGCCTTCTGGATCCCCAAGTCTGAATCCCTGATAAACAATCCCCTTGGGTATCTTAAGAGTCTACCATAGGCAGACACTGTGCCAACAGTTCTTGGGTGGCACCACACCTGTCTCACACCGAAGCCCTGAGACAGATGTCACCATCCCTTTTTACAGAAGGGGAAGCTGAGACTCAATCATCATCTACCAAGGGCCACTAGGCCAGGAAGCACGGGTGGCTCAACTTGAACTCAGACCTCTCAGACTCCCCCATCACCTTTCTAGAGACCTTTCCTAGTCTGGAAATTTCCCTCCTCTGGAATACACTGAACCTGTTCTCTGAAAGGCACAGAGGAATTTCCCACCCATGCAGGCAGGGGGCATGGGCAGCTGAGGCAGTGACAGGAGGGGTTTCTAGGCAGTAGCTGAGAGCCAGGGAGTCCCTGCGCTTATGCCCAGGAGTCCCGGCGCCTGTGCCAGGGGTCCCAGCACTCACGCCCGCTTTTGCCATCGGTTCTTCTCATGCTTTAAGGCTAAGCGTTTAGCTTCTTGAAAGTCTTGACTGTGCATAAGGTCAGGAGAGTTCTGGGTCAAATCCTGAAATCAGAAACTGGGGTCTGTGCTCTTTGAAAGACTCAGGCAGGGCTCAGTGCGTGAGGCAGAGCCGAACATTCCAGGAGCTACTCCAGCCTCAATGGAAAGGGATTCCAAGAGGGAACTAGGCCTATCCGTGAATGAATGACAGCTTAGAACAAAGGGGGTGATGCCTATCCTGTTAGGTCACCTTCCCTAGGTTCTGCCCAGGTTCTCAGTAGGTGTCCCTGGCTAAGACAGAACTCTGAGCCGTCAGGTCAGAACGTGGGAGGAGAGTCAGCTAGTTGGGAAAGGACTGGGCCTCCGGCCACATGTGTGGTGACCTCAGATCTCAGTCAGGGCACAGCACGGAGAGCCCAGTGAACCATGGGAAGAAGTAACACAAGCTCATGAGTGGAGGAGCTGTCTTGAGGCCCTTAGCTTTCTTAGCTGGTTTTCCCGTCTGTTAAATGGATCGACTGAATGTTTCTCACGTGCCAATCAAGGGATCTTCTAGGCCCTGGGAAATCTGCCAAGTCCAAGGGAGATAAGGCTCGGCTCCCATGGGACTTTCTGTCTAATTGGAGCAGACAGACCATAAACATGCCGGTGAGTTAATTTTAGTTCATGATAAGTGCTGGGAAGAATATTAATGAGAACGCAGTACTATCAGAGTCACCAGGGGTGGCTACTTTAAGGCAGAGTTAATCTCTTCTGGGTTGTTAGGGGAATTACATGCATTAACATTAGAAATGTGTTTATGAGCCTGCCAGTAATAATGCCACTGTAAATAGACCATCATCATCATCATCATCACCACCACCATCATCATCACCATCATCCTCCCAGCACTCCAGAATGAGAGTGAAGGGGAGGCTCAGCCTGAGGTCCCTGAATGATCACACCCTCCAAGCCTTGGCTGTGAACAGGCTCTAGTCAAAAGACAAGGGAGACAGCGTAATAACCCCTTGCCTTGCCTTTCACAGTCCTTATCTGACAGAGGCTCCCAACACATATGGTGATTATTATTCCTACTTTAAAGACTCTGGAATAAACAGTGGAGACAGGAGGTGATCTGGGAATCTGGCCTGGGAACTCCACGATAAGTCTCCTTTACACCAAGGGCTGGAGGGGGAAAGCCATGGCCCAGGGAGCCTTCGTGGTATCCATGTCACTGTAGCAAATACTTCTCAAGTGACTGCTGTGGTCTAGCCCCTGTCCTAGGGACAGTAAGACAGGGTTATCCTTGTCATCAGGGAGGATGAAGACAGACACGACCCCCTCCTCAAACAGACAGCTACTACCAAATAGGTCACAAGAGTGAAGAAGCTGAGGCCCTGTGAGCGGCCCTAACCCTGGAGAGCTACAGGTGGGTGTTTATTGAGAAAGAGATGGAAATGGGTGAGAAGGCCTGAGACCTTCCAACTGAGAGCCAAGGTCAAAGGTGTCAGCTTGGGCCTGGTCTACTGTGTTCTGGGCGTGAGGCAGGCGCTTTGCATGTATCATCCTGACTCAGGGAAGGCCAGCTGACTGAGGAGGAACCTCAAGTCCAGGATTTGACAATCCCTCTCATTTGCATAGTGTATTTATTTTTCCAGCACGTATCCGTCATCTGTCTGTCATATTTGAAGTCCTGCAACGTGCCTGTAAGGTAGGGAGGGAAGAGATGACTGTCCCCGTTTGATAGCATGAGAAACACCCGCGGACGAGGCTACCGATTTACCTAAGGCCACCGGTTGGTACTGACACATCAGGCCTGGAACTGGGGTCGCCAACTCACAGCATCAGGAGCCTTCCCGGAGCTGTCACCCCACAGCTTCCCAGTGTATCCACCTCAGTGAAGAGAGAGCCGGGAAGCAGATCAAGAGGGTGGAGCTAGACCTCTGTCACTGGAGCAAGGGTGTGCAAACTTCCCTGGTGGGGGGGGTGGGGGGGTGGGAGCCCAGGCGAATGGAGCCTTTCGCTGGCACAGGAGGGGTGCAGTATCAGCTGTCTCATGCCCAGTCAGCCTCCTGTCTTGACTCTAGCACATTCCAACACAGAGGAAGCCGAGAGTGGAGAAGCAAGGCTTCATCCCAGCTGTGATCTGACTCACAGTGGCCGCTGTATTGGTGCTGAGCCGCTTCAGATTCCCGGTGAGACTAAGTAGTCGCCACCCTGGCTGGTAGGTTAGACTTTCTCATCTCAATTCCTACTATTAGAATCCTGGTAATTCTAAGCATTGACAGACCTTAGACAGGATGTCCCAAAGAAGTGGTGGTGAGACTTAAAACACAGACCACAAAGCAGGAGTCTCAAGCATCCTACCCAGCTCGGAGGTCAATAACTGTACAGGTTACAGGCAGCTCAGTAATATAGTGTTGCGTTTAGCAGAGCAAGAGGAAGACCATTGCCAAAGCTGGCAGCCTCAAGCCTCACCTATGGAGGCACCTAGCCCAGGATAGATTGGGTAAGCTGGGCTCCAGTTCCCTGAAGCCTAAGGAGGAAGAGTTCCAGGGGCCACCTTAATTGGGTGTCAACACCCAGATACACCCAGTCAGTGACTTGCCAAACCCAGCTGTGAGCCACCCAGCTAGCTTCATCAGCAGTGATCAATCACACTCATGGTCACCGGCAGAGACAGCCTCCACGGCTGCTCACAGAGGAAACATTTTTCAGCCAACCCCACGCAAGGTGTTTCTGAGCATGACAGGGGTGCCCCAGGGTTCTTGTGCTTGCCAGTGGACCATCTTGTTTCCTGGCCTCGTGTGTCATGAAATGTGCCCTGCCACACGAGCCAGGGAGCTCTCTGGGGATGATCTCAATTGGGTGAAAATGACAGGAGACATGACAGTGTGGTGGCCCCAGTGCTACACAGAGGGTCCCAGCCTTGGAAACTTGCTGCTTCCTAGCTGTGTGACTTTCAGCACGTCACCCGTCATTTGTGGGAAGATGGAAGTGAGAATCTCTCTGAGAAGGAATGATAGGTATCCTTCAGGGATCACTAAGCACCAAGTACCTGGTAAATAATCTCTACTCACGGTCTTTCATTTTTACCCCGATCTGTGAAGCGTCACTAGCAACAGGATAATGTAGGTCAAGCGCGCAAGCATGCAAACTACTGTTCTGCTGTTATCACTCTGAACGCTGGCTTTGAGCGGTCAGCCCAGCCAAGGGCAAGGTTAACAGCCTCACTTTCCCCATCTTGTCAAATGGGGCCCATCCCTTTCCAGCCTTAACTTGGCACTAAGTGGCTAAAGCCCAGGCAGCCTCCTCCTCTGGATCTAGGTGGGCAGGCTGATGGTGGACAGGCTGCCGATAACACTGCTGGCTGCATCTGAGTTAATTACACGCTGTTTCCTAATTATACCAGAAACTCACTTTCTGCCCTTTGGAAAACTGCCGCCCCCCCCCCCCCCGGCCGGTGTGGGAATTCTTTTTTCATGTCCTTTTATATCCCTTGGCTGCTTGTCTGACTTTTTTTTCTTTCTCTATCATTCAATAGGGATGGGGGTAAAAATTGAGCTCTACCTCTCTGAGAGCTGCCTCTCTTCAGTACGCATTGATGAGTTAGCAGACAGTCACCGAGGGTTACTTTGTGATGGACAGCGTGTGCGGAGCACTGGGGACACAAAGCTGACTCTGTCCTCTGAGTCTATCCTCCAGTGTCCCTAGTTCTTGATGGCTCCCTGAGAAGACACCGGGTGGGGGGAGGAGTAAAGTAGCTCTTTACTTGTATGTATATGTGTGTTTATAGGTGTGCATATGAGTGTGTGTACGCACACATGTGTATGCACATGCCTGCTGTGCAATACCGTGTGTGGTGAGAGGGCAATGGCAGGCATTCCCTTCTCCCACCATATGTGTCCAGGAATGGAACTCAGGCCGGTCAGGTGATCCTTGCCTTAGCCCGTAGAGCTTTGGGTGGAGGCAGACAGAATAGAGGGGGAGGGGAGTTAAGAAAAGGGAAAAGAGGTGACACAGCCAGCCCCCGCCTCCTCACCCACATCCTGCACCCTCGGCCTGAGAGGTGGGTGTTCTTATCGATGTTTTATACAGGCAGACACTGATATGAAGAGCTTGGGGGTAAGTCACCGATCTGAGATCTGTGAGCTGTCTGGGCTTTAACACAGGTGTGACCCTGCCTCGGGGCTCTGGGTCAGCTAACTCAGCAATGACACAGCAGATCAGAGGCTGACCTGGGAGCCTTCTTTCCCTGTCCTCTACTTGGTCTCTCAGGCCAGCAGTTTTAAAACTTGAACACGCATCAGAATCACCTGGAAAGCCTGTTAAAACAAAGCAGGGCCAGCCCCACCCCCAGAGTTTCTGATTCAGTCTAGGGAAGGGCTAGGAATTTGCATATCCAAGTTCCCACGTGAGGACGAGTCAGGGACCTCATTTATTTATTTATTTACTTTTAGTGGTGGGGCTGGGAGTTGAGCTCAGCACCTGTAAGTGCCAGGCAAATGCCTCTAACTGAGCTAATCCCCGCCCCCCTCACAGCAACTAAGTTTGGAGAATGGTGTTCTGGATGAGCCAATAATAATTATTTCTTACAAATAATAACTCTCTCTTCCCTTGTCTCATTTCAAAAGTTACGCAGGCTTGTAAAACCCAGGTATATAAAATGTGAGTCAGGTGTGGTAGTGCACACTTGTTATCCCAACCCTGAAGAAGCCGAGGCAGGAGCATCGTGAGTTGAAAGTCAGTCTGAGCTACTTGAGTTCTAGACAGGTTACACAGAGGCCAGGTCTCTACACACACACACACACACAGAGACAGAGAGAGAGAGAGAGAGAGAGAGAGAGAGAGAGAGAGAGAGAGAGGAATCTACAGGAAAAACCAAAAGCAGGGAGATGATCTACATCTTATACCTAATGTCTGGTTGGGATCCAGATGAGAGCCAGGCTCTTCCATGAAATCTTGGCTACTCAGTGTCACTTGATATACAACCATCCCTCTTGGGATTACCAAGAAGGACGAAAGAGACGTGCTGATCAAGCGCTTGCCAGAGCGTCTAATGTGCAGTCGAGGTCTCCGGGTTCGGGGCCACTGTCCCTCTTTTTGTCTGAACCCAGTACAGGGCTCAGAAGTTGGTCCGGATTGCATGGGGCTAGCAAGCTTCCCAGACCTCGCATGCACGCACGCGCAGCTGCCTCCGTTACCAACCACCCCCCACCCCGCCCCGCGCCCTTCTTGCTCCCGCCCCCGCTCCGCCCCGTTTTAGAGCCCGAGCTTAATGAGGGCTTTTAACTTTTCATTCACCAGCCGCGTAACTCCGACTTTTAATAACACACCTCCTGCACGACAAAAATTTGCTCCTGGCAATCATGGTTTCGACCACAAAACCGCAGCGGGGCGGCGCTCCGACTTAACTCTTTCAGCGCTGCAGGCTTGGGGGGGGTGGGGAGGGAGAGGCGTTGTGAGCCCTCTAGCCTAGGGCCACCCTCAGTGGCCACTCTCCAGTCTCTGTTACCAATGGCTAAATGTCTGGGCTGTGGGGATGCAGAGGCCAGGGCGCTGAGGCATGGTGTCCACAGAAGGGACCTACTGTGTGTGAAAGGTAGTGAAACCTTCCATCCTTCAACAGGTGTCTTGTACATAGTAGGACACTTCGGAGACTCTGAAGAGGCCAATGGTCACCAAGAATCTGACTCTCAAGAAAGCTACAGTCTCCAGAATAGGTCAGGGCCTGTGCCAGACAGTCCACTTAGCCAGGCCCACAGTGGGCAGTGTGGAGGTTCAAGTTGTTTTTCCTGAGAAGTCAGAAGCTGGAGTTCCAGGAACCCTTGTAGCCAGCTTCCGCCATGGGGTACTGCTAGGCTGTGGGCTGGAAGCACCCAGGGTGGCTGGCAGAGGTGCCAGGCGCTGGGTTTGACCACATGAAAGGCCAGCTGCTCACCACCCACCAGCTGCCTGGAGCTGGTTTCTGACTTCCATTGGCTAGCCTTTCCAGGGCCACCTCCCACTGGAGGCCTAGGAATAAGGCTGGGGGGCCAGGTGGTCCACGACCAGAGCTCAGTGTTTCCCTGTCAGGTAGGTGTGTTCATAGTGGACATTTTAGTCATGAGAAAGCTGAGAGTCAGGGAGGGCAGATTCATTCAATTTGCTTTGAAGCAGATGCGAACCTGACTTTTTATCACTACCCTGGGGCTGACAAGTTGTTTATTCTCTGAGGGCTAGAGATGTCTGCTTGGCCTAGTAGGATATTCCAGGCAAGGCCACACAGCAAGACCAAGGCCACAATAGCAGCAGCAGCAGCTTAGAACACACACACACACACACACACACACACACACAGAGGCACTTACAACACACTGGCATACACACAGACACACACATACACACACATGCCCACAACATGTTCTCTCTCTCTCTCTCTCTCTCTCTCTCACACACACACACACACACACACACACACTCACACACACTCACAGGCACCCACGAACTCCCCAGTTCTAGGAGCAGCTGAGCCCTCAGGGTCAATGTAATAGCAAATGGTACCTTCAAAGTTGGCCTGTAATAACTCAGCAGGCACAGGTTTCCTGAATGGAGAAGCCTCTACTGTCAGCCGGTCTGACTTACAAACCCAAACCATTCAGAACACAAGCAGAAAACCTGGTTGAGTAAGCCAGCTTCCATACACTGCCTAAGGAGTAACCTGAATAGATTCTCTGCAGCTTCAGCAGCTGTGATTGGCATGTCAGAGTGTGCTGGAGACATATCTCAAAAGTGTGTGTGTGTGTGTTCAAAGTATGGGGGGGGGGAAAGAAACTTCAGAAATGCCCAACTATTAATTTCTCCATGAAGTGAGAAAGGCATTATCAGCATGCTCCCTACCAGACTTTAAACCAATCACTATTCTAAAATGGAACCCCATAACAACCCCGCAGTACTGGCACTGGTCACAGCCCACAGGCCAGGAGATGAAGGTTTGGGTGAAGTGACTGACCCAAAGCGACTCAGGTAATAAGTGCAGAGGCTGGGACTTGAATCCAGGTTCTAGCACTGCGTTCCTATTCTTACATTAGTTGGGGCCCAACTGTCAAAACAGTGTCCCGAGAATCTATTAAAATCGAAATCTGAAGCTTGCAACTATAGTAATTGGACAGTGGATGTGGCTGGCCAAACCAGACACGCCCAAGAGCTAGCCGGTACCCGGGATCCTGTCTGCAGTTAGGACCCACCAATTCTTCTGCCTGTGTTTGAGTTCTTAACCTGCTGAGGAAAAGCTCCTGAGAGAGAGAGAGAGAGAGAGAGAGAGAGAGAGAGAGAGAGAGAGAGAGACACACACACAGAGAGAGAGAGAGAGAGAGAGAGAGAGAGAGAGAGAGAGAGAGAGGAAACAATGAACGGGTCACTGCTAAAGAGGGGGAGAATGCAGAAGTCAGTGCCTTCCCTGCTAGCTCCTTGCCCACAACTTTAAAGCAACTTATACCCTCGACTTCTGTCTTCTCCTACATCTGAACCTGAAGCCAAGGCTGAGAGTGAGGTCAGCATCAGCCTGTGGCTGTGCCCAGATGTGGGCAGGAATGCACCTGCCTCCTGCCGGGCAACACAGATGACCTCACCAAAATCTAGCCCTCAGCTTCCCCAGCGGTAGAACTGTCTGGATAAAACTGACCACATTTTATTGAACGCAACTTCAGACCTGTCTCTTTGGAAGCATTTTTCAGTTTCAGTATATTTAAGAACCTTACAACGCTCTCTTGTTCCAATTTTCCAGATGAGGAAAATGAAGCTCAACGTTGGATAAGTCCAACGACTTTTTAAGAATGAACAGCGGAGGAGGGACAGAGCCTGGGATTGAACCTAAGAAAAGTCACTACAGAGCCCGTGTACTCAGCCACTACACTGCAGTAGTCTGATCGCTTGGGACTGGTCCAACCCAACATAAAGAACCTTTAGAGAAACTCAACTCTTTGCCTGAGACAGCTCTGAGAACCACCTCCAAGACATCCCCTTTGGCAAGAGGAGAGAAAGCTTCCCTAGGGCGGGGGTGTCTCTGATTTCCAAGGCCCCTCCAGAATATCAAAAAGCGATGCCAAGATTCACGGTTTCAGGCAGCCCGGTGTTTGCCTTCCTCGAAACTGCTCAGCACAGAGAGAAAGAAAAACTATTTTCCCAGGGAAACAGTCAGCTCTAGATAGAGAGTTGAACGTGCCTCAACACGCCGAGGCAGGATCGTCAGCCCATTCATTCACCCTTACAAATTGCCGTGTGAATCCGGGCGCCGGGCCTCCCTTGCTCTTCCCTCTGCAGGAAACCCCAGGCAGCCTCGGTGTGCTGGGGAGGCCGGGAGGTCAGGCATCCGCGGCTTTACTCACTCAAGTTCATTCGACATCTTCCTTCTCCGAGGTTCCAGCGATCCGTCTCAGTGGCTCGTAGGCGCTGCTGACCGCTTGTCTCTAATTCTCTTCTGACACAGACATTCCCTCCCTGCCCGGGGAAGCGTTTGCTCTGCGTTGCGCTTTGGATGTTGAGATTTTGCTGACAGCGGTCCCCTGCGGCGGTGGCGCTGATTGGCTGGAAGCACAGGTGCCGACTGCAGGTAGACCACAGCAGGTGCAGATGTTAACTTTGGGCTCACCAGCAGGGGCGGAGCTCTGGGGGGCTGACTGGGTGGAGCTGGCCAATTCCTTCTTTACTGAGGGGGTGAGGAGGTGGAGACCAGGGAAAAGGGAGGAGACAAACGTTGGGAAGGAACAGGGGAACTAGAGGAAAAATACAGACAGGTACTTGGCTCGAAGGGCAATCTCTGTCCATCTCACCGCTCATATCCTGGATCCCAGAAACATCTCCCCACAGACACCGTATTTCTTTACAGTCACTTTCTCTACCCGGAAAATTTCACGGAAGAGAATCACCTCTCTTTTCTCCAGAACTTTCCCCTTGAGGTAACCTTACAGGTTCTAGTTTTGTTAGTTAAGTGATTTCTTCTGATTCTCCCAGTATCCGGCTAGGATGGACGTTCTGTCAACTCTTCCTTCCACCCCAACCAACCCCATGCCCTTTACGGAAGAGCGAGGAATGTAGGTCGGAGAGGTAGGGTGCCTTGTTCAAGGGTGAGAGTGAGTGTCAGAGACCTGTTCAGTCATCGGGGAGACTAGCTGCTCCTTGAGTTGAAGTCGGTGGCCTCAGTTGACCGGGGACATTTACTGAGTGTGCAAAGTCTCCTTGCTCTGGGTGCTGGGGCAACAGAGGAAAAAAAATGCTGATTTCTACACTGGAGGAGTCCCCCCCC
>JADRCH010000165.1:373292-392063 GCA_019843965.1 Rhynchomys soricoides
GGGATGGTGGGGAATGGGCTGTGAACAGCCTAGGATGGTAAACCCAAAATGCCCACAAGTACCAGCAGGAACAGAGAGCTTCCATGGAGTCAATAGGAAAAGAAATCTATGAATCTTGGAATCTTATGTTTACCCCTTTACCAGTACCCTCACCCCACGCCCACCCTCCCCATCCCCCGCTCTCCCACCCCAGTTCTTTGCTTATTCTTCCTGGGAACCTCACCTTGAGCATTCTCCTTCCCTCTGGAGGAAAGGCAATGTTACCCTGAAAAGCCCTATCTGACAACTCAGGAGAGGCCTCTTAGGATGGGCTACTGGGCTTGAAGAATGATTGGAGTCCTTTCTTATTGGAAATTGTTTAAAGGCGACCCCCAAGGAGCCCTGATAATAGCAAAGGACCATGGTGATTGCTAACATAGCTAGTTCTCTCCAGTAATGCTTGTGAGAACAGACATTCAGTCCTCAGATTTCACATGGCTTTTTTCTGTTTTCTGCAAAGCCCTTCCGAGTTTTCTCACATCATCAGGTGTCTATCTTCTTTTCCTCTGGAAAGTGAGTTAGTTCCGTAGGAGCAGAGGCCTTGTCTCTTTTGGTCACTCTCCAGCACTGGCTTAGGTGTCTGGCTCCCAGTAGGTGCTGTGAATATTTCGTAGATCAGGTATCATGCCAAGCCTTCTTCATGCATCATGTCAATACCAAAAGTGAGTCAGGCACTTTGTTATCATCCCGTGAGAGGAGACAGGGATGTAGATCACTCACTATATAGCTGAAGGCAGCGGCGATTTGAGCGGTGACTGGATCTGAGTGATCACTTAGAGCAGTCACGGTATTGAGAGGAGCTGCAGGCCCATGGCAGTCCAAAGGATGGCACACTTCTCTTTGTAGACTTCTCCCTGTCTAACTCACCTCATGAAAGGCTGGAGAGTTTCTGTCAGCCGTGTTGCAATGGATGTGGTGTGACTCATGCTTGCTGAGCTTGGGGGAGGGGGGCTGGGATTTCAGGTGGCATGTCGGTGCTTGCTGGGTACACAGGAAGCCTCCAGAAGGTGCTCCAGTAGGTACCACGGATTCAAGGAGCAAGTACACAGGGACACAGGAGCCCTCCCAGCCATGCAACAAGGCCACCACAAATCTTCACCACCACAGCTCAAAGAGGCCAAGATTTTGAAGTGATATTGCTCAAGTTTGGCTGCCTGCCTTTCCTAGTCCTGGGGATATGATGTAGCCCAGAGTCAGGGGAGACTCGAATGACTGCCTGTGCATGGATAGCCCAGTTTTTGGTTGCTCTGTCTAAGAAATTATAAGCATAGACCAGCCAATCAGATGAAACATGATTAGATCCATTAACAATAACACGAAGTAATGACAGCTGCACACAGAGCTGGGTTCAAATCCCAACCCCGGGCACCTTACCAGCACCATGAGGTTGGGCCAGTGACTAACCTCAGTTTCCTCATCTGTATTTGGGTACAAAACCGTGCTCCCACCTCACAAAGTAAATCGCTTTGTGCAGCACATGACCACTTATGATCCACTTGCTGCGGAAGAATGTGCCCCCCTTAGGACCACTGTACTGAATAAGCACCAGCCCCCAGGATCACATACCACACAACTACATTCAATGGGACAGCCTTCCTCCTAACATCTCAGGTCTCCATGACTACCCAGATCTTAGGAACACCTGTTGTCCTATAAGGAGATACTGAAGTGTCAAATGCCCAACAGATGTTCTGTGGGAACTGAAATGACAAGATTGAACCCCCCTCCCCTGCTAAGCAGTCCGTGTTGAGCTTGCTAATGTGAGCTAAGAGGTTCTACACAGTTCCCCAGCTCCATCACCTTTAAACGAGGCCAGGCACACAGCTGAGTGGTAAAGACTTTGTAGGCTCTGGGTTTGATCTCTGGCAACACACCCCCACCTCCACCCCAGAAAGTGATAAAGCCAAAATTAGTGCCTACAGACTACACTGCCATTGTGTTCCTGTCCTTCCTAGGGCAGAGGTGGAGATAAAGAGACAAGACCGAGGGCCAAGGAGATGATTCAGTCAGTAAAATGCTTGCTGTGCAAACATAGCCTAAGTTTATCCCCAGAACCCACATAAAAAAAAAGAAAGCCAGGTGTGGTGGGGCATGCTCATAAACCCCTGGAGTTAAGGGGTTAGAGACAGCCAGGTCCTTGGCAAATCTCTGGGGTTCACTGTCTACCCAGCCTAGCCTACTCAGTGAGCTCCAGGCCCTTGAGGACCCTCTCTCAAAAATCCCAAGATGCATGGAGCCTGAAAAATGACATTTGAAAACATAGCTAACATAGAAACATGCACACATGTGCTCACACAAAGAGAAGACTTTAGTCAGCTGACATGCTGGCTCTAAGCAGTAAGCATAGATATTAGATCTGCACTTCACTTAGCAATGGCAGTTATGTCACTTATGAACTCTGTGGCTTTTGCTTAGAATCTCCACCTAACAGTGCAGCCTAGAGTTCCTTTCCCAGATAGGCCCGGTTCCTGCAAGACCATTTCTGCCTTGCCAAGGCTGTGACTTCTGGAGCCAGCTGCCAGAAACCTTGGACAAAACCTTTCACTGACAGTGGAACTCTGTTTCCCTCATTTAATCAAAGATGATTAAAACAAAATGCTGCCCACTTGCAACTAACAGTGAACTCAGGAAAACTTGTTAATCCCGACATCACTGCAAACGGTATACGGGCACACCCATGCCCTCTGCAGTCAAGGGAAGTGGCCGAGGTCTGGTTCCAGTAGGGGCTCCCCAGTGATACAGCGATAAACAGTGGGCTCTGGTGGGCCAGGCAGTGGTCTCATGCTTGCTGTCTGTAGCATGTGACGCTCAGGTCCTTTGAAATGATTTCTATGATCAAGATGATCTTACAGAGGCCAAGAGAGGTGATGTCACATCTAAGACTCTCCACATAGTGTCTGGACGGAACCAAACTGTGGTCTGCCTGCCTCCAGAGCCTTGGAAACAGTCCTTTGAATTTGTCCAGGCCTAGCATGGATTGACAGGTAAGGGGGTGGGGGAAGTGCAGAATGAAAGTTGGCAAATTGATTGACATTTTGTATAAAGGAACTGTGGGATCTGTAAGTTTCCAGAGGGTGGGAATAACACCAAGAAAAACCTTACCTAGTGCTTGCCCCAGGCTTCAGCGTAACAGATGGTCAATGAATTGAACAAACAGAAATATTTGTATAATTTACAAAAGGTGTTAACACCCTGGACAAGCCAGCTGTTGCCCCCTCCCCTCCCCTGCAAGAGAAGACCTCTGAAGGTAGAATCTGTGCTCCCCTCTTGATTGGTATATCTCAGGGTCTTCACCCTGGGCCTGCGTCTTCATATCTGTAAGTTTCCCTGTAATCTCTCATCCCCAGATTAGATGAGCCCTTGATGGAAGATCAGTGGCAAAACACTGGTACCTAATAAAGGTGGCGGGCGCCACTTAGCAAGGGGTCCAATCAACCAGCCTCAGGTTCCAATGTCAGGTTCCCAGCATCCACACCCAGCCATCCTTACAGCACCCCTATCTATGCATCCAGTTCTTTCCTAGGGGTCAGGGTGAGAATTTGGTGTTGACCCCATTTGGTAGGTAGGCTGAAATTCAGAAAGAGCCCCTGGCTAAGTGAAGAACCTGGGCTCACAGATGAAGCAACGCCCGACATTCCAGCATAGACCCACCGGCGTCCTAGAGGTCTAGCGTGAACTCTCCAGTTTACTGTGATTTCCTCTACCATCACTGGACCTAAACAGAGCTGTAGAGGATGAGCCCCTCCCCCACTTTTGAAGGCTTTGTTTGGCCCACAATCCGTGTTCCTGGAGAGTCAGGACATGGGAGTGGACAGCCTCCAGCCCCTTTTACAATTGATCCTTAACACTTCCTGCCGGGCGACACTGCCTACATTCCTGCCTAGCCGTTCCTGGACCGTGTAGGGTCCAAAGTCTCCCGGAAGAGTCTCTCCTTGAAATGAGTGACCTCAAAAATAAGCAGTTGTTTTCCTGATCATCCCTGATACGGATGAAGGAAGCATAACTGCCAGGATTGGCAAGGGTGAGAGGTCCCGTTCGGATCTTGTCAGCCTGTCCTTTGACTAAGCAAGTTTATTCACAGGCGTTTGGTGTGAGCCAATCACCTCTGGGTGCAGAGGGCCCTAAAGGATTCCTAGCAGGGCTCCAGTTCTGATCCTGGCAAATCAGTCTGTACCAGTGCTCTTCAGTGAGGTTCGGGGAAGGAAAAGAAGGTAACAATGCAGCCAGACACCGGGCTGCAATCTAGAAGGGTGCTGTGAATGCATCCCTGTACCTTGGATGCCATCGATGGGCCTACAGGACAGTTGTCAGAGCCGATAAGTCCTCACTTAACCTTCACAGCTATGAATGAAGTGAAGCCCCAGAGGGAGACACCTCACCCGATGAGACCTGAGCAGAGCTGTCTTGGTCTGATTCCGTGATCTGTCGCTTACACGATGCTTCTTAAGTCTTCTTAAGTCTGTTTGCATCCATAAAACCCACTCAGAAGGAGAAGGAAGGCATCAGGGAACCCGGAGGTAAAAGGAACAGGTGCAGTTTACAGTTATTATTTTTATCTGTCAACATGACTTCTTTTGTTGGAGAAAAGGACATTTTATAGTTTTTAAGGGGGAGCCAATCAGACAGGCTTGTGCTGAGCTGAGCTGGGAACTAAAGTGTTCAATAGGAGGTCTTTGCCTTGTGGCCAGGAACTGGCTAGAAAAAGGGGAAGCCAGAGGGAGTGGCTCACAGGGGCCGTGATTCTGGAAGAAGCAGGCTTGTTTGAAAAGACATTTCAGCCTCATGGGTCTGGGTGGAGGGGGAGCTGGGGGAAGGGGAGCCCTGAATCTCACTCTTCCCAGAGATTTGTTTCTTGGGCCCTGGCTATCACTGGGTCCATCACTAGTCCATAAAAGGATGATTAAAACAAGATGCTGCCCACTTCCAACTGAAAGTGAACTCAGGAAAACCTGTTAATCCCGCCATCACCACTGCAAACAGTATCCAGGCACACCCAAGCCTTTTGCAGTCAAGGGAAGTGGCCAAGGTCTGGTTCTAGCAGGGGTTCCCAAGTCCCAGGCTGTCTCCTCTGCCACACACTGTGGGAGTGCGGGGGTGGGGTGGGGATAAAGCCCCATCAGGAAACCTTTTTTTTTTCTTTTACAAAATCAATTTTGTTATCAGATTTCACAGAATTCCATGCATGTTGGGAACCCATGGAGTTCTCAGTCCTTACCCTAGTGGGTCTAGAAGTCTCTATTATAGACCACTGGCCCCCAAACACACATATACATACAGAGACACAGACAGACAGACAGACAGACAGACACACACACACACACATACACACACACACAGAGTTACTTAAGAGCTTGGGTTCTGAGTTCAAATCCTAGATCCACCACATATTCCTATGTGACCATGGGCAAACCTTGTAGCCACTCCAAACCTTAGTTTCAGTCTGTAGAGTAGGCATGACTCCGATCCGTAAGACTTTGATTGATGAGGCAACACATGCAAAGTCCTTAGCTCCATCCTGGTGAGTGTTGACTGCTATCACCCTTATCACCAGGGGTGGGTACCACCTTACCACCCCACAGCACAGGGAGTGTTTGTCTCTTTTGCATCTGTCACCTAAGGTGCTCAACCCAGGGCAGATATCCTTGATGATGGGGCTTAGTCACCACATTCCCCTGCCTCTGAGGGTGTGAACATGACTGTTGTTCTGGGCCCAAGGTTCCTTCCTGAGAAGTCAGGATGGAGCCTCAGAAGCAAGCAGTCAAATCACTGTGGAGATGATCCTTCAGCCCCAGTCTCCTCCCCTGTGCAATGGACGCCATCATTTGTAGTTTCCCAGGTCACTGGCACTCTTACCCACTAAAGTACTCTGACTATGTGCACCTCTGGGAAGGTGAGCGTCCTGATAGGCAGGTGACAGTGACCTGACTCTCTAGCCTGTGGCTTTGGCGGTTCCTCTGAATGGACTGGTGAGCCATTGTAGGGTCATAGTATTTCATCTGGCTATCCTTGGTCTAGTAAGAGCACAGACACAATCCAAACTGGATGGGACCAGTTTCAGCCTCTCTCTCTCTCTCTCTCTCTCTCTCTCTCTCTCTCTCTCTCTTGAGACAGGGTTTCTCTGTGTATCCCTGGTTGTCTGCCTGCCTCTGCTTCCTGACTGCTGAGATTAAAAGGGTGCATCACCACCACCACCTGGCTAGTTTCACCCATTTCTGCTTTTTGTGTGTGTGTGTGTGTGGTGGGGGGGTGTCAGGGGGGCTTCCCTGAAGCTTGCAGGTTAGGTTGGAAGTATTGCAAATTAAGACTCTAAGTTAAAATCTTCCAATGCCTTTCATCATTGGCAATACAGACAAATTCTGAACTCAACACACTGAGGCTGGAAAGTTGGCATTTTGTCAGCTGTGACCCTGAGCTCAATACCATCATAAAAGGCCACTGTCTCTAACTAATAGTCTATCAGAACCTTTCCTGACTGGGGAACTCTTTGCAAGACCCCAAGATGCTTTCTGGAGTCACAGTGAAGCCCCAGGGGAGGTAGGGGCTGGCAAGCAAAAGTTTTGACACAGAAGGCACCCAGGGGCCAGTCTAAGGCACTAACCAGCTCCAAGCATTAGTTTATGACAAAGGGGGAATGCCCTGCAAGCCTGGGGGTGGGGGAGGTACTCTGTACCACCATAAAAGAGCCCTCACCTGGGAAAAAGGCATCATCTTTTGGGAGTCCTGGTGACCTCTGACTCCATTCTTAACCCCCACCTCCAGCCAAGTCACACCCAGTAATGACAGATGAGAGGAACGGAGAGGAAGCCAGCTTCTAAGAGTGGGAGACCCCCCGCTGAGTTCTCCTGATACCCTGCTTGAACCCTGAGGGGATAACATGGGTGGGATTTACAGAAAATAAAAATACAGGCCGTTTTAACTAGTTCTACCAGTTTTTACCCCTCTTCTGTTAAAAAAAAAAAAAGTCATTTAGTTGTTCTAACACTCCAGGTTTCTTTCCATTTAAAGAGACAATGGCTTTAGGAGAATGCTCTCACTATGGGACCCAGAGCCCTTTAGAAATGACCCCTCCCCATGCCCAACACGTAGCAAACAGCTTCCTGAGTCCTCATTCCTCCATCAGGAGGGACAGCTGAGGCCCAGGGCAGCAAGGAGACTGGCTTCAGGAAAGGTTAGGGCTGGGATTTGGATGAGTCCCTGGGCTCAGGGAGAACTTTGGCTGTGGCCAGCTATGATTTTGTATACAAATCTGACCAGAATCCCTTCAGGAAAGTGACCCAGTTGAGGGGCACAGACTTCCTACCAGAGTTTGTTTCCCAGAAGAACCTTGGAGTTCTCCTACCTCATGCTTCTGTCTGTGGTAAGGTATCAGAGCCAGGCAAGGAGAGTGGGGCGTACTTGCTTCTCAGTTGCTGCCCCACCCAGTGGCCAGTGACCACTGACTTTCCCTTCTCTTTGCTTGAAAGTCTCTCAAGCATACTTTCTGTGAGGGCTGAGGAACAAATGATTTGTCCCTGTGACTCCAGGCTCTTCTCTTCGGCTCCAACCTAAACCTCTTGTGAAGTTTGGCTTCATTCTCTTGAGTGCTCTGAGCTCCTGCAAGGGAACCCCACAAAGCATCCTGAGGAACATGAGGATCCCCACGATGCTGCAGGCAGAAAGGTTCTGAAGCCATGACCCTCCTGGAAATGGACAAGACAGTCGAGCCTTTGGGGAGTCCTGCAAAAGGAAGCCTGTTTTCTTTATTTCTTTAAGCAGGCCTTTGACTTCCTAGCCTCTACACATGCCTATAATAACGGAGAGACTCATGATCCGCTTCAGGACATTTGGGAAGTGCTGTCCCCAACTCTCCATGGAGGCATGGAATCAACCATGTTTATCAATGGTTTCTGGAATTGAATGACCAGTCTCACGAAATAAGATCAGGTCTGATCAGTCAATCCTGAGGGAAAACATATAGAGGATTTTCCTTAAGATATGATAAGAATGTTACCAGAAAACAAGAGTTTTTCAGAATTTTGGGGTAAGGGTAGAATCTGGAATGACCAGCAGACAAGATTTTCCAAACTCCCCACCTCCACCCCCAAATGTGCACAGATGTCCTCCCTGCCAAGGCTTTAGTAAGAGACCAAAGCTGGGCATGAAATGTAACGGACAGTAACTGGAGTTCCAGACACAGGAGTGAATGAATGAGAAGCCATTGGGATAAACATCATTCGGATGGATGAATGAACTCACTGAACGATGGAATAACTGGCCTCTGAACTTTTTCTGAACTCGGTGCTGTGCCATCGTCTGTGGCCACATATGTGTCTTCTCCAAATGCAGACGCCTTTCCAGCAGCTCCAGGAGGCTCCTCACTGTCTAAAGGATGAAACCCACGCCTGGACAGGTGCTGACGATCTGCCAATGAAGCCACAGCACCTCCCCCTCTGTCCTCACTCTGAGAGTCCTCCTGTACTTCAGAATTCCTTCAGATCACTTCAGGGGAGTCACAAATTCATTCGGAGGATTTTCCAGGGTAGTCCTGGACTCTTCTCGCTGGTCACAGGTACACTTTCCATCTCTCCTCTCTTCCCGCCTTTTCTGAATCTACCCCCTTTGCCTCCCTCCCCTCTCTACTTCCAAGGCTGTTTATTCCATCCTGTTAGCTTCATCCTGAGCTTTCAGGCTCAGCCCAGTCACGCTGTGAAAGGAAAGAGGCCTGGCACTAAAAGAGAGAATTCAGAATGATTCCAGGGAGGTGGATAGACATGGTAGCACACACCCAAAATCTCAGCAGTCGGCACGTGGAGGCAGGAGGATTGCAAGTTCAAGGCCAGCCTGAGCAGTAAGACTCTCTCACTTCGGCAGTACGTCTACTGAAACTGGGATGATACAGGGATTATCACAGCCTCTGGGCAAGGGTGGCATGCAAATCCAGAAAGCTGAAACTTTTGGCTGGGCAATGGTGGCGTAGCACTCAGTGGTTAACCCAGCACTCAGGAGGCAGACACAGGTGGGTCTCTGATTTCAAGGCCAACCTGGTCTGCAGAGTGAGTTCTAAGACAGCCAGGGCTAAATAGTAAGACCCTGTCAAAAAAATAAAAATAAAAATAAAAGACTACACAAAGCCAATCCATTAGATAAAGATGAGAATTATGGTTACTTTTGGGGTGCAGCAGTTAACTCAAAAGGGGCATAAGGGGTTTGGGGACAGTGTGGGTAGAGTCTAGATCTTCTGGAGATAACTGTGTGGGAAGATTCATCTGCCGAAATGTATTGATCTGTATTTCAAAGATCTGTTCATCTCTCCTGATGTGAACTTAAAAATAAAATTTCACTACCCCGATTTCCCTAGCAAGAATTGCCTCATGCCTCTGTTGATTCTGTCAAAAGCACTCTGTCTACACAGAGGTTTCCCGGCAGGGGAGGGCAGAGGGACTATGACTCTGTTACAGGGTGTGAAATAATGGACGAAGGGACCCAGCAGAGGCCTGCTATTACTGTGGTAACTTTTGTTGGTTGCCCAGGTGCTGCTATGCTCTGGCCAGCATTTGTAACCTGTGGTTTCCCCACTGGGCAGTGGGAAGGCCTGTGCCTCAGTTTACCTCTTCTCCATGTGGACACTATCACATCCGGAGTTTGGTTATTGTTTAGCAATGCTTTGATCATATCCACCGGCCCCTTTCTGTCCCTTATCCTTCATGCCCCTTCCCGGGTCTTCCTCCTCTTCCCTAGAGATGGCTACTTTCCATCCATGATATCCAAGTGCCCTACAGAAGGAGGGGACCCAGTCTCCC
The DNA here is from genome assembly GCA_019843965.1 of Rhynchomys soricoides. NCBI lineage: Eukaryota > Metazoa > Chordata > Mammalia > Rodentia > Muridae > Rhynchomys > Rhynchomys soricoides. Next base: position 383,111 of record JADRCH010000165.1, read on the forward strand.
CCCCCCCCCCCCCCACTGTGCCATCGCTGCCACCGGGCTTTGTCATTACTGCTCATCTCTAAGCAATTATTCTCAGCAAAGGAATTTCTTGCTGAGAAACTGTAAGCCCCCTGGGGCCAGGGCAGCTGTCGGAGGTCCCTTCATTCCTACATATTCCCTTTGTCTCAGTCATTCTGCCCACAGCGGATGCCAAGCAAGTGTTTGAACTCCAGCTCAGAAGCCACGCATGACTTTTTCAGTGTCCATCCAGCTAATTCTCAGTAAACCTGAACCCTCCCTGGATTTGTTGTGCCCAGATAAAAACTCAGAGTCTTCGAGGAGAAAGTTAAAGCCTGGCAGAAGAAGCACGGGGGTAGCTGAGCCCCCAGACTGTGTTGGGTGGGTTGTCTACCCACATAAAACTCAAGAACACTCCAAGGCAGGATGCCTGGGTTTTACACCTTCACCTTTCTGGCTGTTGCTTCCAATCTTCGAACATGGTTTTCCCCAGTACACCAGATGTTGTGACAGTCATGGAGTCTGTGGCTCTGTCACCCTCCCAGCATTTCTGGATGACATGCAAAGCCCCCTGCCAGTCCAGGAGACAGGCTTGCAAGGTGAACAAGGAGATGAACTATCTCAGTTTGCTGTCACCGGAACATCAACAGTGAACTGCTAGCCATACCGCCCAGGCAAAGTTCGTAGGACGCTGGTAAGCACTCAGGGAGCCTTGGGCCTTGGTGAAGGTCGTCTTTTCCACCTCTTTAGAGGAAGGGAACAAGCAGGGATGTTAAAAAACCAGGAGAGAGAAGGCCTGAAGTTAGTCCCAGGACTTCCTGAATCAGCAATCTTCTCCAACCTCTGAAATGTTAAAGCCGGGAAGACATTGTCTGGTCTAGTTCCCTCACCCGACCCTGAGACACAGACTAGAAGGCTGGTGGACCTCTCAGCAGCTTGGGGACTAGCCCCGGGGTCAGGAGGCAACAAAACCTTTCATGTAACTGCCCTTGGGAGGGGAACCCAGGAGCCTCTGGGTGCTTCATCCAAAAGAGCCAGCCACGCAGCTCGGCCCAGGCCAGGTGCCAGCTGAAGGCCTTGTCATCGCCGTTCCAATTATTCCTTTTGTCTGATAATTCCAGCACTGGGTTCCCTCCCAGGGGGACGTCATCTACCCACTCCTGCCTGAACTTGTCCTCTCTGTGGCTCCCCTGAGTGCCGGCATGACTCTCTGAATGACTGCTCCTCCCAGACCCTGCCCCTCACCTCACTTCAGGGCCACTTTTGGGTGGGGTGAGTCAAACTGGGGCTCTAGGAGAAGGGGTTTCCGATTCCTCAGCATTGGGCTCTCTCTTCTTTAAAAAGACATAATTTTGTTTAGCTGAATTAATAAAAAGGAATTCCAATATGTATGAATACATATAATTATTGTGTACTTTATCATCTCTTTTGTATAAACCCAGAATCTGCAATGTACATTACAACACCTCATTGCAATACTGTATTTTTAAGAGACAGAAACCAAAACATAGAAACAGCCAACTGGTGACAAAGAAATTGCTAAACAAAAGGTGATATGCCCATTCTTTGGAATATAATACAGCCACAAACAGGAACAAAATGTAACAGAACCTTGGAAATATACTAATCAGGGCTGGGGGTGTAGCTCAATTGGTAGACTGCTTGCCTAGCATTCACTAAGTCCTGGGTTCAATTCCCCAGCACAGCATACAAACCCAGAGTAATGGCACATGCTTGTAAGCCCAAACACACAGGAGGTGGAGTAAAGAAGATCAGAAGTTCAAAGTCATACCCCATATACCATATATGACTCATAGAGAGTCAGAGGACAGCCTCTCCACATAAGGCTTCATAAGACCCTGTCTCAAAAGAAGGAGAAGAAGGAAGGAAGCTAAGTGAAAAAAGCAAGCACAAGACCATTGATTGAATGAAACAGTTTTGTTCCTTCGGTTTTTGTTTGTTTGTTTTTTGTTGTGTTTGTTTGTTTGTTTGTTTTCTAGACAGGGTTTCTCTGTGTAGCCCTGACTGTCCTGGAACTCACTCTGTAGACCAGGCTGGCCTGGAATTCAGAGATCTGTCTGCCTTTTTTTTTTGTTTTTTTGGTTTTTTTTGTTTTTGTTTTTTTTGACTAGGGAAATCTGTAGAGATTGGGGACAAACCTGGTGGCTCCAAGAGCTTGGGGCAGGAAGGCATGTGTAATGACTGTTGGCAGTGTGAGGTTTCCTTTGGACTTCGAATTAGATAGTAATGGCGCCTTCGCAACCTTGCTGATATACCAAGACCACTGATCTATGCTTTAAAACAGTGGATTTTGTGACGTGAATTATGGCTCAAGGAAAAGAATGCAGAGTTAGTACTGCCAAAGCAATAGAGTTGTGATATTTAAATTTAAATGTAAATTCTTCAAGGAAAAAGTGAAATCCAGGTCCTCAAATGCAATAAACATAACTCAAGAAAGAAGAGAGCCACATGTGGCCAGTGGGCCTCTGTACCACAAAGCAGAGCTCCGAGGTTCTGAGTAAGCTGTCCCTAGGCAAATCTCAAGGGGGCAGGAGACAGGCTGGTACAAGGACCAAGGCAGGGAGTGAAGTTGCTTCTCAAAGACCTTCTTCATCCCACCATGGTACAGTCAGGCCAACCTTGTCATTTGTTTCCGTCTTGCAGAAGAAATCCACGAAATGGATGGGAATCTTTGTGATAAGTGCTTCCGTAATACACAGAATAAAGCTTTCTCTTTGTGGTGGGTTTTGATCCATAACCAAGCTACAGAGCAATTGTGGAACATCATCCACAAACCCAGATGCTGCCCCACGATCGTTTTAAGACGTGTCTGCCCATACCTTGCTCATTCATCTTCTTCTCCATCCTCAGCTTTGGGTAACTTGTTCCCCTTTACCCAAGGCCACACATCTCAGTGACAACACTGGCATGTAGACCCTGATCCACTAAAAGGACATCTTCTCTTGCTGGAAGAGCCCCAGCACAGGCTTGGGGCTGACACAAAGACTAATAGGACGCCGTGAGTGGCCTCCAGGGAGCATCCAGCCCATCCCTGTTTTGTAGGTAACTTTTTATCTTCTCTGGTGTTGGGTCCTGGGTGTTGGGCACCCAGCTCAGTGATGTGACAGTACAGAATGCTTGCCTCAGCTTCCCTGCTTGGGTGTTCAGAGCCAACTGCAATAGCTTTTGCCAGAGGGGATCTGGCAAATGTCCCCAAAGGGCCTTGTTAGCAGGATCAGAGGGCAGGTCCTCAATGTTACCCCACCCTCTTCCTCATACAGGATTCCTTGGGGTGGAAGTGCCCTGCCTGGTCAATTCCTTCTGCAGCTTGAGGCTTCCCAACCCAAATACAGCACATAAAAAGGAGCCTGGGCCATGTGGGCGGGAGGGAGGCTCAGGAGACCAGGAAAGACTCAATCCAGGGTCTTGTTAGCTCCTGGCTCCTGCTGAGGGGCAGATGTGGACCCAGAAGGCCAGAAGAGAACATGCTGACAGCACCTTGCACATCTGTAGTGATGGACAGGACATTGTCATCAACAACCCCCCTTTGAGACCTGCACGGTGCTGCTAATACCAGGGCCTCCCAGGATAGAAAGGAAACAAGAGGAGGGCAAATATTTTGTGTCTGTGGAAAGACAGCCACTCCTTCCCTGCGTACTTCTGTGACAGCTCTTGTGATGGGAAGGAACCAGACCTAAGAAAACAGCCACACAGAGTCCTATACAGGAGTTTCTCTCTTCTAGGCTTCCCTCCCTGGGCTTGAGAGGACATGGCCTAGACAGACTTTGGGGTCTTAATCCAACAGACTGGGAATGAAGCTGGCATTGGCTTTACCAGGGATATCTGACCGAGGTCTCACCATTACTACTTGATTTATTTTTATTTCAGACATTTCTCCAAATGACAGAAGGTAGTATAGAAACCAAGGTTTAAAAAACCACACCCCTTCACCCATCAATGAGACTGCTTTACAGTCTTCCAAACTGGTTTTCACAAACAGATGTCCCCCTTCCCTGACATGGTTGTGTAAGCGTGTGTGTGTGTGTGTGTGTGTGTGTGTGTGCACGTGCGCACACACACATACACACAGACAGAGAGAGAGAGAAACAGACAGACAGACACACACACACCAAATTAGTCTTTATTCCTGTTAGTTTTCATGACCATAGCAATATTTCTTCCAAGGTGGCCGCCCAAGGAAACTAATTCCGCCATCTTTCCTCATTAAATGCTGCTGTTAAGTCAGGACTTGAGATAAAAGCAGAGAGGCTGAGCTGACTCAGTGCAGGTCCCCGAGCAGGGCCTGCCACCAGTTTTATTGAGCGTTCCCTCACATCATTACTGTCCCTGAGAGAAAAGAAGGGAGTCTTTGTGGACTAGAACCATGGGCCATCCCCCCTCCAGCCCTTCCTTCTCCCCCCTCAGCTTGAGGCTGAGGAGAAAACAGCTTCTGTGAAAGCAACTCCCAGATTCCTTCTGAGGACAGGAAGCCCACAGGACAGGAGAACATGGCAGCATTTTTGAAGGCTGGTGGAAGACTTGCCAGCTGTGAATGAGCATCCCTCCAAAAACAAACAAACAAACAAACACTACAATAAAATCTTTTAAGACAACCCCCCAGTTTCTGAATGTCAAAGTCCTCTCTGGATGAAAGAAATGGCCACTCAAGTTCTGGGCAGTGGAAGCCATGTTGGTTTCAGGAATTGCGCAGTGAGTCCTCAAACCCAGCTGTGCCATCCACTTGCACACTCTGCAAGATGATAAATTACCTATAAAGGTCCCTCTTGTCTAGGAACCCAGTGTCTCCAGCCGCTCACCAAACCCTCCTGGAGGGGAGTGGGCCCGTGGAGAGGAGTGGAGTTCACCACCCAGGCTGATGGAGCCCTGACTGGGCCCAACAATTGCCTAGTTGGCATGGATGAGTAAGGTGAGGGTGGAACCGCAACACAGTCACCCACAAAGCAGAGAGAGTCATACTTACTCTGGGCCTCAGAGGGAAGTGGGTCATAGGGTAACATGGATTCCAACACTTTGCGTAGGGAAGCTTACCCCCTAACAACGCTCCACTCACTTCCCTTCCTGGGAGAAGGGGAAAGAAGCCGAGGAAGGACTAGCGAGAACTTTTTTTTATTAATCTTTTTGCGAGAGTGCTAGAATGTGTGTGTATGTGAGTGAGTATGTGTGTGCGTCTGTGTGTGCATGTATGAGCACATGCACCTGTGTATGTGCCTGTGTGTGCCTGTGTGTGTATGTGTGTGTGCCTGTGTGTGTATGTGTGTGTGCCTGTGTGTGCCTGTGTGTGTATGTGTACCTGTGCCTGTGTGTGTGTATGTGTGTAAATGTGTGTGCACACGTGTGAATGTGTGTGATACAGATTGACATATTTAATTACAGATACAGTGAGGGGCACAGAGGCTTACTCCAGCTTTTGGACTACTGGAGGCTTAACTAAGCGAAGTGGAGATATTAGTTTTGTGCTTAAACCCGGACAAGCTTTCTAAAGTGCTGATGTGCTCCCTCAAGGCCTGATGTTGTATCTATGCGGGCAATGACCTCCGACCTCTTCATCAATAAAGGCTAACACCACCAACAGAAAAGGATGTCATCTGACCTCTGCTGACCTTTCTGCCCCAGGCACCTTGAGACACTTACACCTAGGTATTTAGCACTCACAATAGGACCAGGAAGAAGCAAGCTCAGAGAGGGGATACAACTGGCCCAGGGTAACACAGTGCAAACAAGACTCAATGCAAGCTGGTTGGATCTCTGAGCTCAGACTCCTAACTGTGTAATTGGAATCTGACTTTTGTACTTTTGAGATACAAACTGTGCCAGAGGTCTCTGGTCACAGAGCCAAAAAGACCTTGGGTCTGTCTGGTGTTGAAGTCACCATGAGGCATTTCACTCTGGTAAGCCTCGTCTTGTTGATCTGGAAACTGGGGGAAATCAAGAGGATTAGATGAGATACATTACACAATGTGCCATTAGCATATGCCAAGCCATCTGTCAATGTGGGTTGACATGGGCTTCAGGGCACACCTAGATGGGAGGGGCAGGGGCGGGACCCAGCAGGAACTTCCTTGATGAGAGCTGTAATTATGGACCCTCCTTCCACACTGGGGCCCCGGGGGCATCAGGGCAACTCGATGTTCTGGGGGTCAGGTCATATCTCTGCATGGATGGGCAATCACAGGGTTTGGAGGTAGACCAGGTGGAGACAAACTGGAAGGTTACTTTGTCTCTGAGCTGGATAGCGGGTCACATCTAGAACTGTACCTCAGAACCCCCACCCACAGAAAAAAGATAACAACAGTCCCTTTCCTTGGAGACAGCAGAGTGAGACTCATCCCTAAGGTTTCTGCCCAGGTATTTATTGGTTCCTTCCCAAGAGCACATATGTAATGTATTGAATTTAAGCCAAATTCATATTAAATAACAGCTCCTCTCAGCAATGTGCTTTCCTGCCAGGCTCTGGTTGTGATCTAATGGACCCATCCTAATGTCCCAGCAGGATAGATAGAATCTGTCACTCATGTACGCACAGTGGCTACTGTGTGCCCAAGCCTGCTCTAGTACTACAGGTGTATTATCAGCCCTACAAACTGCTTTTATTAACCCCTTTCTCACAGATGGAAAAACAGAGGCTCCAAGAGGGGAGATAGGCTGCTCAAGTGTGGACATCCTTGATCCGTGGGCTTTTTTACCCCACGAGCAGTAGTTATTAACCCATTTGACAGACCCGAGGCACCAGAGACCAGCAAGTTTGTGTCCTGGTCCCCACTGCCTAGCACAGTCCCTGCAGACAGACAACAGCATGCTCCTGTCCCTCCACCTTCCACACTGGGGCTCAAGGCCTGCTCATTCTGTATCCATCTAGAACATTCCTGTGTGGCTCCAAGCATCCATGCCTTTAAAAAGCAGCTCGGTTCCTTTGCCAGAGAGCCACACTACAGTGGGCCTGTAAGTCTCTCCTCTGGTGACCCCTGATGGCAGGGACATGTCAGATCATCTGAGCCCCGTGATCAATAGTGCTGATTTTAAAGCATTTGTAGAGGTGGGCATCTTCCTTCAAAGGGTGCTGGTGCTCGGGGTCTGGGCTGGAAATGTCTTGGGTTGGGATGGAGGTAGTAGGGGATGGAGAGCTGGTTTTGGAAGCCTAGAAGTAATCAAGGTGGCCAGCATCGTCACAGGCCTGGGCAGGAGAGTGGCATGGGCAGGGTGTCCTCTGGGATGAAGAATTGCCCAGAGGCCTCAGAACAGGAACACGTTCAGGGGACAGAGAGTTGCTGGTCTGGGTATGGCACTAGCTGCAGGAAGGAAATGTGAGGGGATGGGCTGAGAGGATTGCTGGAACCAGGCAGGAGAGCACGGGGAGGAGACTAGCTGGGAGCCTGGGCCCAGGCTGAGCAGCTCTGAGGTACCACCCTGCTGCCACCTTTGGGGGTGGTACCAAAGAGAAAGGCCAGAGAGTGACACTACCTAGGAGGGCAGCCTCTGGAGACAGCTATATGGGTACAAGCCTAGCTGCCCCTACCAATGAATCATGTGATGTTGGATATGTGACTTTGCTTTTTAGAGACTCAGTTTGTACCCCTATAAAATGGGGACAATAGCACTTGTCTCCAAGACTGTTGTGAGAGCCACCAGCCATGCAGGGAAACACTCCATGGCAGCTTGCACTGTGAATCAGTTGCTTCCTTTCCAGCCATGCACCGGGAAGAAGTTCTTTCCATTCATTTGCTGATCAGGGCCTCTTCTCTTCGGTTTACCCATTCCCAGGGTGCTGATCTGAGCCAGGCTCTGTGCTGAGCTAGTAGGAAGCCATAGCCCTGCCCTGGGTGAACTGCTATCTGGCCTTCACCCTTGTCTGTTAGTCACACCCCAGCAAGATCCTGTGGAAGAGTCTCCTGTGAGACCCTGGGGGAGAGTGGAGACCCAGGGCTGTATCAAAAACAACAGAGACCAGAGGATAGGTCTGCCCTTTCAAAAAGAAAGCTCAAGGAAATTATTTTATTGACTAGCTTTTAATATTAGGATAGTATCAGAAGGACCACAGAGGAGACTAGGTGGGCACCATGAGGGCATGAACATGAGACATCTCTTCCCCAAACTTTGGCCAAATACCATGACATCATCCAGAACATGGGGAAATCACCAGTGTTACAACAGCTGGGACTTTTGTTGTTGTTTGTTTTTGTTTTTGTTTTGAACACCTCTATGCCAGGCACAGTAGCTGGACTTTTGGCTACTTTGTTGGTTCCTTTTTCTTCCACCCTTCTCTACCCCTCTTCTTCCACCCTTTGAACCCCCTAACACTAGGTAGGAGAGAAACAAGGAGAGAGAGGAAAGGGGGTGACAATATTGTTAGTCTACTTCTTGCTGATTAATCTGATCTTCGCCATCAGGATATCTAATTTCTTCTTTTCATCTCTTCACACTTGACTACTTGACAAACTGCAACCAACCACCAACCAGCCAACCAGTCCCTTCTATGGGAGTTCTAGCATTTGTACATCCTCTGAAAAGTCCCCAGAATTCCAAGCATTATACAATTGCTGAAACTATCCGTTGCTGGCAAACCCATGCCTCTGCTAGAGCAGGAGGCAAATCATAGTCACCTGCTGTGAAGCAGCTCCATATCCCCACACCTGGGATTAAAACAAAAACATATTCCCATAATATTTCTGTGTTATTTAAAGAAACCAAAATTCCTGCTACAAAGCACCACACCAGCTATTTTACAGATACCCAACATCCACGTCAAGGGGAGGAAACCACATGCAGATGCTGACATCCTCAAGGCTACCAGCCAGCTAGTGGCAGCCATGGACACCAAGGGCTTATGTCAGCTAAACAGTCTTCTAAGGAGCAGGTGGTTGAAGTCCACACAGTTGATGCTATCTCCACACCCACAGTTCCCACCCACTCCACATCCACAGTTCCCACCCACTCCACA
>JADRCH010000165.1:392073-409677 GCA_019843965.1 Rhynchomys soricoides
CCACAGTTCCCACCCACTCCACATCCACAGTTCCCACCCACTCCACATCCACAGTTCCCACCCACTCCACATCCATAGTTCCCACCCACTCCACAGACCACCATGCTTCCTCCTGAGGCTTTGATGTCTTCTCTTCAGATTGCTTTATAGAAATGTTGACAAGACTTGTATTTATGAACAAAATGCAATAATGTTGGTGTCTTGATCAGATTATCTGCCAAGTTAGCGTGTTCATGGCCCTCCAACCAACCTTCATTCACACAGAGTAGTAAAGGCTTTAGCGTCCTGACAAAAGCTCTGCTGAGGTCAAACAAAACAATATCCTTCCTTATTCTGGCTCCTGCTCTGTGAACAAGAATCCTTCAGAAGATCTGGTTACATCACACATCCCACATTTCTGGTTTTTTTGGCTTTTGTTGGGTGACTTTGTAGTTTAAAGTGACTGTCACATGTGGATCAGGGAGATAGCTTGATCAGTAAAGTGGTTTTTGGTTTTGAGCTCCATCTCCAGAACCTAAGTCTGCAGCAGGCCAGTGAGAGATCCCATCTCAAAGAAACACAGTGTGGAAGTTCCCGAAGGAGGGTGTCCGAGGTCACCCTCTGGTTCCCACATAAACGTGCACTCTCATGCACACACACCTGCAATCATGAAAACATCATATGTGCATACATAAATGGCTCTCAGATATGTACTCTTCAGCATAGGAAAGAATGGTCCAAGAACATGTATGTCAGGCAAGCTTCATTTACACTGAGTTAGTGTGCATGATTTCTATTAAATAAGATCTATTTAGGGCTAGAGATGGCTCAGAGGTTAAGAGCACTGGTTGGTTTCTCAGGGAATTGGGCAATTCCCAGCACCCATATGGCCGCTCACACCTGTCTGTAACTCCAGTTCTAGGGCTTCTAACACCATCACACAGTCTTGCATGCAGTCAACACACCACTGCACATTAAATAAAAATAAACTATTAAAAAAGATGTATTTAAACAGAAGTAAATACAAGTTGACAGATTGCTGTTTTTCTCTCGAAGAAGCCATGCTTCAGTATTTACCAATCCAGCCTTTGCTGCAACTATGCAGGACAGCTACTGCCAGCAAGAACTGCCTGCATGGAACCGAATGGAGATTCTCAGCAGCACTTCCCACAAGGCCAGCACTGTAGGTCTGTGGGAGAATGCTTGCCTAGCATGCTTGGGGTACTGAGCTTGATCCCCAGCACTGGAAGAAGAAAAAGTTTTAAGGTTGACGTCTTACAGTACATGTACAAAGACACATACGTATGTTTTTATTATGTTAAAATGTTTCAAGCAAGAAGATACAGTATTTTACATTCACTCTCTAGTTCCACCTCCAGATAAGCACATCTCTCCCACCCTGTGATAGTCTGATAGTTTCTCTTCTCCCACCTCATCACAGTCTGACGGTTTCTCTTCTCCCATCCCGTGATAGTCTGACGATTTCTCTTTGGCTTGTTTATGCAAAGTGCTCATGATCATTCTTATTTTTCTGAGCAAAGTGAAGTTGTTTTGAAATCTTGCTCAGCATCACACACATTTGTACTCACGGCAAAGGGCATGTGCTTTTTTTTAGAGAGGCATCCTATGTGCATGTGCGTGTGCATGTGTGTGTTCATGAGCAGGTGCACAAACATGCGTACACGCCAGCGGTCGTTGGGAGTCGCCCTCAGCAGCCTACACCTTTCTTTCTTTCTTTCTTTCTTTCTTTCTTTCAAGATTCATTCATTTATTATATGTGTACACTGTAGCTGTCTTCAGATACTTTTTCTTCTTGCTCCAGTCCTGCTCACTGTAGCTGTCTTCAGACACCCCAGAAGAGGGTGTCAGATCTTATTACGGATGGTTGTGAGCTACCATGTAGTTGCTGAGATTTGATCTCAGGACCTCTGGAAGAGCAGTCTGTGCTCTTAGCTGCTGAGCCATCTCTTCAGCCCCTCTGCCTTCTTTCTTGACACATCTCTCACTGAACGTGGAGCTCACAGACTCAGTTACACTGGTGGCCAGCAAGTCCCTCCGGTCCTGCTTCTGCCTCCCAAGTTCTAGGACGATGGACCTGCTACTATTGTGGGTTTAAAGGGTCCGGGGGTATGTGTCAAATTTGGATCTTCATGCTTGTGTGGCAAGCACTTCAGCAAATGAGTCATCTCCCCAGTCATGAGGGTTATTTTATTTATTTATTTAGTTTTACGAGACAGGGTTTCTCTGTATAGTCCTGGCTGTCCTGGAACTCCCTCTGTAGACCAGGCTGGCCTCGAACTCAGAAATCTGCCTACCTCTGCCTCCCAAGTGCTGGGATTAAAGGCCTGTGCCACCACTTCCTGGCTTGCTTGCTTGTTTGTTTGTTTGTTTGTTTGTTTGTTTATTCTGGGTTTTGGAGACAGGGTTTCTCTGTGTAGTGCTGGCTGTCCTGGAACTTGCTCTGTAGTCCAGGCTAGCCTTGAACTCTTGAAGATCCATATACCTCTGCCTCCTGAGTGCTGGGATCAAAGGTATGTGTCATCACAACCAGCCAGGGTCGTTTTTAAATTAACTTAAATGGGATCCTACTGGGTATGTTATTTTGCCGTTTTTATCTCTCACTTAATAGCAAGCTGTGTGGTGTTCTTGTGGCTCCCGGCCCACAGATAGGCCTCACTCCTTCCAAACATCAGTACGTGAGAGTTGTGTTTTATCACTGGACCATGCCTTTAATAACTCTCGCCTCCGATGGACACTTACCTCCTTCCTAATCTTCACGGTTACAGGCACTTTGTTTCATTTTTCCCTCTCAAAGGTGGATTGCATGCATGCTCTCTGTAGCTGAGTTCCCTTCCCAGGGTCTTACAAATATTTTTGCTTCATGACAGCAGGGGAATTGAAACCCAGCAAGGAGCAAGGGTTCTTCTACACCTTGGGTTTCCCCTTCTTCCTAGAGGGCTTTTATCAAGTGCCTGGTGCCAAGACTTGAAGGTCAGTGGAAAAGAGCAACTGCAGCCCTGCGTGAGACAGTCGGGCTGGCAGCCAGGGAATCCAACCTGCTGGCTGGCTACGCGTGTGGTCTGTTCCTCAGGCCTTGTGCAAACACCTGGCTTTGTCACTGGTTGAATAGGAAAGTCAGCCCCAAATTAGCACCAATGTGAGGGTGGTGTTCTCTCTCTCTCGTGAGGCCCTTTGAGAAACACAAAAGAACTTCTTCAGGGCTGGGCTATTCAACCCAAACAGGTCTGACTTGGAGACACATGTCCAGCAAGAGCACCTAGGCCCCAGGAGACTCTACAGTGGCTCTTGGATAACAGCTCTCCCCTCCAACACGTATGGAGTGTTGAACACAGTTCTGGGTCCTGGAGGGTCTATGCTCCTAGGGCCGTGATAGTTCTCAGTGCTAGGAGCAGAGCCTTTTAGCTAGTTATGGCTTTGACATTAGAAAGGCCCGAGTTCAAACCTCACTGGCAGAGATACTCTAAGCAAGTCTATTCCTCGGCTGGGCCTCAGACCTCTCCTCCGGACAATGAGAAGGTAATAGCAATGACTTTGGGAGTTAAGAAGGTTAACAGGAAGGGCTGTGGAGACAGCTCAGCTGGTAAAGCAACTGTCACACAAGCAGGGGACCTAGTGATCCATCTCTAGGATCTGTGAGTATCTATAACCCCAGTGCTGAGGTAGAGACGAACAGATTTCAGGTGCTCATTGGCCACCCAGCCTCCTAACTGGTAACGAGAGACTCTGTCTCCAAAAAGAACAAAAACAAAAACAAAAATCAAAAAACAAAAGTTAGAGAATAGCCAGAAAGACACCTGACATCAACCTCTGACTGCCATGTACAAGTGTGTACATGGACATGTCCACGCATACACACAGAATGATTACATGCAGTGACACATGGTCACTTTCTGGGATGGTGGGAGAGGGCCCTTCTTGACCAGGCTGACTAAAATCACAGGGCTATGCCACCTAGCTCCATATTGCTCCCCACCCTAACCCTGGCCATGGCACTTACCACCTTCTAGCCTGCTTCATAAATTGCTTTCTTTGGCTTTCTCTGTCTTTACCCACAAGCTACACGAGGGCAGAGCTTGGAGCTCTCACTCATGACTGCAACCCAAGAGTCTTATATGGGCCTGACACACAATAGGCCCTCTTTCAGTGCTGAGAATTTATGGTGCATATGGCACAGGCGTCTGGTCTGGCATGCTGTAAGCTTTGATGAAGAGCTGCCAGGGTAGGCCACTGCTGTTGGCTTTCTCTTTATTCTCAACGTTACTCCCACGAACACGGGGACAGGAGGTCCTAGCATGCTGGGCTGCACCCGTGGAAGGTCCCACCCTCCCCGGATGGCATAAGTCCAGAGAACGGTGTTCCCTAGCCTGATACTCCTCAGTGAAGGTGGAAGGCCGGCAGGCGTGCAGTGTCCAGGGAGCAGCCCGCTGCATCTGGCCAGACATGTAGCAGCCTGCGAATGCGGTGGCCCTAGCAACCTGGGTGAGGCACAGGGCTGGCATGCCCCAGGGGTCTGAGCTGAGAACTGGCTTGTCTGAGCGTGCTCACCCCTAATCTGACCACTAAATCAGGGAACTGACTGAACCCCAACTTGTCCTAAGGGAGCACCTTGGCCTGAACACCGAGGCCTGATAATCCTTACCCAGCAAGGTGCTAAGCGCAAGGGCCTCTCGTGTATGTTAGAGGGTTTGTAACCACAGGCCGGCATCTCTCTGGTCGACAAGGATTGTACCACTTCCCAGGGATCTAAGGGGTGTCAGGCCCGTGTGAGGGGCTCCGGTAGGGGGTGAGACACAGAGTCTGGACCATCATTCTGGAGCTTCCAGTCTGACCCCAGGCAGAGGACATGAAACGTAGAGTTTCCAAAATTACAACTGGCAAGAAGCCGGGGAGGAAAAGTACAAAGGGCTGTGGGTGCTTTTAATTGGGCACTGAACTAGGCTGAAGTGTTCTCTGAAGAAATGGCACTGAAGCTACGCAGGAAGGATCGTGGGCGTTAACCAAATTGAGGAGCTGGGGTTGCGGGAGGAGGGGAATGGTGCCTCAGAAAGAGGGAATGGTATGTGCAAAGGCCCAGCGGCAGGAAGGCCTGCCTGGTGTGCAATGCGACTTCATTGAAATCCTGCAACAACACCCCAAGAGGAAACATCTCACCTTGTTGATGAGGAAACTGGGGTTCTAGAAGGTTAGCCAAGTGCCTGGGATTCCACTGAGCATGCTGAGCCTGTGGGGGTTTCCTGAAGACTCATCCTGAGTCACCCTGGTCCAAAGACCAGGCTAATTTACCTGTAGAAAACATACAGAGAGAGTCAGAGTTAATGAAGTTTTCTGGGGAGGAAGCTCAGGGGGAAAGGTAAAGAAGGAAAGAGAGGAGAAGGGGGGAGGGGAGAGGAGGAGGGGGGAGGAGAGGAGAAGAGGGGAGAGGAAAGAGAAGGGGGAAGAAGAGAGAGGGGAGGTATCTTGCCTCTTTGAAGGTAATTCTGAGATTCAGGCACCCTTTCCCTGACTCTCTTGGAAGTCAGCCCATCTGATACACCTCTCTTGAGATGAGTCATTGTGGAACCCTGGCCAGATGTGCAGATAGGTAAACAAATAATGGAGCATGTGGTCTAGGCCCCTCCTCCTAAGGGAGAGAGTCCTGCAGAGTCTGCAAACACAGACCATAACTTCTCTTTGTGGCATTGACTAAAATCAAGCCACACAGCTAAAGACAACTCCATGGTGAACGAAGTCTGGTGAGCAGACAGAGGGAAATTCCAAGGGAAGGCTTGAGCAGGGTTTAGGTCGCCTACTTCACAGTCATTTGCAAGCCCAGCCGTGGATGTCTCCTAGTGAGCAGGCTCAATTTGACTTCTCATGCTGGAGAAGGAATCTGCTCATTAGGAGGGACTGGGTGACACCCCCTATACTTCTCAGCAGGAACATGATGACTGTGGGTCAATGAGTGACACCCAGACACCCACCTGTCCCCAGGTAGCCACACCTAGCTGGGTAAGTGTTAGGTAACTTGGCATAAGCCACCCATCCGCATGGATCGTGCATGCAATTCTGCATTTGCCCAGGTGAGTCACTGTCCACAAGGTGAGAACCTTAGGGTCCCAGCCTTGCCTGCTGTCCACCAGGTAGACCACCCAGCAGTTCTCCAGGTTCACGGTGGAGGATATGTCCAACTAGCTTCAAGAAGAGGCCTTCATTTTGGGGGGAAAAATCCTTTAAAAAAAATCAACTGAAACCTTTGAGACCCAGAAGCAGCGAGGCTAGTTACCTTGCCCAAAGTCACATGACTAGCAGGGCGGACCCAGGTCTGGAACAGGGTGTGGGAGAGCTTTAGAGCACCCTCCCACCCTCATGCTTATGCATGTGTGTTAGTGTATGTGTGGAAGACCACATCCTTCACTGGGGAAGGTTGGCCATCTACTTCCTATTATTTTGAATCTAGGAAGTGCTTTCAATTTCCTCTGTCATAACACGCATTCCTTTTATATTTAAGAAAAATCAAAATGATATGTTTTTAACATCATTGTAATTCCCAATATTTATCAGAGACCCTTCAAATATCCTAAGAGGTTGATACCCACCCAGAATCCCTTCCTTGGATCTGAGTCAGTTTCTGGAGACACTGCTCTCAGACTCAGATACTTCATCACCCTTTTTGAGTCTGAGCAAGTGTGGGGTATCTGCTGCAGGCATATGACACAGCCTTCAATAGTGGAGCTTCAATCCTGGTCTGGCAGCACACATAGGAAGGCTGAGGCAGGAGGATTGCCAATTCAAGACCAGCCTATGCTACCTAGCCAGTCTGAGACCAGATACATAAAAGCCTAACTCAAAAATAAAAGTTTATGTGGTAGCACAGGCCTGTAATCTCAGCACTTAGGAGTTGAAGGTCTGCCTCTGCTACATTGTGAGTTCAAGGCTAGCCTGGGCTACATGTGACCCTTTCTCAAACAAACCAAGAAGTCAAATAAAATAAAATAACTTGCCAGGCATAGTGGTGCACGTCTTTAATCCCAACATTCAGGAAGCAGAGGCAGGGGGAGCTCTGTGAATTGTTGGCAAGCCTGGCCTAAAAGTTAGTTCTGAATTAGACAGGGTTACACAGCGAAAGCCTGACACAATTAATAAATAAGTTAATTAGTTAGTTAGTTAACTGAAAAGGTACAGACTTTAAAAACAAAACATAAGCCAGACAGTGGTGGTGCACGCCTTTAATCCCAGCACTTGGGAGGCAGAGGCAGGTGGATTTCTGAGTTCGAGGCCAGCCTGGTCTACAGAGTAAGTTCCAGGACAGCCAGGGCTACACAGAGAAACCTTGTCTAGAAAAAACAAAACAAAACAAAAAGACAAAACCAATGACACAGGAAGATATCAATGGTGTAGACTTCAATATAAGAAGAACATTCAATTGTATACTGAGTGTGATGTCAGCTAGATTTATAAAAATCTGTAGGAAGTATGCACCAAGTACTAACAATAGTTCTCCGGGTGCTATGGCAACCATATACTTTTAATTTTCAACAATAATGATACAGGTGTCTGGAGAGATGGCTCAGCAGTGAAGAGCACTTGTTGCTCTTCCAGAGGACCAGAGTTTGGCTCCCAGGACCCACAGCAGGTGGCTGATAACGGTCTATAATGCCAGCCTCGGGGGAATCCAATGACTCTGGCTTCCAACATACATCCAACTCATGACTCAGTCATTATACCACTAAATATTTACCAAAGGGAAATGAAAGCTTATTGTCATAAGGGCTTGTATAAGAGTATCCATAACACTATGTCATAGAAGCCCCAAAGTGGAAACAGCCAGTGTCCCAATCCAGCAGTAAAAGGGAAGGAGGGAGGACTGGAGGTGTGGGCCAATGGTAGAGCATTTGCCTAGCATGTGCAAGGTCCTGGGTTTGACCAACAGCACACAGCAAGACGCAGAGGGAGCATGTCTTTATTACAAAATGGACAAACCTCAAAGGCACTGTGTTGCATGAGAGAAACTTTGAACAAGAGTGCACACTGAGCCATTCCCTCTGCCTCGACTCGGAAGGCAGCTGAAGACTATCGATGATAGAAGACATCAGAGCAACCAGCTGGGAGAGGGGGACAACGTGGTAACCATCTGGAGTTAGATTGTTCTTCACCTTGAGAGAGTTTGAGCCATCCAGGTGCACCAGTTATCAGAACTCAATAAATTTGGACTTATATTAGTGACTCCAGCATATATGAGGTTTACGTCAAAGGACAAGAATATAGACCATTTGTTCACAGTTTTTGTCCTTTCGATGTAGACTTGTATGCAACACAGGTCTTCAGGGGAAGTGGATTGGGTCTGCAGCTTCTTTAAGATGAAGGAAGACAGCCACACTAATGGTCAGGAGATGGAAGGCTTTACATGAAGAAAGTCAGATGCTTTGGAATACTCACATGGGGTGGCGAAGCCATTGAAGACACCTGCCAGCTCTAGAGTACCCTACCTACACCACACCACACACACACACACACACACACACACACACACATGAACACACTTAGACACACGAACACACTTAAACACACATACATGCATACACACATACCACATACACAGATGCATACACACATACCACACACATGTGCACCCTATACACACACACACTACACACATACTACACACATACTACATACACATAAACTACACACAGAGAGACCACACACACATGCATACTGCGCACACCCACACTATGCATACACACTGCACACCCACTACACACCCATGCACTCAGAGGCATACACATACCACACACACATGTACATGATACATGCTCACTACACACACACTACACATAGACCACACACACACACACACACACACACACACACAGAGTCACAGTGCTAGTTCAGTGGCCAGCTTAAGAACATAGAGTGTAAAATGCTTTCAACATTATACGTTTGCAAGGCTGAGGCAAGAGGATTGGCTGGCGCGCAGGCTGGCCTAGGTTACATCATGAGTTCTAGCCCAGCCCAGCTAAAAAGTGAGATACACACTATTACACCAAAGAAGTTAGGCACAGAGGAGCACTGTGTGTGACCACGCTTAGTGGAAGGACAAACCAGGCACAACAGCTGGAGGTCAGGATAGGGGCAGTTCCAGGGAGAGCTGGATGTCTGGATTTCTGGGAAATTCTGCTTCTAGACCAAGAACCTTGTGCCCAGCCCTAAAAATAGACCTCAGGTCCCCAGAGGTGCTGGCCAGCCCTGTCATTAAGAGGGGATTTTTCCTGACATGCAAGGCAGAGTCTCTTCTCCCTGTGCACCCTGACAGGACCTTGGACAGCTTTCCTAGGAGAACTAGTCATTCTAGTGTGGCATCTGCCTACTGGGAGCCAGAGGGTGTACCAGCCATCAGTCTCCAAACTAAAACCCCTGGCTCCAGCCTGGCATCCCTTAGGTAGACAGTCAGGCCAATTCATGTAAAGAGCAGAAAACCAAGTGGGTTCTTGCTATGTGTGCATTGCAGGGTGGTGGTGGTGGTGGTGGTGGTGGTGGTGGTGGTGGTGGTGGTGGTAGTGGCGGCGGTGGCGGTGGTGGTGGTGGCGGCGGCGGCGGCAGTACCCAAGGGCTATTGCTAGGGACCATGCCAGAGAACAGGCATATTTTCCCACCATATGTTTTCCTCAATCCCTTTCTCTGATGGAGAAGCTGAGGGTTGGAGAGTCATAGCTGCTTGCCATAACACAGGGCAGGAGCCCGGGCAGGTGACCCCTCCACTCCCTTTCTTTCACCCAGTCACCACAGTTGACGCCTGCATTTATTAAGCAAGCATGGTGGACATACATAGTACAGGATGAGCATCATGGCGTTTAAACCCCCTGCACTACCTGTGCGTTGATATTGTAATCACTCACTCCTTACAGAAGAGGGAACTGAATACCTTTGGCGGCTGCAGTTGGCCCCTGTGATGGTTAATATTATCAACTTGACTGGATCTAGAATTGGCAAGGCCATGAGCCTGGGGCACACCTGTGAAGGATTATTCAGGTTAGGTTAACTGAGTCAGGAAGACTCATCCCACGTATGGGTCACACCTGCACGGGCCAGGACCGGGACTGGATCAAAGAAGGAGGGTTAGGGCCATTGAGACAACTTAGTAGTTAGGTACTGGGAACCTGACAACTTAGTAGTTAGGTACTGGGAACCTGACAGCCTGAGTTCTATCCCCAGGACCCACATGATAGGGGAGAACTGGTTCTAACAAGTTGTTTTCTGACCTTTGCATGCACACACTGTGACATATGAGTACACACACACACACACACACACACACACTTAAGTTTTTTAAGAAAGGAGAAAGCTAATGAGCATCAACATTCGTCTCTCCTTTCTGATGGCAGATGACATGCAACGCAACCAGTTTTCTTGGGTACCGGAAACCACGCCTTCCCCCACCATGATGGCCCCTCAGCTGTCATCTTTAAGTCCTTTTGCCTAATATTTTGTCCCAGCACCTTGGGAAGTAACTAACACGCCCCCGAAGAAGGGCTGATCTATTTTCCATTTCTTTCATTTTTATATTTTTAATTTGAGACAGGACTTCTCACAGTAAACCAGTCTGGTCTGGAGTTTATTGTATAGCCTAGTCTGGCCTTGAACTCACAGAAATCCTCCTGCCTCAGCTTTCCAATTGTGATTACAGGAGTGATCCCTGCCTGAGCTGAACAGAAGCCACCATGCCCTACAGGAAGCATCTTTGTCTTTCTCAGTCAGGCTTTGGGACAGCTCCTTCACACTAAAACCTCATCCACTCTCTCCCTATAACCCCAGTTATAGGGATGCCAGTGTCAATCTTCCCACTCTCATCAGGCTTGGAGTAATTCAGCTTCCTGTCACTCAGCAGAATGTGCTGGGGCTGGTGTTCAAACCCCAAGCACTTGTCTCTCACTATTCCACCCTGACATCAAGCCCAGACTCTACTGAAAAACAGAGCTACCTGGCCTGGCTGAAGCAGTGGAACATTGAGAGAAGTCTTCGTGAGTCTAAATGAGGGTGTAACTGGCCCAGAGTCCTAGTTCTGTGGGGCTGTACCACTGGGTACCTGAGCCAGCTTGCCTGGGATCAGATCCCAGCTTTACTCTGATTAGCTGTGTGACTTCAGGCAAGTAGCCCAACTTCTTTCTCTATGCTCATTCATCCTTCAAAGGGCAGTGGATGATGAGGATGGCCTATCAGCATCTGTCTCCGGGTTAGCAGGCTTACATCAGCTGATGTGCGTGCGTGCGTGTGTAAGGCGCTTAGAGCAGAGTCTGGCTCTGCATACATTACAGATGTGCCTGCGACTCCATGCCAGAGTTGGGCAATTTATCAAGGCACTTTTAGCTTGGTTGTAAGCACACATATCTTTATTGAGTTGCGATTTGATGCTATAGCCTAGTTTTTATAGATGGTGGGTGTGATGAGCAGCCACCCAAGAACGTGTTGCCGGTGAAGCTGAGGACATTGTACGCCACATTACACAAGGCTCCTTATCTCTGAATCCCCTGTGCCCTACTCCTGGAGCTGACATCAGGACCATCATGTCTTCCTGACCAGCAGTAGATCTGGGATCTACTCAAGTCCCTTGTGGCCATCAGGGATTTGGAAAGGAAATGAAGTGAGCATTGGCCCAAGTCCACGGAGCCTTCTCTTCCCTCATTGATGGACTTCTTCATTTAAAACAATTATTTAAAGCTAGTATGGAATACATGCTTTTAATCCTAGGGTCAGGATGCTGAGGCAGAAGGATGATGAGTTCAAGGCCAGCCTGGGCTATTTAACAAATTTGAAGCCAGCCTGGGCTACACAGTAACAACTTGTCTTTAAACTATACATTTGAACCTCTTCTTTTTGAATGGAGATAGTTTCCCAGGGTGGGGGGGATGGGGAAAGGGTGACGGATGGGTAATTTGTTATAGCTCGACAGGAACAGGAAATTCTGGGATGCTATTGCATAGGAGAGAGGCTGTAGATAAGGATAACATACCGTACATTTCATAAAGCTAAAAGACTTGGAAAGTTTCGCCATAAAGAGATGGTAGCTGCTGGGAGAACGTTCCAACCCGATGTAGTCATTACCCAATGTGTTTGCACATCAGAGCAGGACAAAACACCTCAGTCCTATGTTTATGAATTACTTTTAAAAAAAACCTAAAAATAAAAATTGCTGCCTAACCTGGTGCCTTAGACGTATAATACTAGTTATTCAAGAAGCTGAGGTAGCAGAGTCACGAGTCCAAGGCTAGCCAAGGCTATAGAATGAGTTCCAGACCAGCCTGGACAGTTTAGTATGACCCTACCTCAATACAAGGAAGCAAAGGAGGCTGGGATGTAGCTCAGTGGTAGACTGCTTGCCTAGCAGGTACAAGCTCTGTGTTCAAACCCCAGCACCACCACCAAATAAAAAGAGAACAAGTTGTTACATGAATTTGTTTTTATTTTAAAATACATGTGTCTTGATTATTTTTAAAAAATTAAACATTTTGCTATTTATCTCTGTAGATTTTTGGGTATGTATGTGTGTTTTTGTGAGTATATATATAGATATGCTTTTGTAAAAACTCACGCACACACACACTCCATCTGCTATGTGTGTCCCAGGGATCGAACTTAGGACCTCAGGCTTGGCAGCAAGTGCCTTTTACCACTAAGCCATCTTGCTGACTCACACATACTTTTATTAGAGTGAGTGCTGAGTCAGGAGCTAGGAACTTCATACATGAGCAGCTGACATGCTCCATTATGCATATCTTTTGGGAAATAGAATTTCAGAAAAGGAGAATTATGTTGTGGTTGAGGTAAAATTGCAATCACAAAATGTGCAATCTTTTAGCAAACGCTATTTGCACAAAATAATGGGTATTGATTACATTTTCATGCTGGTATATAATGTACTTTTGATCTATGATATAGTTGGTCTTTTTGTTTGTTTGGTTGGTTGTTGTTGTTTGTTTTTCAAGACAGGGTTTCTCTGGCTGTCCTGGAACTCACTCTGTAGACCAGGCTGTCCTCGAACTCAGAAATCCGCCTGCCTCTGCCTCCCCAGTGCTGGGATTAAAGGCATGCACCACCACTGCCAGGCCATAGTTGGTCATTTTTAAAATAAATTTTATTCTGTGTGCATGGGGGGGGGGAGTGGGGGGAAGGAGAGAGAGAGAGAGAGAGAGAGAGAGAGAATGAATGTGCACCTGAATGCAGGTGTTCACAGAGGCCAGAAGAGGGCACCAGATCCCCTGTTGCTGGAATTCCAGGCTGTGTGACCTGCCCAACATGGGTGGTAGGAACTGAACCCTGGTCTTCTGCAAAAGCAACGAGTACTCAACCTCTGAGACATATCTCCAGCCCTGGTTTTAAACTAAAACAAAACAAAACACCTTTTGTTGTTGTCGCACTGTTTTGAAGCTCACCTTTTCCCTCAGATGCTGAAAACATAACGATAATAACAATAACCTCATTTATTCAGCAAAACTTCTGCGATATGCTCAGATATTTTTAAGTTTTTTCCTATGCACTAAGAACGAATATGTGAACAAAATGAATGAGGGGGTTCCTCTTAAAGAAGCCATCAAGCTCTGTAAATCACTACAAGTGGCCATTTCCCAGCTGCAGAGAAAGCCACACACTGGGCTGAGGTCACAGTAGAAAGTATGGTTGTGAAGCCTTCTCTGAAGTGTTGACTCTGAGACCTGAATATTGAGACTGGAATAGCTTTGGCTGGGTCTGGGCAGAGAAAACAGCAAGTGAAAAGGCCCTGAGGTTGCACTAAGGACAGCTGTAGGCTGATACTTTTTAAACCTATTAATAAGTGTACTTAAATGTTCTAACCTCCCTTCTAGCCCACCACCCACCAGAGGTAGTGGAAAGGAAGGGTTAATAGGACAAACGAGGATGTGGACCTGTTTAGAAATAGTTCTTCGGGGAGATTCCAATCCTTGTTGTCAGGACATCAGCAGTTCAGTTCACAGGAATCAGCAATGGTAGCTCCATCCATTTGCAAACACCATTTATAAATCAGCAATGACAGTTCGATCCAAAAGAAAGTTGAGGCTCTGCCTATCTGCCCATGTCTGCAAAAGCAGCAAGAAGCTGCAGGAACACCACCAAAAGTGTTTTGGTGCATTTCTCTCTATGAAGTCAGGACAAATGATGATCAGCAAAAAAGGCAAGGCAAACCAATACCACACAGCATCGTCAGCAAAGACCAGAGTCAGCAAAGCCCAACAAAATGTGGCAAGGCGAACCAATACCACAGTGTTGTCCAGTCTGTTGGGTTGTATTGACAGGCTCTCCTGGAGCCTGGCTGAGGGTCAGACTCTGCAGCTGCTAGAGAAGGTTGGGTTTTGTTTCAAGTGTCAGGCTCTGATTTTCCCTTTAGGAAGAGTCCCCTGTGACAGTTAAGTGGAGAGGAAGTGGATGAGGGAGGGAGCAAAAGAAAGGGACAGCAGCAAGAACCCAGGTGGCCAGCAGGAGGGCTGTCTGCATGGATTCAGACTTGGTTTTGCAGTGAGATGTACCAGATGTTTCATGTGCTGGCCTGACATTCCAGTCACTGAGATAGGAGGAATACAAGTTTAGTGTCTGCCTGGGTTACAGAGTAACTTCAAGGCTGGGCTGAGCAACCATTTCTCAAGCTATAAGAAGGGCTGGCTATATAGCTCATCAGTAAAGCCAATTGCTTAGCATGTGAGAGGCTCTGGGTTTGACCCTCAGTACACCGAAGGAAGGAACAAATACAAACTGCTCTGAGAAGTAAAAGGCAGGGGTCATAGTCAGCTCTGAGTCTTTTTATAAAATCAACCGTCAGGGGCCATCCAGGTGGCTCAGCTTGTAAAGTCACTGGTCTCCAAAGCTGACTCTGGCTGCAAGATGAATGACTTCCATAAGTTGTCTTGTGACTTCCACATGTGTGCTGTGTGCACATGTGCATACACATATACACACATATACATATATACATGCATACTCATATGCACACACATACATATACACACATATGCACACACGCATACACACATATACACACATAAATACACATACACACACATATACATACATACATACATACACACACACAAATGCACACACACACACACACACACACACACGCGCGCGCGCGCGTGCGCACATTAGATAAGCAAGTCAAAGTGAAGGTCATTATCTTCTGACCTTCCAGTGATACTCAGTGCTGACCTAAGCTCATTTGCAAGTCCCCACTTCCCCAAATCAATGCTGTGTTCTATGTTGCTGAGCCAAAGCCACTGGGATTTGAATTCCGGTCCCCAACCCCAACCCTATTTTACAGTGCAGGAAACTGAGGCTCTGGAGTCATCAGCCACCTGTGTAGGTTCCCCTGACTTTGGTCTACCAACCCAGAATCTTCAAATGGTGCCACATACTTAGCAGCTGCATGATCCCACCAGACTGCTCTGCAGCAAACCCTATTTTCACTGCTTTGGGATGTGATACACACTCAGGCTTGCAACCATGGCTCATAAATCCTTTCTAGCTATAGCTAGCAGAAGCCCAGTTCAATAGATGCTACTTGCCTTTAATGATCTTTGATAACTCTAAGAATCTCAGCTCCCACTTGCTGAGTGCTTCCTACAGGCTGGATCTCCTATAAGTGCCATCAAGGCGTGTATGGGTGGGGTCCACTCCCACTGTCTTCCCTCCCTGGGTCCCCGCCCTTCCTCCTGGGTTGTCTACCTGGAGACCAGATGGTATCAACCCTGCCTGGTGGTTGAGCATAGCAGGCCTTTGCTGCGTGTTCACAACAAGCAGTGGCTTTTGACCCATTTCCTGGGCCAAATCCATCATCAGGGCCTCACCCTCTTGTCAGAGTTTGACAGCAAAATTTGACCAAGGCCTGCCTCAGGGTGGGGCAGTGGGTGTTGGAGAGGGAAAGGGGCGTGAAAGGCTTAAGTGTGAATTGGTCTTTGGTCTCTGCTTCATGGGGACTGGGAAGCGTGCTTCATTGACATGGCATCGGTTGCTGCCAGGATCTGCCGTTGTCCACGTGTGATGATCCCCAAGGCTTGGTGTCACAGGCAGGACTGTGTTCTCCTCTCTTTCTCAGTTCCAAGCTGACTCTAATCCCAGTGACAGGAACCAAGACTATTAGAGAGAAAAGTTTGATATGCAGAAACCTGAGGTGGGATTCTTCTATTTATGCTTCAATGAATCCATCTACCTTCCATCTTTCTTTCCATGTGTCCATCCATCATTTTATGTCTATCCTTTTGTACATTCATCATTCTATCTATCGATCTATCCATCCATCCATCCATCCATCCATCCATCTACCCAGCCATATCTCTCTCATCTATCTATCCATCCATCCATCTATCCATCCATCTATCTATCCATCCATCTATCTATCTTTCATCTATCTATCACCTATCATCTATTCATATATTCTGTGTATCCAATCACCTCTCACATCCATGCATCCATTCTTTCAGTCATCTATCTCTCTATCCATCTTTCCTTCTATCCATCTATCTATCCACCCACCAGTGAATCCATCTATCAGTCCATTCATTCACCCACCCACCCACTAGTGTACCTACTCACCTACCCACCTATTCACTCAACCACCCAAGCACCCATCCATTTACCCTCTGCTGCATCCACTTCCCTACCCACACACCCAGCCACACATCCATTCATCCACCCACTGCTGGTGTATCCATTTCTCCACCCACCCAGCCACACATCCATTCATCCACCCACTGCTGGTGTATCCATTCTCCACCCACCCAGCCAGCCAGCTATCCCACAAAGGACTATGTCCAAGGCACACGCAGGTATGCTTGGACCTATCAGAAATACAGAAAAAAAAGCATGGGCTCTGCTCTCAGGGAGTACACAGGAAACGTCGGCAAACTGATAACTCCATTGATGTTGAGGGCCATTTCTCAGAGATCCACTAAGCTAAGCTAAGAAACTTCAGCTGAATTAACCATAGCAGTTTATCCCCGAAGACTCGTTTCTCAGCTCAGGTCTTCATTCTATTAAACTACTGTCTGCAGGCCAATTATTACTCCAAACTTAGATTTCAAAGAATTACTTTTTGTAATTGTGAGAATTAACGGGCATGTGCATGGGCAGCATCTAGATATGGGTGTGAAGGTGCCATGCCTGGCATTTAAGAAATGGATATGGAGCTTGCCATGCCTGGCATGTAGGAAACAGATAATTAGTGGGGTTTTGTTTCCTTTTACTTTATATTTTCTAGAAAGATCTTGGGCAACTAAGAACCAATACACAATGGGAAGGGGCTTAGAAGGTAGAAAGCAGAATGCCCAGGGGCTAACCTTGTTGCTAGATGCTATAAAATGCTTTCATTTTTGCATTCTGTTTGTCTCTGTCTGCCTGGGAAGGGGGTTTTGTCATCTTCATTTTATCAGCCGAGGAAACCCAGGCCAAGGAAGTGAGGCAGCTTGCTGAGCCGCTATAGCAACAAAGTGGCCACACTGGGGTTCTGTCTGTTTGTTTGTTTATTTACCCAACTGCCTAGCCCATGCTCAAACCCTAAGCTACAATGTGTACAGCTGAGAGAGAGAGAGAGAGAGAGAGAGAGAGAGAGAGAGAGAGAGAGAGAGA
>JADRCH010000165.1:409687-421412 GCA_019843965.1 Rhynchomys soricoides
CATAAAGGACCCAGAACATTCTGCAATCCCAGAGAATAAGTTGCTTTGGATTTCTTTCTTTTTTCTTTTCTTTTCTTTTCTTTTCTCTTTTCTTTTCTTTTCTTTTCTTTTCTTTTCCTTTCCTTTCCTTTCCTTTCCTTTCTTTTCTTTTCTTTCTTTCTTTTTTTTTAAATTCCTAGCTGTCCTGTGTAGACCAGATCTCTGGCCCTGAACTCAGAGATCCATCTGCCCCTCTGCCTCTCCACCTCTCCACCTCTGCCTCTCCCTCTGCCTCTGCCTCTGCCTCTCCTCTGCCTCTGCCTCCGCCTCTGCCTCTGCTTCTGCCTCTCCTCTGCCTCTGCCTCTCCTCTGCCTCTGCCTCTGCCTCTCCTCTGCCTCTGCCTCTCCTCTGCCTCTGCCTCTGCCTCTGCCTCTGCCTCTGCCTCTGCCTCTGCCTCTGCCTCTGCCTCTGCCTCTGCCTCTGCCTCTGCCTCTCTGCCTCTGCCTCTGCCTCTGCCTCTGCCTCTGCCTCTGCCTCTGCCTCTGCCTCCCAAGTACTGGAATAAAAAGCATGTGCCACCACCTCCTGGCTCTCTTTAGATTTCTTAAAAATGAGGATGTTTAAGATCCACTCAGAAGGAGAGATTCTAGACTATGATCTCACAGGAACTGCAGGGGAGCAGCCCTGCAGGAGGGGAGCATTGGGGGAGGGGGAGAAAAAGGAGCATGGTAGACTTGGGAGTAAGTTCAGAATCTAACCACTTATAAAATCAGATCATTTTAGTCTAAACCTGTCATCTCAGAGATGACAAGGCTGAGGTCCCAAGAGAGACTGGGGCATTAAAAAAAGATTTATTTACTTTTATTTATGTGGGTGAGTGTCTTGCCTGCATATATGTCTGTGTACCATATGTGTGCCCACGTAAGCCAGAAGAGCGCGTTGAATCCTTTGGAACTAGAGTTACAGATGGCTGTTAGCCACCCTGTGGATGCTAAGACTGGTACCCTGGTTCTCTTAGTGTCTGTGCATCTCTCCAGCTCCTTTATTCATTTCCTTTGTTCAATACTGTCTTAGTTAGGGTTTTACTTCTGTGAATAGACACCATGACCAAGGCAACTCTTATAAGGATGACATTTAATTGGGGATGGCTTAAAGTTTCAGAGGTTCAGTCCAGTATCATCAAGGCAGGAGCATGGCAGCGTCCAGACAGATGTAGGGCTGGAAGAGCTAAGTAAGGCAGGTAGGAGAAGACTGATTCTCTCAGGCAGCTAGGAGGAGGGTTTCAAAGCCCACCCCCACAGTGACACACTTCCTCCAACAAGGCCACACCTATTCCAACAAGGCCACACCTACTCCAACAAGGCCACACCTACTTCAACAAAGCCACACCCACTCCAACAAAGCCACACCTACTCCAACAAGGCCACACCTCCTAATAGTGCCACTCCCTGAGCCAAGCATATACAAACCACCACAGCTACCACATACCAGGTTCCATGTATGAATCAAGCAATGAATTCAGTGAGTGATCCGGATGAGGGCCTTGCCTCTATAAATGCTATAAGCAAATAAAAAAACAAACAAGCACTTCCCCAGCAATGGGCAAAGGTGTTTACCTGGTTGTTGGTGTTGTTGTTCTTATATCTGTCAGGGGCAGAGCAGATGGCAGTCTTTTGTTCATCCTAGCTTGATGCCTGGTTTAGTGGCCAATACTGTTTTATGCCTAGGACACATAAATATCAAATCAAATTAAATCCAGGCAGCACAGTGTGAGAGGTGGGGAAGACAGACAGAGACCTGTGTTCAGCCATGCCAGGCAGTGCTGGCTGGGAAAGATGCTCACAGAACTGCCCCCTGACCCACAGTACAAGTGAGCCCCACCTACTACCATACAGTGTAGCTCAGGAGGAGGAAGACAGATGGCCATGCCACCCACAGACCGGTCCTCCTGAGAGGTACAGGTGTGTCAAAGACACCCACTTACCACCACACTAAAGTACAGGGGATGTCACCCAAGGGCCTGCACATAGACAGCAGCAGCAGGAACCACTACAATGTGCAAGCATGCAGTGGACACATGGGATGGAAAGAGAAATGGAACAGCTTGAGCATTATGAAGAGAGATGGAACTGGAGACTCCAGGGTGGAGAGGAGGAGCCTGTTGTGAGTGGCCAGCCCCAACACCTGGGGCCATGGTGAGGTCCCAGCCTGAACTGCCACTGAGGGCCATGTCTGGATCCATGACTCTGCAGCAGCAGGAGTTGGAGTTGCTGTCTGCGGTTCATATTACCATTAGAGAACATGGGGACATCTCTGGTGGGGTAACCTCTAGGGACCATGTGGCTGTGAAGAACTGGCCCCTCCTCTCACTGGCTACAGCATTCGGGAGAGCAGGCCCTAAGCATTATGCCCTGGTGAGGGGGTGTGGGTGTGGGTGCCCTGAGGGCGAGCCTACCCTGCCTCTTGTTTATTGTGGTCTTGAGCACAGTAGAGCTGACCCTGGTGGTGGGGCACAGGTGAGGCCTTCCTGAGAGGACTGGAGAGCTGACCCTGCCATTGTCTGCCATGAGGTGATCTGTGTGTGCTGAGTGATGCTCTCCCATCCCCATGGTTGCCCCTCGACATCTCTGGTAGTTAGAGGAACTGGCCTCAAGGGCGTGAGAGAGGGAGAGCTAATCCTGGCTGCTCTCTGGCTGTAGCACTTGGGAGAGAGGTGCCTGCACCTCACCTGGGCAACACCGTGGACCTGGCTCTGAAGATGTGGGTGCAGGTGAGAAGCCCCAAGGATGTGAGAACAGAGAGCCTACCTTGCCTCTTGCCAATGGGGGCATTGGGTGGCCTAGCTAGAGCAGTGCTGGAGAGCTCGTCCTGGTGGTGCTGATAAGGGAGAGCCAGTGGGCTGACCAGCTCAGCTACCAGCTGGGCCCAGATCCAGGGCTCTGAAATGGCCCACCCCAAAATCAGTAGCATCTGTGAATGATTGGGATTTGAGAAAGGGCCAGCTTTGCTGATCCAAAGCTGCAGGATCTCCATGACACGGCAACAACAGGATAACCAGGAGGAGTCCCAGTGAGGATCCGGTATTGATGGTGTCACAGAAGCCAGAGACTTGGAACCAGACCAATGACTCATTGCAAGGAACATTTGCAAGTAAAGAAGTGTGGACAGAGGGGATCCACTATGGGACATACCTTGACATACTACAGCTTCCGATATGAGATGTTTTCTATGCTTTGGTGTTTGTTTTGCTTTGTTTT
This sequence comes from Rhynchomys soricoides, assembly GCA_019843965.1. Lineage (NCBI taxonomy): Eukaryota > Metazoa > Chordata > Mammalia > Rodentia > Muridae > Rhynchomys > Rhynchomys soricoides. Next base: position 412,925 of record JADRCH010000165.1, read on the forward strand.
GTTTTCTTTTGTTTGTGTGTCCTTTTTTTGGGAGGGGGTGCAAGAGCCAAGGGTGGATATGGGGAGATGGGGAGATGCGTGGGATGGGGTGCAAGATGTGAGACTCACAAAGAATCAAGAAAAAGGTTTTAAAAATTATTTTAAAATAATAAACAAGAAAGTATATAAACAAGAGAAGGCAAGGTTGTGCTGAAGACAGGGTGCCTGTCTTGTGCTCACTGTTGCCTTGGGAATAAGCTGGACTGGCTACTGAGGACTCTTCATCCCCTGAGCTACTTCATGTTTCATGCTAGCAATTCTCAGGTATTTCCTTCCAAACTGCATGGAGTTCTTTGGGTTCCGAGCAGTGTTGGGGTTGAAGGGTGGGGGGTTGGGGGGGAGAGGAAGAAGGGGCGGGGTTGGATATAAAAGCTTCCATCATCCCAAAGGCTGAACCCTGCTAGAGACAGGAAGCACTGCGGTTCCCACTACTCAATTTACATTTCCCTGGTTACTAATGAGGTGATGCATTCTGTCAGTCCTTTCTTGGCTGTTTGGGTTTCCTGCCGCTGAGGTGCTTGCTCATGGCCTTCATTTTTCTTTTCTTTTCTTTTTCCCTATGACTTCCTCCTCATTTCACACAGGAAGAAACTACAATTTTAAAAAACATAGAGTGCTTTGCATACAGTTAGGGAACTGATTTACATACGAGGCACAGAACCCCGTTAGCTATCACACGATGCTTGCTCAAGACCTGGTGGAATGAATTCAAATGAACAGAAAGACACCTCACCAGGTGTCAAAAGGAGCATGCACTCCAGAGTCCTTGTCACTGGCAACCCTGCTCTGTCCCATGTTCCTATGTGATGTGAGCAGAACCCAGGCTCCTCCAAGCCTGGTTATCCTTGCAGAAGGATACTGAGCTGGCAGCAGGGCTTGCTCAGCAATGATCTATTCCCCCTCTCTCCCTCTCCATGCACATGACTGTGGGCTCCAAATCAAGTGGCATAGGGGTTACCAGGACTTCAGTGTGTCTCCTGACAGTCCATACATTGGAAAGTTGGTCCCCAGTGCAAAAGTCTTGGGAGCTAATAACAGGTGATTGGGTCACTGACTAAAGCATATCGTGAAACTGGGTTAATTGTCGCAGGAGCGGGTTGGTTTTCTCTCCCACTTTCTGGCCATGTGGCAGATGCAGTCCACTGTGTGACCGCACATTGAGAAGACCCTCACCAAGCTAGGAGGTGGTGGTGCTCACCCTTAATCTCAGCACTCAGGGTGGGGGCCGGAGGATCTCTTTGAGTTTGAGGACAGCCAGGGCTGCACCCTATCTTGAGAAACCGAAATAGAAACAAACAAGCCGGGCAGTGGTGGCGCATGCCTTTAATCCCAGCACTTGGGAGGCAGAGGCAGGCGGATTTCTGAGTTTGAGGCCAGCCTGGTCTACAGAGTGAGTTCCAGGACAGTTAGGGCTACACAGAGAAACCCTGTCTAGAAAAGAAAGAAAGAAAGAAAGAAAGAAAGAAAGAAAGAAAGAAAGAAAGAAAAAAAAGAAGACCGTCACCAGATTCAACTTCTACCTCTCAGTCTCCAGCCTGTAAGAAATAGATTTGTCTTCAGTAATCACCCAGCCTTATACATGCTATCACAGACACAGGAACAGATCCAGGAACTGCAAGAGGCTGCATGGCCCTCTGCGTTGCTGAGTCCTGATGCTCAGCCCTGGGCCAGGGTTAACCTTACCAGGTGAAAGGGACTTTGCAGATGTAGTTAGGTTAGAGACAGAGAGCTGCGGTCAAGGGAGGGAGGCAAGGTCAAAGGTGAGGAGGTACAGGAGGGACGTCCTGAGGATGAGGTTGGAGAGCCATACCTTGGTGACTCAGGGAGGCCTGTGATCTGAGGGATGATGACCACCTCTGGAAGCTGGAGAAGGGGGGAGAGAGATTCTCTCCTGCATCTTTGGAAGGAGAGTGGCACTGCTGGAATTGGCCCTTCAAAACCTATTTTTGGACTTCTGACCCCTGAGGTGTAAGAGAATTGGTCTTGGTTTCTGTCCGCTGTCTTAGGACAAAGCTCAGGGCTTCCACATGCTCCATAAACCCTAACCTTGGTCCTTAGCATTGTGTTAGGCCACCAAATGGGGTAATTCTCACCACAGTGGCAGGAAATCAATATGGCGTCATTTCAGAAGGGCTAAGTCTTCTAAAGGGGAGGAAGAACTTGATAGTGAAGAAATAACAGCAGCCTCTACTGGAAGCATTTATATCGAACTAAGAGGCATTCAAATCTCTAGTTCTGAATTTTCTGTTTCAGTGTCCCACAGTAGGCTAGAGAGACCACTCAGAGGTTAAGAGCACTCGCTGATTTTGTACAGGACCAGCTTTGGTTCCCAACACCCACACTGAGAAGCTCACAAACTACTTGTAACTCTAGTAAAGGAGGATCTGGGACCCTCTTCTGGCCTCCATGGGTACTACACACACATGGTACATACTTCCAAGCAGACACATATGTGTCTACACATAAATAAATAAGAATAATAGCCACACAGCCAAGGAAAGCACAAACCATCTCCCCACTTGGCAGCTGAGAACAACCAACAAGAGCCCAAACAGTGTGGGAAATTTAGTTATATTTTATGTCCTCGGAGGGGCTGGTACTTGAGTCCAGGGCCACTTACGATAACTCATCATGATTTTCCTGAAGTAGAGGTTGGAAGCATGGGCAGAGAACAGACAGTGGAGGTTTGAGAGCTGGCATATCTCTGGCACGCGCAATCACCAGTCATTGATCTGCATCTAGTGTTGCTCTAAAGATCCACAAGGGCTCTGTGAAGACCCGAGGCACTGTGGGATATTAGAGACCTGCATGAGATCACCGTGCTACAAAATGGCTGGAAATAAAATGGAGATCCGGTGTTATGAGTTCAATATAGTTCATCTCCTCTGAGGTCCATGTTGAAATACAGTCTTCACCATCAGTTACTAAGAGGTGGGACTAAGTAAGAGCTTTTAAAGGTGATTAAGACTCATTAGCACCCACTCATGCCATTAATGGACCAACAAATCAATGGGCTAATGGATTAGTGGTTTATTTAGAGAATGATCTCTGCACAGCCAATGTGACAAGGTCTCTCAGACACTGCTTGTTGGCATCTGATACCCTGTGCCACCTGGGGACTTTACTAGAGGGAAAAGTATCTTCAGATACCCAGTGGGGAAGCCATCACTAGATATGGGCCCATGGCTTTGAATCAGAACCAGGAGCCAAATTAAATTTCTTTTTAATAGCTTTCCCACCAGGGATGGTTGGGCACGCCTTTAATTTCAGCACTTGGGAGGCAAGGGCAGGCAGATCTCTTAAGTTTGAGGCCAGCCTGGTCTACACAATGAGTTCCAAGATAGCCAGAGCTACATTGTGAGATCCTGTCTCAAAACAAAACAAAAGCTTACCAAGTCTATACTGTTGTTATTATTATTACTATTATTATTACTATTACTACTACTACTACTACTATTATTATTATTATTATTATTATTATTATTATTATTATTATTATTATTGAGACAGGGCCTCTCTGTGTAGCCCTGGCTGTCCTGGAACTCACTCTGTAGACCAGGTTGGCCTTGAACTCAGAAACCCACCTGCCTCTGCCTCCCAAGTGCTGGGATTAAAGGTGTGCACCACCACTGCCAGGCAACTGTTGTGCTATTGACAACAGAAAATGAACTAAGGCACTGGGACTATCAGGGTGGGCTCCAGAGAGAGGGTGTAGGAGAATACACAGGAAGTTGGAAGATGGGAAGATGCTAAGGAAGGTATGGGCTTGAGAAGGGGCTGGAGCACGCATGTCCACCAAAGTTCCATCCTAGGAGAAATTACACAACTCTATATGGAAAATCCAGAAGCCTTTTAGAGCTCAGTGGATGAAGGGTGGGGTCAGAGGTCAAGAGGAATAAACAGCTCACAAGCTTGTGGAAGCGTGTTCCTTCTCTTCAGTGGGCAAAGGAATGGGAACAAAGGCAGTGTATATGCCTACTTATCCCTGCAGCCAGGCCTGAGGAAACCTAAGACCCAGGGGCTGCGGAGGGCGCCGTGGATCAGGTGCCCTTGTCCATGGCTAGTGAGAGCGGAACTCGTACATGCTTTGGGGGAAAGGATTTGACAATGTCTATTGAAAGCCCTGGGATGTTCACATCCATCCAACCATCGCCTTTTCTGGGGAGCTGAGCCTTGAGAATAAAAAGAAAAACCTTCCCACGCCAAGTGCTTCCTGAAACCTTGTGTAGCCAATAAAATACCAGCCCAAGGATGCAGAAAGGGAATATGAACCATTGTTATCTTTACAGCGTTGGAAACATTGATGGTGAAGAAGGTGTGCTTACTGCCTTATGCACAACAGGCTGGTACAATGGTCTTGCAGAAGTAAAGCATGGCACTTTCATTAATGTGGTTTGAGGAAACACTTAGCAATATGAACAAGCTATCCATCCCACTGGCTATTTTCAGGACAGTACTGTTAGCTCCATCTGTGATCTCATGACGGCTTTCCAGAACTATTCATGACTCATTCTGAAATCTCTGCTCCCACCAAAATGGCTGGCCACCATCCTCCCCTCAGGACAGCTGGTAGATTCTAATTGACTTGCCTTTCTCCCATCCTGGCTGCTCTTACTGCCTCACGGATGTGGGGTTATGAATCCCTGGTCTTTATGTAACCGATTTATTTCACTTAGTGTTGTTTTGAGAAAGGATTCAAGAGATGAAAGGCAGACAAAAATAAGGATCAAATAAAATGTCCCACACTTTGAGACTGTCTTCAGGCAACAAGTTTATTTGTGGTTTTCAAATTTCTTTCTAAGCTTGCCATTTCCGAGTGGTTTAGATTACATTTTTATATGGTTTAGATTGCACTTTAATAATAGCTGAGAAGTTTCTTTTGATGGAAATAAACAAAGAAAGCGAGACCAAAGAAAGGGAACCCAAGAGATTCAGGAAGCAGTGGTTCTCAAATGTGTATCTGGAAGAGGGGGGAGCCTAGAGCACATGAGATTCTGAGCTCAAGACAAAATCCTAATATGAGATATAAGCCATGCTGGTGTCTGTCTTTCAGCTTGTCGTTCCAGAAGCCACTGACTTCTGTGTCCTCCTGTGCCCAAGAGCCAGGGACATGGAAGGCTGCTCTGGTTAATTCTCCGCTACCCAGGATTGATTAGACTATAGACTAAGAGCCAGCTGATCTGCCCAGCACAACCTGTGAGTCACTCCTTCCTCTCCCAGGAATGGTTAAGAGCATTTGTTTGGCTGTCTCTCAACCCACCCAGCCAAACAGCCCTTAGGGAGTTAAGGAGGTCAGACTCCACCCACTTCGTGTGGAGTTAAAAGGAGGAACTGGGTCGGTTTAAAGAGAACCTTTGTGGAAGGAACAGACCGCAGGCGGAGGGGACAGGAGCACATCTACTGGGGCTGTCCTTGGAAGATCCTTGCAGGCCCAGATCTTTTTGTGTCTAGCACCTTCACCCTCCAGCTTTGGGAAGCCTTGTAGAGGTTTCATAAATATTCATCCCCTGGATGAACCAAGAGCCTTGTGTCATGGAGACAAACAGCTTATTTGAGGTGTGGCACGCTCATCTTGGGAAACTAGCAAGACACTGGAAAGTTACGATAAGAGTAGGGGACTCTCAGGGCGGAGACCAAGGCAGGGAGCTGACAAGGCTGCAAAGGACTATCAGAGGGCTCCTGCTCTCTGCCCTGCCAACCTCCTCCAGCAATCTCTGTGAGAACAGGCCTGCTCCCCAGCTTAATACCCACCCCCCTCCCTCTTGAGAGCGCAGGCTAGCCCAGACCTCTCCTCTCAATTTACTTGGGTCAGCTGGAATAGAATTCACTCCTAAGTGCACTGTCAATGAGGTAGGTGAACTGAGTGTCAGGCCAATCTAAGTGACTTTGACTCAGCCCCTGTATCCATCAACCAAGAGGCTACATACAAAGGATCCAACTACCTCTAAAGTGTTTACTGCTGGGGTTCTTAGAAACCTTAACTTATATCACCTGTTTTCCACATCATCCCTCAAGGAAGGAACAAATCATTTGGCAGATGGAGGGATCCCAGATCCAGGGAGGTTGTGTCAATTTCTCAGCGTCACAAGCTGAGATCTGAAGACAGATCTGATGACTTTACAACCCTGGCTTGGCTTACAACCCTGGCCTGTCACAGGGCCAAGCTGTCTCCCATCCACACCTACCAGCAAAGCATTGCTGTGAGGCTCAAAAATGGGGTCACACATACAAAATCTTGCTGAGAGCATCCAGCACCCCAGATGATCGATCACAGAGATGTTACAGACCCAGAGAGGGGAAGGGACTGGAAAATTTTATGGCCACTTGCCACATGGAATCCTGCCCCCAGTCTTCTCCATTCCTGTGAAGGCGGACAGCCCTCAGGCAGCCGTCCCTCCCAAGGTGGGCAGTAAGGAATTTTCCCTTCTGGAACCAATGGTGATTTCATAACAAGGGCTGTGTCCCATGGGCTCTCTGAGCCACCCACTTGCTGTCTCTATCAGCTGACAAAGTGACCAGAGTCACTGCAGCAGACTCAGCCAGCACCAAGTCTTTCTGCCTCTTCTTGCCCTGGGCGCTAGAAGACAGGTCAGAACAGAGGAAATGGATCTTGGCACAGGAGGGCAGCCCGACTCCAGGGTGCAGAGGCAGGGGAGTCTGGTTAGAGAAAGCCCTTTCCCAGATGCCAGTGGAGGATGTCAGACAAGAGGAGAGGTAACCAAATCACAAGCGTAGGTCTGGGTGCTGGCTGACTCAACTATGCAATGTCTCGCCCATTCATCCTGATTACTAACAATTGCTCTTTGAAGCAGGATGACCCAGTGACCCACCACATGTACTTCTGAATCAGACAGGCAGGGGTAGGACCTCATACTGCTTCTGTCTCACTAGGGGACTTTAGTTACTTCAACTACCTGACCCTCAGTGCCATATCTGTCCACAGAAATGAATACGCCTCATTCCCAGGCTGTCTGTGAGGAGCGGGGCTCAGTGGGATCACACGGGCATTGACACCGAGATGGAAGGGGAGGGAGGATGAGGAGGGAGGATGGGGAGGGAGGATGGGGAGGGAGGAAATCTGTGCCCTGGGGAATGTACAGGTAGGCACAGAGGCATTCTGCCATGAAGAACTGAGCTGAACGTCGACTGACTTCATTCCCCCTCGTGCAAGAGCAGATTTGTGAGAAGAGTTTAAACTCGGGTAGTTTATTAAAAAATGAGTTATTGATCTGGACGGAAGTGTGGAATCCAGAGTCAGGGAGCTTAGGAAAATCCATCCCCCTTTGAGCTCAGTTTTCCAAAATGTCGACCCCCTTCCTTCCTTCTTTTTCTCTCTCCCCCCCTCCTTTCTTCCCTCTCTCCCTTCTTCCTTCCTTCCCTCCTTCCCTGCCTCTCTCTTTCTCTCCCTATCTCCTTCCTTCCTTTCTTCCTTCCTAACTCCCTCCTTCCCTCCCTCCCTCTCTCCTTCCTTCCCTCTTTCCTTCCTAATTTCCTTCTTCCCTCCCCCCTCCCCCTCCCCCTCCCACCCCCGGTAGGCTTACATATGCAGTTGCACACAGTGTGTTTATGCCGAGGACAGAGGTCAACGCTGGATGTCTTCCCAGATGGCCCTCCACCTTGTTTATTTGTTATATTTTGTTTGCTTGGTTGTTTTTGTTTTGTTTTGTTTTGTTTTGCTTTGTTTTTTGAGATGAGGTCTCAGTGTGTAGCTCTAGTTCTTGAGTCTGTGCTGTCCACTGCCACCCCCCCACCCCTGAAGGGTGGGAGAACCCCACAGCTCTGTCATGGGGAGCCCTCAGCCTTTCATTGTTCTCTCAAGTACCCCTCTGGGCCAACAGATGGTTTGTACTAAGTTCAGCAGTGTCACTCAGGAACCCACTTATGACATCAGGCAGCCGGGCAAGGAGACGATAGGAGATGGTTTCACCAGCCCGTGCATATCATGGCCTACGTGTTAAGATATGCCCTCCCTATGATTCTAGACTTGCAGTGAACCAAGAAAACATGTGGGAAATAACCAGCCACACCAGACTGAATGTGAGGCTCAGTTAGACTTTTCTGGTGTTTGTGTGTAACAGGGTCTTACTGTGTAGTTCAGGCTGGCCTTTGAATTTCCAATCTCCTTGCTTCAGGCTCCCCTTGGAACACAAACCCAAGTTCAAAACTGAACTAGGGCATTCGTGCTTGTGTGTCTGAGGAAGCCGCTTCACCCACCCCCAACCCCTGGGCCTATAAGATGAGAAGCCCATGGTCCTGCTGCCACCAGTCCTTGCTAGGTTGTGCCAGGCAGAAAGTTTAAGAAACAGAAGAGCCATGGCCCACGCTTTTAATCCCAGCACTTGAGAGGCAGAGACAGGAGGATTTCTGAGTTCGAGGCCAGCCTGGTCTACAGAGTGAGTTCCAGGACAGCCAGGGCTATACAGAGAAACCCTGACTCAAAAAAAAAAAA
>JADRCH010000165.1:421512-444429 GCA_019843965.1 Rhynchomys soricoides
AGGGGAGGGGAGGGGAGGGGAGGGGAGGGGAGGGGAGGGAAGGGAAGGGAAGGGAAGGGAAGGGAAGGGAAGGGAAGGGAAGGGAAGGGAAGGGAAGGGAAGGGAAGGGAAGGGAAGGGAAGGGAAGGGAAAACAGAAGAGAGGCAGTTGGGATCTTTCTGGGGTAGAAGGTGACTGGAGTCTGGGAGTTCTTCTAACCCAATGACAACCCATTAGGGGCCTCAAGAGTGTGACTGGGTGTGAAGGTGGCCAGGTGCTGTCCCTTCCAACGCTCACAAAGACCAAGGGCCAGAAGTACCAGTTTCGGAAACTTCCAACTCGATTTTGCTGTCCCCTTATACCCCAGGAGTACTAGTCTTTGTAAGGTTCTGATTGGACCTCCTGTGACCACATGGCCCAGTAGCGAGCTCTCCTATTGGGCAGAGCCCACAAAGACCTGCCTCCCTTTAACACTTTAACAAATCAGCTGCAGCAGCCCCGTGGGGGGTCACCATGGAGACAGCCGACCTGCCAATCTAAAAGAGACCGTTTTCTGTAACTTCCAGGGCTGGGGGAGTTAACGGTTTGACCCGACTCTCTTGCATTTTCAGGGTCATTCGACTCGCAAATTGACTCGGCTCCCCCTTCACATCCATGTTTAGGGAGCCGTGGCCATCATGGTGTCATCCATCGCCCCGGAACAGAAATCAGGTACCAGGCAGCGTGACCAACCGCTGAAGCAAGGCCAGGAGGAATGACTGGAAGCCTAGATGGGATTTAAGGATGGCTCCCATGACCACAGCATCAGTGGAATGTCAAGGTCATGGGGATACAGAACACACTTTAAGGGTGAGAAAGACCCTTATAAGGTATGAACAAAGTAGATAGTTGTGCTGCTCTGGAGCAGGTAGGGCCACCCGTCACCACCATCGAGTCTTGGCGAAGTACACGACCCTCCCAAGAGCTTTCCCAGTGGGCGGAGGGGGGCATCGTGGTCAGGAGCACAGGGCTTGGAGTGGGCCCACATGATTGCACATGCCCGTTCTTACACTTCCGAGCTCCAGGACTTCACCCCACCTCCAGTAGCTCTGAGCTTTACACGGAGCTGATGAAAGCAGCTCAGAGCTTTGTGTCTAGGAAGGGAGGTTACGATTCCTTCTCCAGTGGACCATCTCAAACCCTCGGGTCAACCCAAGGTAGACTCCTGGAGCCCTTATTTCCTTGAGTGACCTGCATTTCACTCCAAATCGTGAAGGGAGCAGATGGAGCAGATAAAGCTACCCCAGCTTTTAAAGCCGTATTTGGTTTTTTGGTACCCGAAACCTGAGGCAGCACCTCTTTCTTACCCAGATATCTGCTGTGGTAAGGCTGTCAGTATTATGTTCCTGCCCTGGGCTGACCTTGTCCACTCAAAATAGACCCATCCCTTTAGCGGTTCAGAAAAGAGGCTGATCACAGGTCCCCGGTCACTAGGAGGTAGCCAGTCAAGCATCACAACACATTTTCAGCCACTGAACTCCCAAGTGTTTTTCAACTCCAACTCTCTCCCCTAGGGATCTCAGGAGCCTATACTCTCTTGCAACTTTCCTCGATGTCTGATGTACGTGCCTCTCCTAGTTTTGAACATCACCGTCTAATCATCCTTGAGAGAGCCAGCAAGAAGCAAATTACTCTGCCACTTGCAATCACTTCTCATCTCAACCTTTCCATACTTACCCTAGACTGGGTCTCCCAGGACCAGATCTGTGTCTGATTCACCTCTGTGTTCCCAAAATTGAGTACAAGGGTGGCTCCCCACCCATATTTGAAGAGTGGATATATGTGGGGCACATCTCCTTCACTGGGTTCTAGGCCCTAGGATGTTTTCATCCTAACAGGAAACTGATCTGGCCTAGGGTGTTGTCTGCAAGTCACCCATTGGCACCATTGCCTTCTCAGACCACGGTTTCTTAATGTAGTACTGGAAGTTCACGTATTCTCCCCAAAAGGGTAGGCAAAATTTTCAAGGGTTTGTGGGTAGTTTTCTGGTGGGCAGGGGCAGCAACAGCCTCCATCAGAATTCAGCAAAGTTGTGAGAAGAGACTGGAGAAAGGGCACAGGGATGAGAACAACTTCTTTCGGAAGCTGTCAGAGGCCCCGGGCCTTGCATCCTTTGCATCTTCCCATAGCACACACTTGCTGTCCTCCCCCACTGTGGGAGAAGCCCTGAGCTCCAGGGGCACATGTCATTGTTCGGCCCTTTGGAAAGTTCTATAAACTGGTTGTCCCCTGCACGCACACTGTGCTTTCTACGGTATAAGCACCCTTCAAAGGCATTTGCTGCTTTCACACAGCTCTGGATCTTTTTGAGGCTCCTTTAAAAGCCCCAATTGACTCCCATGGCAGTACTGGTGGATCCAGGCCAGGGCCTGGTTGCGCTAGGCAAGCTCTCCACCTCTTCAGCCCCCATCCCCTTGAGTTTAACTCAGCTCCGTTTCTCCCTAAGGTCTCTTCCCAAGAGCTTTGCGCTTGCTTGCTTTTCCTTCAGGCCTCTGCTGGCTTCGGGGCCAACTACCTGCTAGACCAGGGCCTGAGCAGCCAGAAACCCCCAATATCCAATCACATTGCTGGGCTGATCCTGATTTTCAAGACACATTTCTGTGGTCCTTTAACTGTCAGGGCTACAGATGGATTGTGGTCTCCCAGAAGACGGGCACCACGCTTGGCTCCTCTCCATTCTGTTGCTGTGGCCTAGCACGGGGTATGCACATCATAGGTGCTAAATAAATGTGCAGGAACAAGAAAACAGTCTTGGTTTCACAGACTGGAGAGGCCATAGCTGAACCGGTTTCTTCGATGCTTTTTTCCTAATGGGCATGCAACATGCACCGGGATGTCTTGTTTGCATAAGTGCTATAAGGTGGCCATTCTGGGGCTCAAAGGGGAGAACTTGATTCCTCACTCTCCACAGACCCAGGGAAGGAGCTCAGCTCTGTAGACTCTGAACTCAGGCAGTCTGGATTCAAATCTCAAAGTAACTCTATTGCCCTGAGCATGTTGATCTCTTTGTGCCCACGTGTTCCTCATCTCTAACACAGGGATGATGACATTCCCTACTTCCTAGGCCACTTAGAGAACTTTTGGAAAATCCCATGCATTTATAACCATGAGCTGGACATAGCCAGTGCATGGCTGTCATTATGGCCACGAAATTCAAGTCCCTTCGGCCCTTTGCCTTTCAATAATATGTCCAAAGCTTAGAGTCCTTCACTTCAGTTTCTTTGCTCTTATTTAACCAACTCAAGTAATGGGCTCATACAAGCTCATTTCCAACCTGTGGATGCTGGGTTGTTAGCTGGAAGGACCTGTCTGAACCCCAGTCTCCGGTGCACATGGGGCAAATCTTAGTTTCAGCAAAACGGCCATAGTTACACACCAGTCTTGGATCTTGGAGTTTTTTTATTCATGGAGCAAGCCCCAAATTCCTCCTCAGGCCAGAAACCTGATGGGAGAATTCATTAATGCCCTCTCCCGACCCTTGAGAATGAAAAGGGGTCATAGAAAGACGTCAAATTTGCTGAGCATCTACCATAATCCTTGGCATCCTGCACATGCCTTTAGTGAGTCTTCACATTAGCCTGAGGGACCCAGGAAGCCACAGAGGAAGCCTATGACTTAGAAATCATAGGCCAGCATGTGGACTTCCTGCTAATGTCTGCACTTCTGTTAGAGGAAGCACTGGAATAATTGTGGTAATGGAACAGTTCTGTATCTTGATTGTGGTGATGATTATATGTGATAAAATCTCATAGGAGCATGTGCCCATGAACACACAGACTGAGTGCTGAATAGAAGCCTCTGAACTCTAAAGAAGGCTTCTGAGTCCGTGAAATTGTACTACAGCCAATTTGCTGCCTTCAAGAATTGTGGTCACATTAGATGTTGCTACTGGGGGAAGCTGGGGAAGGGTCCATGGAACCCCCTGTCTCTCCTATTCCTTGTGAGAATAAAATATTATTTGAAAAATATAATCATTAAAGGGCTGGGGTGGTGGCGATGGGAGTGGGGGTGGGGCAGGAGAGATGGCCCAGTGGCTAAGAGCACATAGTGCATTTCCAGAGGACCTGGGTTCCTTTCACAGCACCCATATGAGGCAGCTCATGACTGCCTCCAACTCCAGCACTTGTGGATCTGACGCCCTCTTCTGTCCTCTACAGAAACTGCACTCAGATGCATCCCTCCCCGAATACATACGTGTAAACATAATCTAAAACTTTTTTAAAGGGCTACATGGGGGAGTGGAGGGTGCCAACAAACTGGACTTCATGGGGTCTGCAACCTCCCAAGTCTCCCTTTCTCTCTGCTCCTCAGGGCACAGTTTGCCTTAGGTCCTTTGGATCGAGAGATTTAGAGATTCAGAAAGAGGTGGCTCTGTTCTGGCGCCCGCCCAAACACCAACTGTCCAATGAATATGAGTGACAGTTGTGAGCATCACTAAGGCACACACTGATCGGTTTGACCCAATGACACACCAGAACTAGCTGGTCTCAGCTCTTCTAGGCCAGTTGTGGGCATCCCAACTCCACAATTGGGTGGCTTCACTGGTGACTTGAAACCAATCACAGAGGTCTCTTTCCAACAAGAGAATCAGCTGGCTTTATAGTTCAAGGATTTTCATTTTGCCAAATAGCACAACACGTCCCCAATCCTTACCACCCACTCTGATCAGAAAAAAGATCTGATGCTTCCCATGGGCCATAGGCCACCTGTGGTAAGAATAGGCATAATTATGCACATGATGAATTCTAGCTGTCACAGGCAAGCCAGAGTGCCAGCCACACAGACAATCCCTTGAGATGCTAGGCCTGGGAGAGCAGCCTCATGCTTGGTTCTACGACACTGTCAGTGTGTCAGCCCCATCTTAAGGGCTCCATCTACTGAGGAAAGGAAGAGGTATTGAGCTGGAAGGTCTTCAGGAGACCACAGAAAAAGGTACAGTTCAGACTAGTCCTTAAACAACCCATGAAAAGCTCCTTGCCCATCAGATACTATTGTGAAGAATGTTACATTTTTAAAACGGATTGTGGGGCTTGGTGGTTAAGAGCATTGCCTGTCCTCCTACAGGGCCCAGGTTCAATTCCCAGCACCCACGAGGAGGCTCACAGTGGTCTAGAACTCTAGTCCCTGAGATCCTTTGCTGCCTTCTGACTCTCCACTGGGCACTGCATGCACATCACCATTACAGACACACGTAATCAAAATACTCATACCTATAAAAATATAAAACTGGAATTGTTTCAATGTTCAGAAAATTAGAATTATAAGAGCAATTTCAAAAGGGAAGCTTTGTGGGTCACTAAAATCAAAAATCCCTCCAAAATGGGGGTTCCTGGAACCTTTGGTTCTGAGGATTCTCTGACTTTTGGGGTCATGAACAAATGTGGATTCCATATATTGAGAACCGCAACAGTTTTGTCTACCAGGGAGGGAGGCTGCAGGCCTGAGGGGGGCCTGGAGAGCAGGCCGGTCATTGCCAAGGTTGTGCTAGAAGACATCACCAGATCAGCTAAGATGTGTCAGGCAGAAAGTACACGAAACAGTGACTCGAAGTTTAAACAGGAAGAGGAATTTTATAGGGCTGGGCAGGACTCTGGGCCAGGTCTGTAGTAACCCCACAGAGTCTGCAGGCTCGCAGGGTTCGTCCCACTCCCACTGTGCCTTGCACAGTGGAGACCCCCCAAGTGCCTCCTCTTGCAGTTGTTGCTTAGAGTGGCTGCCTTCTGTTCTGAGTACTGCTCCTCCCAGGTCCATGACAGAGAGAGGGAGAGTGGGGGGCAGTGTGGGATGATAGGGGAGGGTGGCTTCCTTGGCACATCCAACAAAGCCTTTCAGTCTGGGGTGTTCTGCCTGCCTTCAGCCAGTAACTGTTACAGAAGAAGGTTGTTCTCTACTTAAGGCTTGGTTTCTGATGTAGCCATGGAGAGAGGACCGCCAAAGCATGGCGTATAATTCTTTGGGTAGCAGTACACTCTCCTATCCATGCCATGGTTGCTCCTCAGTAGAAGGGGAGTCAGAACAGTGGGGGACAATTACAGCGCTCCTCAAGCTGTGGCAGGTTCTGCAGATAACCACCAAGCTCATTCCCCCTCCCCTTTCTTGGGAACATAGGTGGACTACATTTCCCAGACTCCCTTGCAGTTAGTTAGCCATGGCCAACCAATGGAATATGAGTTCTAGCCTTGCCACTCAGCTGGCTAGAATAGAAATGTTTCAAAGGCAAGGCTACAATGCTTTTCTGTAAACATTTTATGTATGTTTATTAATGTCTTTATTTTTAACCCAGGGCCTCATATGGAGCTACATCCCCAGCACTCTGAATGTTTTGGGTTTTGTAGTCTCATATGATCTTGGTCACATCTTTTTCCTGTGATCTTTGCCTCTCCTTGATGTCCCTCCTTCCTCTCCTCCTTGTCTCCCCGTCTCTTTCTTCTTCCCTTCACACCGGGTGTGAACTCTTTCACCATCTAACAATGTAAAGTCCTTCTGTTTGGTTGGTTTGCTTTTGTTCTTTTGAGACAGGGTTTCTCTGTGTAGCCCTGGCTGTCCTGGATTATTCTCTGTAGACCAGGCTGGCCAGGAACTCAGAAATCCGCCTGCCTCTGCCTCTCAAGTGCTGGGATTAAAGGCGTGCACCAACACCGCCCAGTTAAGTCATTCTCATTAAAGGACCATAAAACTAAAAACAAAAAGAAACCCAGGTTGCTGGCTGGGTTTGCCATAGGCTATAGTTTACAAACCCTGCTCCAGACTCATGCCAGGAGCCATGTGTTTGGTTGGAATAAAAACAAAATATATGTTAAAAAGCTTTTTTTTTTTAAATTTTAGTAATATATATGTAATACAAATTTTATCATTTTAACAATTTCATATTTGTGTGTGATAAATTTGCCTTATGTAAGCCCAGGCCAGCCCTGAATTCCTGATTCTCCTACCTCAGCCTCCCGAGTGCATGGATTAGTGGCTTCTTCACCACCCCAGGCAAAAAGAGAATTCTATCTGCTATGATAGCTCCCATCTCCTGCCAGCCCAGCCCTGGTGACCACTCAGTGTCTACGGAACTAATAGTGGCTGTCACACAAATGGAACCAGAAATTTTGTATTCAACTAAATTCCTGTTGGCCGATGCCACAGAGGTTCATCCACAGACTCTCAACTATCAGAACTTTCTCCCTTATGAAGGCTGACTGGTATTCAGTTGTGTGTGTTTCTCTATATGGGAGATCCATGCAGTGATCTGTTCAATTTTCTGCCTTCTATTCTTCAGATCATATATGTGGAAGGAGGAGGAGGAGGAGTTGTGTGTGTGTGAGCATACATGTGTTGGTTGAGACAGAGACTCTTACTGGCCTGGAGCTCACCATAGGCTAGGTTAGCTGGCTAATGAGTCTCAGGGACCCGCCCCACCTGTCTCAGGGATGCAACGCTGCAGAATTGGGTTACAATCACATATCATCATGCCTTGCCTGTTCACATGGTTCCCAGGGATCACACTGGGGTCCTCATGCATGCTCTTTTCCAATCCTGTAACCTCCCCCACCCCCTTAAGTGGAGTCACTTTTATTGATTGGTTGTAGTGTTAAGCATTGACAAAGTCTGCAGAAGCAGCATTGTCCTGATGGGGATAGGTAAGGACGTGAGTGAGAAGCAGTCCCTTCGAACTCAGAGGATCTATACCAGCGTAGTGTGAGCTCTCTGCAAAGGCCCACATGGTATCCTCCTCTGTTCTCAGGATGGGCATGCAGGGGCGTTCCCACCATCAACTCTCTGCTTTCCCATTCTGGGTAATGGGTATACGCACACGTGCCCATGCACACATCCAAAATTCAGATCACCCCCGCAGTCCGAGAAAGGCCTCCAGGACACACCCAAGGGCCAGGTCCATTAAGTCTAAGTACAGAAAGCCTGCCTGGAGCCAGGCTCAGGCCCAGGGAGGCTGTCTGAGCCTGCCACCTCTCCTCCCTTTTACTGAGTCTTAAGGTAGGGCCAGGTGATTAGCTCTGGCTCCAGAGTTCCTTGGGAAGGCAGAAGGGTAGCCTCCACCCAGCACATGGATTCCTCTGGCCTTCTGCAGATAGATATGCTCACACAACATCCAGCTACCTAGCTAGGGACTCCAGGAACAGCATACTTCTCACTTCTTGTGTCCAGAGGATTCTGAGGCCTCTCCCAGGGTGGCGGCCCCATGGCCAATCACTGTTACTACAGTCACTGCTGTGTTAGAGATGATGAAACTCTATATAAGGAAGAATGACTTGTCCAAAGTAAGGTGCAAAACTCAGTGTAGCTCCGGAATTGGGCAAGCCTGCTATCCTGCCCTAGCAAGTCCCTCCAGGTTATAACAGATGGGAAGGGAGATCCAAGGGAAAGGGACTCTTTGCCACCAACAGTCCTGAATTCCAGCCCTGGCTCCCCCATTTGCTGTGCCATCTTTGTCAAGTCACTCAACCACTCTTGGCTTCTGTTTCCTGATCTGTGGGGTGAAGATTCCAATGACTGTCTATGGCTGTCCTCACAGGGTTACTGTGAGCATTAACTGAGATGAACACAGTAGACACCCGGGAAATGGTTACCTCTAGCCAAGGATGCCTCAACTCGTCCAATCAGAAAGTCCCTGGGACTTTCTGCATATCCAGCCCTTTCTTCTTTACAGGTCTTGGGGACAGAAGCTAGCACAGGATTAGGAAAAGTGCTCTATTTTAGGTCAGGAATTAGGAGCCCTGAGTCTGAGTTTCAGTTCTGTCATAGGGTCTGTGGGGGCAGAGTGGCTTTGTCCCCAGCTAGATAATCTGTCCATAGAAGGAAGGAGGGACTCTACCTTCTGAGATCAGCTCCGGTTCTGACATTCTGGTGCTCAAGTTATTGATCAAATGCTCCACCCACAGTGAGGATGGCTAAAGCAGAGTCTGTCTTTGAGAAGGTGGAGGTTTGCTGGATTCTCTTCCTCCACAGAGATCACAGGCAAGTCAACAGCCATGTGCAAGAAACAAAAACCCAAGAAACTCATCACCTCTGGGCAAGTCTGAGAAGAAGTTTCTAGAACTGCAAGTGGCATCGTTTAGTTTGGTGGGCTGGTGTCTTTGGATGTATAAAAAACTGAGCAAGCGAGCTGAGCACTGGTTTCCATCACTCTCTGCTTCCTGACCATAAACACGACGGGGACCTGCAATGCAGGTTCCTACCGCTGTGCCTTCCCCATCAGGACCAACTGTGCTCTCAAAACATGCAGCAAAATGAACTCTTGCATTGCTTTTGTTGAGTATTTTCTTACCGCAATGGGAAAAGTAACCAACCCACACCAAATATACTCATGGGACAGGAATATGGATCACAGGATGTGTTTTGTGTCACTGTGACCAAATTAGCTTCCTGATCCCCTTCAGGGAGAAATGATTTCTTTGGGCTCACTGGGAATTCCAGGCAAAATTCCTGGGCTCTCTACGTTTAGAAAAAAAAAAAAAAAATCCAGGAGGCAGAACATTTGTGGAGGAGGGTCTGCTTCATGCTTGATGATCAGGAGGTGAGGGGAGAGAGACAGAGAGACAGAGAGACAGAGACAGAGACACACACTGAGAGACAGAGAGACAGACAGAGACAGAAAGAGACAGAGAGAGAGAAAAAGAGAGAGAGAGAGAGAAGGCAATTGGGATAAACCTCAAATACATAACATCTACTCCTCAACACCACACACACACACACACACACACACACACACACACACACACACTTCCTCCAGTGAGATGCCACCTCCCAAAGTTTCTAGACCCTTCCAAAGCAGCAGCATCTGTGGGGTGGGAGGTGGCTGGGGGGATTTGAGCCTGTGGGAGACACTGCATCTTCAAACCATAGCATTGACTTAAATGTAAAACTTTAAATCACTCAACTTCTAAAAGAAAAAAAAGCCTTTCGTTCAGTATGGCAGGACATGCCTGGAGTCCTGACACTCTGGGATTTAGACAGTTCTGAAACAAGGCAGGAGCACTGAGCCTGGGCTATATCTCCAAAATAAACAAACACCACAACACACACAAACCTGGTCAATATAGTACAATTTAAAAAGTAAAATGCAGGTTGGGAGGTAGAGGCAGGAAGCTCAAAAGTTTGAGGTCATCCTTGGCTACATAGCAAATTTGAGGCTAGCCTGGGCTACATGAGATACAAAGGAGCCTGAGCAAACAACACAGACAAGAAATTCAACAAAACAAAACAAACAAACAAAAATAAAAACAAAAACAAAAAACTCAAACTTCACTGTTAGGCTCAGAATGTTCATATGTCCAAAAATAATGAACTTGAGATAAACTCTAGGATTTCTGGTGGTTAACATCCCTTGGAACTTTGGAAAGGAATCCTTTCCCTTACCTCTGGAAGAATGGACCTATGGCTACCTGTGGTACTTATTAGCATACCAATGGACATGCTGGCCTCCGGTATCCCAAGTACCAGTTACACATTTCAAAGTCCACACTAGCATCTTCTCTTCCCCTAGTTACCCTTGTAATCCCTCTCTCTCTCTCTCTCTCTCTCTCTCTCTCTTCTCTCTTTTCTCCCTTCTTGATACATTCTATTCTCTGTCTCTTGCTACCTCTCTATCTCACTACTTCCTGTATTCACTCACTCTCCTGCTTGGCGAGCCCTGGCTATGCTGGGTCTACTTTCCTCTCTGCTGTGGACTCTTCCAGATGCTTCTGGATATTTTTATCTCTATGCACAATAACCGCACCCCCCACCCATGGAGCAGTTACAGTGGCAGCTTCTTTACTGCACCTTCTCACATAGACTGAATATTTCTAATCAATAAATGCTAACACGTATCCTTAAAGATCAAAAGCCTGTTAAAAAATATCAAGATACAAGCCAAGTTGATAGTGACCTTGAAGAAGGGCCACATAGGTTAGGATTGAAACACTTTATACTTTTAAAAGAGCTTTGCAATACAGCAAATATAATATTGACTAATGCATACATATAACAGAATATTTTACCATTAAAATTTGAGGACCGGAGAGACGGCTTAGCGGTTAAGAGCTCTGGCTGCACTTCCAGGGGACCTGAGTTCCCAGCATGGACATGGCAGCTCACAACCATCTGTAATCCAGTTCCAGGGTATCAATATCCTCTCCTGGCCTCCTCAGTCACCAGGTATGCACATGTCCCACATATATACATGCAGGCAAAACACCTGAACACATGAAGTAACTTATGGGATCCCAGCATGGTGTAATATGCCTTTAATTCCAGCACTCAGGAGGCAGAGGCAGGAGGATCACTATGAGTCCAAGGTCAGCTTGAGCTACATAGAGTTCCAGGCCAGCCACAGCTACATAGTGAAACCCTGTCTCCAAAACACAAACAATAAATTTTACTTGGCCTGGTGATATGTGCCCGTAATTCCAGCTACTGTGGAAGCTGAGGCAGAAGGATCATAGGTTCAAGGCTCGCCTGGGCCCAGGATGAGTTCAGTCTACACTGGTAACTTAGTGAAATACTGTCTAGAAAGGAAAAAGGAGGAGGGAGAAAGGAAGAAAGAAGGGAAGGAGGGAAGAGAGGAGAAGGAGGGAGGAGGAAAAAGAAAAGGAGAAAAATGGCCATTGCTCTGGGGTAGGCTTCCGGGCAAGCAAGTGTGAGGTCCAGGGCTCCATGCCCAGGGGCGTAGTAAAATAAGGTTCTAATGCACGCACGCTGTTTAGTCCTGACCATTAGCTGGGAAATGGTGTATAAACGTGAGAGACTACACACAGAGACACACACGTGAATCCAGCGTGAACGGATAGAGCCCCGCCTACACCACACTTGCTGAGCCGCAGACTCCATGAGTCGCTCTCCCTGGCAGGTGTGTGTCTTTTGCTAATGTGCACACAGCTACCCAGCCCAGTTAGGGAAGACATACCCACTAGGATGCTTACTGTACAGTCATCATCCACAAGTCAGAAACACGGGGTGTCTTCCAGTAGGGACTGGTTAAATAAAAGCTGGCAAGCCAGAGAACCAGGAAGTCACTAACAGGTAGAAGCAGGCCATCGAAGGAGCCATCCGAAGGGAAATCAGGGCAATCAGGAGAAGCCCGGGCTGTGGCTGTCTCTTGCAGCCTGCTCACCTTCTCTCTCTACTGTGTATAATCACTTTGCCTCTGCAGATGTCAAGAGTCATGACTCTGTGGGTAGGGACTATTACACGGTAGAAAATGAGTTGCTTTTCTTTTTTTAAGTATCCCTATATAGACACACATGGGGGGCCAGGGTGGTGGTGGGGGTGGGGATAGTGGGACACCATTGACTTTTTTGTCTCTTCAGCTTGTTTTGTTTGTTTTGAGACAAGGTCTCACTGTAATTCTGGCTGGCCTGGAACTTGCTATGTAGACCAGGCTAGCCTTGAACTCACGGAGTTCCACTTAACTCTGCAGCCCTCCAGAGCGTGAGAGTTGAAGGTATGTGCAATGCTGGCCCTCACTGACCTTCTCTGCTTTGCGACTGGTATCATTATTTTTATAATTATTCAGGTGGCACGTGCTCATGTGTGTGAGAGGGGGCGGTGTGTACATGCATATGTGTGTTCGTGGGGGAACAGGGGCGTGTGTGTGTGTGTGTGTGTGTGTGTGATCCTTGTACCTCCAGACCACTTTCCTTAAGTGTAAAATTACATCAAAAATTAAAACTTAAGCATTTAAAAATAAAACAAAAAGGTTGATTTCTGTTTTCTTCCAGAAATTATATACTAAAGTGTATCGACTCACTCCTAACCAGCAAACACACTCTAAATAGTTCAGAGAATGTTATTCAGACCACAGACAGAAGAGGAAAGTGGAAGAAAGGCTGAGCACTGGGTGCAAACGGCCTCAGCTGTCTGGGGATTCAGAGCCCTTGTCACCAGCTCTCATGCAAGTTCCAGAAGCCCTGGGACCTGAAAGATCTCTACTCACAGCATTAGTGTTCTCCTTCCTTTGCTTGTTTTAAAACAGAGTCTTTTTTTGCCCTGGCTGTCCTGGAACTCACTCTGTAGACCTGGCTGGCCTTGAACTCAGAAATCTGCCTGCCTCTGCCTCCCAAGTGGTGGGATTAAAGGCGTGCGCCAGAGTCTTATGTAGCGCAGGCTAGCCTCAAATTTGTTATATAGCCCAAGGATGACATTGAACTTCTGATCCTCCTGCCTCCACCTCCCAAGTGATTGGGATTACAAGCTGCACAGTGTCTGGTTTATGCGGTGCTGGGGATGGAACCCGGGGCCTGGTGAGTGCTAGGCCAGCGCTCCAGCGCTGATCTGCCTCCAGCATTTTAGGGTAGGGATTCTAGTTCAGCAGAAAAGACTGAAGGGAGCCCACAAAGCCACTGCGCTCCAGCATGTCATTTATTTTAACTTCTCCTTGTGTACTTTCTCACTCTTCAAATGTTCCACCATGGACACGTGCTATTTTGGCAACAATAAAGCGTTATTATGTATACATCTATCATCAGGAACACAGATATGTCTATGAAACGGTTCACAGACAAAAGGCAAGAAGGAACCACACCCCATGGGCTGGCAGCTTTATGCCTCTGCAATGGTGTTGTGGGTCCTGTACTCTTCTTTGTACATCCCTGGATGTCGCCTGTCTGTGGGATGACACACAGGAGCCATCTTTACTGGGGTTAGGCCTCCTCATCCATTTCCTCCTTTTCTCTTCCTCCTTTCATCCCTCCTCCCATCCCTCCTCCTCCTTCCCCTTCTTCCTTTCTCCTCTCCCCCCCCTCCTCCTTCCCTCCTCCTCCCATCCTTCATCTCTCTATCTGTCTGGCTAGCTGTCTGGCTGTGTGTGTGTGTGTGTAAATAGCAACCATGTTGGCCGCAAGACTTGCAACCTGCCGTGTGACTTCGCCATCTTAAGATGACCACACGGTATAAAACAGCAGTTTTAAAACGTCTCAGTCCTAATGAACCCTGTTCGTTATTGGATCTCCTTTTAGACTAAGAAAGCGGCAAGTCTCCAATATTTTAGATTGGTGTGGACTTTTATATGAGGGTGGAGAATCAGGACTGTATTTGCTACAACCATACACGTGATTCAACTCTGGCTTACACTATCCTCTACGTGGTGACAGTGAAGGTTATAAGGGTCTATTCAGATTAACAGAAGCTGAACTACGATGTGTGCCTACCTACCTGTCTTCACTAACTGCTCAACAGCAAGCTGCTAGAAAATTTAGGTCAGTGACACTGTATGTTTGATAAATAAGGTGTATTTAACAATCCAGATCTACAAACTACTAAGGGCTAATGAGGTTCACGGCACTGTTTATCTAGCTTCTCTGCTTTTCAGATAAACTAAACCACATGAAAAACTGCAATATTCTATAATGGTGTAACTGGTCCCCCAAGAAAATCCTTTTCCCAAAGTTGGCATTTAGGCAAAAGTCCCCATTCTGCCAGGGACTTAAAGTTGTGGCCCTTCCATGATATGACTGTGGTGCCTATTAACTAACCAGTCAGGGCCAAGACTGGCCTCTAGGCCCCCTCTGTTCCTGCTTACAAGCCCCACCCCAGCTCAGAAGCCTCTGTACCGGACAGCCTTGGCAGATTAGAATACACTTTTTCCCTTTTCGCCACAGAAAGGCTATTTTGGTTGTTTGCTGTGCCCATTTTCAGGATCAGTAAGGTTGCCTGTCTTCCTGTGAACCTTATCCGTGGTTAAAAGTTTTATTTTGATACTGTACTGGCTGGTTTTTGTGTGTCAACTTGACACAAGCTGGAGTTATCACAGAGAAAGGACCTTCAGTTGAGGAAATGCCTCCATGAGATCCAGCGGTAAGACATTTCCTCAATTAGTGATCAAGGGTGGAGGGCCCATTGTGGGTGGTGCCATCCCTGGGCTGGTAGTCTTGGGTTCTATCAGAAAGCAAGCTGAGCAAGCCAGGAGAAGCAAGCCAGTAAGCAGCACCCCTCCATGGCCTCTGCATCAGCTCCTGGCTCCAGGTTCCTGACCTTTTTGAGTTCAGTCCTGACTTCCTTTGGTGATGAGCAGCAATGTTGAAGTGTAAGCTGAATAAACCCTTTCCTTCCCAACTTGCTTCCTGGTCATGATGTCTTGTGCAGGAATAGAAACCCCAACTAAGACAATACTAAAAAAACTTTAGTTCAAAATTGTAATTTTAATGGCTAAACTTTAGTCCTAGTCTTATGAAAGCTACTAAATTATTGTTAATGATATTTAAGAAATACAAATTGGTAGTCAGTCACCTCAGAAATGATCAAATAATTCTTTAATGTTTTAAAAACTATATTTGTAGATATTGTAAATACTAATGTAATTAATTATAGAAATCAGCCTTATTTAGCTTCCTGAAAATGTTTTCAAGATCAAGCATGGGATGGAGAACTAGAAACAAGCAGCGTTTGTCTATTCAAATATACTTTAGATAGATGGGTGGTCCTTAAACACTTCAGAGATCTGCGGAATATGGCATTTAAATGTTCAATAAAAAGGCTTTTTGTGTCCGGGCAGTGGTGGCACACGCCTTTAATCCCAGCACTTGGGAGGCAGAGACAGGCGGATTTCTGAGTTCGAGGTCAGCCTGGTCTACAGAGTGAGTTCCAGGACAGCCAGGGCTACACAGAGAAACCCTGTCTCCTGGCAGCACCTTAATCTCCTCCAAAGAAGATGGACACAGAAGACCCCCCACCTGGAACTTGCTTTAAATGTGGCAAAGCCATCGTGCCCTTTACCTCAACTGTTGACAGTGCACTGTCCAGACTGTGGACAGGCAGGACACTGAGAAGTTGGTTGTCCCACTTTGCCTAGACAAAGGCAGGACAGCTCCCTCCCTAAGCTTCCCTTCCTCTTGCCTATTCCAGAGGGTGTGATTCCCTCCCAATTTCCCTGGTTTGGGGCTCCCCTCCCCTAACTAACAAGACCACGGGTCTAAAAGTTTCAAATGTACACCAAAGAAAAAAGTTTTCTCCCTAAACTCCTTAACTTTATCTTCTGTCCCCCAGACACACACAGATACAGACACACACACACACACACACACACACACACACACAGAGAGAGAGAGAGAGAGAGAGAGAGAGAGAGAGCAGGTAGCCCCAGGTGGTCCAGCCTCACAGACTACTTCAACTGGGACTTCATGTCCCTAGGTCCAAAAGGTCCTGCAGAGCTGGACAGCGAGGGATGCAGCCTGCTCTTCCCAGACTTGGCCAATAACTTGTAGGACCCCCAATAACGACTCTCTGGTGTCAGCAGGAAGTAGTGACAGATGATCACATTGCCCATTACTCATTTATTATCAATGAGAGGCTGGGATGTTGGGCTTCTAATCCAGCATCCCTAACCATCAATAAACAGGCAATTCCACTCGGCTGCTCTCAGGGACCTAGCAATTGCTTATATGTCATCACTAGCCACAGCCAGGTACACTGAATGTGTACTGTGGGATAAAAGGACCCACCAGCCACCCCAGATCTCTGCCTCTGTCTCTCTCTCTCTCTGCCCCCTCCTCTCTGTCTCCCTGTCTACAAGGTGATTTCCCCCACCCCATTCCCTAGGACCAGTGAACCAGTCCAACCAGTGAACCAGCTGCTCCCATAAGACTTTGAATTGGCTTATCTTGTCGGTGGAGAAAAGCTGTTACTGACAACCAGAGTTTGCTATCCCAAACCCACATGGTGAAAAAAAGGGACCCATCCGGCAAGTTGAACCTTGACCTCCACACAAATGTGTTGTGCCATGCTTATGCATGCATGATCATAGCACCTGTACTCACACACCACTGAGTTAAAAAAAAAAACAAAAAACCACACACACAGTAAATAAAACACAAGGATCATTCTTTTCCAAGCTAAAGGCTGGATGATAGCTCAGTGGTAGAACTCTTGCCTAAATTGTGTGAGGGCCTGGGATCACACTACCATGGAGTCTGGTCTCCTGTGACAGCCACCAGGCTGTTCCCATAGCTGTAACCCCTCTGACAGTCACCTCAATGACAGGATAGTGATGGTGTCAACAGAAGGCAGGCATGTGGACACGAAGGGGACTCGGGTAGAAACCCTGAACTGCCTCTGGCAGGAAATGGTATCCTAGCAACCAATACAAAAGTGGCTACAGGTCCTAAAGTGTCCTTCCAGCTGCAAAAGATGTTCTTCCTCTCTCCCTCCTCCCCTTGCTCCTCCTCCTCCTTCCTTTTCTCTTCTCCTCCTCTGCCAGCCTGCTCCTCCATTAGAGCCCACTACACATCTCAAACTGATGCATCGCCTTCTCCGGGAAGTCACTCTTTCTCTCCTTCAGAGCCCTGAGGCCTCTGGCTCCCCTGTACCCCAGATCCCCCAGCACAGCACTTAACACCGCAGATTGCAATTGCCAGTCTGCTTGCTCAACAGCCACACCACAGCATCTCCCTGCCAAGCCCACTACAGAGCTGGAAGGAGGGCAGGATGCCTGCCTATCTTCCTGCATCTCAGGCTTTTGCAGGGAGACGAGGTTCACCCCTGCTCCTCAGGTCCCTGTGAGATGCCTGGGTTCCTGGGAACGGAAGTCACCTGCCTGAGTATTTGCAGGGCAGAGGTAAAGAATCTGGGCTTTGGTTCCTGACTAGCCTTGATGGCATCTCACTTCTGAAGGTCCCCAGCTTATAAGATGAACAAGTGTCCCGTGCACTTAACCCTCCACCCCAGCAGCTAAAACAGAGAAAGAACAAGCAATTCCCAAAGCAAAGTCATTGTGATGTTTAAATGCAGCAGGTGTAGAAATGAATCCGCCCAGAGCTGCATACAGCAGGTGCTGTGTAAATGCTCTCCAGGCTTGTTTTCTCGGCCTCCAAAAGCATGACAGTTAGGACCCACTGTCTTCCCCATCCCTCAAGCTGAGAGCCTGGGGGCAAGAAAGGTAGAAGGAGGGGAGAGGCAGCCATGGCTCCTGAACATGAAGACACCCTGACCCTATCTATTCCTAGCCTCCTTCTGGGGCCTCAAAAGCTGGGCCTCCAGCTCTCCGTGTCAAAGATTAGGCTATCGCATCCTGTGAAACTCCAGTGGGTGACTCAGGCAGGCGGGCCACTTTGATCACTGTTCCTAGGGCTGGGCTCAGGGGCAAGGCTGAGGCGTGGGCCCTCCCCACACACCCTCACCCACAGGACACCAAGGCAGTGGAAAGCAAACACCCCTTCCTCCCTCTCCCCTACCTTTATGCTCTTTTATTCCTACCAGTCTGGTTAGTTGTCTTCCTTCAGTGAAACATGAGATCAGTTCCAGAAAAGATCAGCATCACCAAGCTTACAGAAGAATGTGGGGAGGAAGGTGAGGGAAGATGCCAGAGGCTGGGCCATGCTGCCTACTGCAGCTGGCATTCACCCATCTATCCCGCACCGCACTGATTATGCAACAGGCAGTATTCCTGGCCACTTCATGCTGCCTGCTGCCTGCTGCTTGGAAGTATCCTTCCGGCCGCATCCCTGAAATTCTCAGAAAGTAGTCTCTGAACCCTTGGGCATCTCAAAGACCCTAGGAGAGATTCAGAAAGCCATAGTCATGCCCCACTGTTGTTTGTCCTAGCCACTACCCTTTGCTCCTAGTCACACGGTGGAGTTTTCCAGACTGTTGCAACAGAGGAAATGCAGAGGCTCCAGCTGTCCTCAGTGAATCCAGCCACTCTGAGCTGCTCTCACTTATTTGGAAAGTATGGTGTCTATTCTAGCTTGTTTTTTGTTGCTGTGATAAAACACGGGACTCAAAGCAACTTGGGGAGGAAACGGTTTATTCATCTTCTGCTGCCAGATTATAACCCATAACTGAGGGAAATGGCAGGTTCTTGAAGCAAAAACCATGGAGGAATGCTGCTTGCTGCCTCACTTACGCTTGACTAACTTTTCAGAAGTCAAGGTACGCCTGCCTAGGGATGGTGCCGCCCACGGTGGGCTTGGCCCTCCTAAATAAATTATTAATCTAGACAATACCCCCCCCCCCCAGACATACCCACAGGCCAGTCTGACTGAGGCAATTCTTCACTTGAGGCTTTTCCTCTCAGATGACTCTAGGCTGTGTCAAGTAGACACACAGGTTAACCAAGACAGTGTCTTATAAAATGTGTTTGTATGTTAATGCAGGATGAGTTTGTTATTCTTACGAGGCTTCTCGGCCTTGATACAGGTGACACATTGGCCTGGAAAAATCCATTGATTGGATTATCCTAGGCACTGAAAGATGTTTCATGGTACCTCTGGCTTCTATCAACTAGAGCTTTAGCCCCACGCCCAGATATGAGGAAGAACTGTGTCAACTAGAGATGGGTGTGAGCTGAGGAACCTGTGGGTTTTAGGCATAAGAAGTGTCTGGAAATGGAGCAACCTGGAAGCCAACACTTCAGCCATACATCAGGCAGCAGGCATCTTGGGCTTGAGATATAGACAGAGACTTCCCACCCCAGAGATTTCCACGGCAGCCATGGAAAGTTACTTGCCACATTGTTTCTGAGGTAGATAGAGTTGGAGAAGGGTCTTTTATTACTGTCAAATAACATTTATTTTACCTTTTTTTTTTTTTAAAAAAAAAAATAGAATCAGCATACACTCAAAATACATTGTCCAAAACACAGGGTTACTAAAAATAAAGGTCCCTTTATTGCTTTACTTATTGAGGGGAATTATAGCCTATTCCCCTCAGTAATGGGCCATAATCTGGCAGCATAAGATGAAAAAACCCTTTCCTCCCCAAGTTACTCTGGGTCCTGTGTTTTATCACAGCAACAAAAAGCGAAGTAGAATAGCCACCATGCTTTCCAAATAAGTCAAAACAGACACCAAGTCACCACTTGGTGCCTGCTGCCCTCATAGTTAGGAAATGGGACTGTGATCTCAGCGCCCTGATACAGGCAACTGTGTGAGAGATGGCGTCCACCCAAACCTGGTCACTGAAGCTTCCGGGGTCCCTCAAGTTCATTTAAGTTGCTCTCAGCCAGACCTAGCAGTGAGCACACGGTAACTGCTAAATCACCCGGCTCCACAGGGCACTGGGTTCCTGTCCACCCCCCAAGCTGGAGTGCCTGAAGATTCTTCTCTCTCTCTCTCTCTCTCTCTCTCTTTCTCTCTCTCTGCCAGGTCCCCATGGTCTCCAAGTTGAAGCCCTGACCTGTCTGTCTGGAGCAATGCTGATTCTCACCTGCCATGTACTCAGTGCACCACACCGAGTAGGCACTCTTTGGGTCACATCCATTTAATTCCATTGTCTATTACAAATGACATCGCTACCCTCACATTACAGATGATGAGAGCAAACACAGATAGGCTAAGCCGCATGTACAAGGCTAGGTGACCACTGAGTGGCAGGGTGAATCCACGTACTGGGACCCATGGGCACCTCTGTGTGCCCTTGTTCGCTGTTGAGCTCTGCTCACCCTTTAGTCTCTTCTCCCATGACTATCAAAGACCCATAGCACAGATATAGATCCACCCCAGACTTCATCTGAGACTGACTGTGTGGCCAGGGGGTGGGAGGGAGCTGGTCCCCTCTCTGAGCCACCATTGTTCATTTTTAAAGTGGGGGTTCCCAGGGGGTATCCTGAGGACCTAAGATGGCAGGAAATCTGGCTTAGTAATTGTTCAATGAAAGGAAAAACAAGGGCCTGGTAAGATGATTCCATGGTTAAGAGTTCATATTGCTCTTGCAAAGGATCCCAGTTTGGTTTCCAGCACCCATGTTGGGCAGCTCACAATAGCCTGTACCTCCAGCTCCAGATGGTCCGATTTCCGCTCAGCAGACGCCCACATTCGTGTGCACATTCCCACATGAATATACACTGGATGTTTTCTCCAGAAAAGCAAGTCTTCCACCCACCACACTAAGATGCCCTCATGTTTTCCAGGCAGCCTCTTATGGCCACGCTGCCTTGGCACCCACCATCCCCTCTCTACCTGGAAGATCCTCTACTCTTCAGCCTAAACCCTTCTCGTCCTTCAGACTCTGTTGAGGCTGCATCTTACCCCAAAGTCTTCTGGGGAAGGGTTGATGGTAGCCCAGGCTGGCTCTGAGTTTGCAATCCTCCTGCCTCAGTTTCTCACATAGCTGGGACCATATGCAAACACCACCATGCCTGGCTTCAAGGTTTTCCTTCCCCTGGCTCCTGCCTCACCTACTCCTCGCTTCTGCTCACAGCATGACCCCAAACTACAGAGCTGCACAGCCCAAGTTCACAGTTCCTCAATGAATGTCCACCCCTAAATCAGAGTTTCCAGGGCAGAGTCTGGTTCTGGAATTGCAAAAGGTTTACCTTTGTGAGGACACACTGCCAGTGTACCCTGGAGGCCTGCAGCTTGAATCCTGTAATTATGTATTTCCAAGACATCCAGCGTGGGCTCCCACAGGGGTTGGGAAGCCTGGAGCATAGAAATGAATCTCCTAGATGCGTCTCCAACAGTTGCTGAGTGCTTCCTCTGGGTCTATTGGAATTGTCTCAGAGATGCCTCAGATCACCCTGGAGCAGGCATCAGGAAGCCAGAATTATTGGCAGGGTGGTTTCTGTTCTTGTCTTATTCTACCCTGCCCTCTGGGCATCCATGAGGCAGCCCAGCCCAGTGTAACACCCGAGGTCCTCACTACACCTTGAAACCCATCCCTGAGGGACTGTCTCATTAGTCTGCCTAGTCTGGTGATGCTACCTCAGGTGGACCAGCTTTGAGTCAATGCCTCCATATAACTGAGGAAACTCTCTAGCTCCCATGGCCTCCATGACTTCCTCCCGCCACAAAGGTCTTCCTTTGAGAGCTGCAGTCTGCAGCAGCTTGCCTGCTCCCTCCCTGCTTTTCCTGCCTCTCACCTGCTGACTTCTGCTCTGACAACTGATTCTCAGGCTCTCCTGCTAGCCACTGAAAAGGTGCAGAAGTTAACAAAACATTTCCACAGCCGGGCAGTGGTGGCGCACACCTTTAATCCCCGCACTCAGGAGGCAGAGTAAGGTGGATTTCTGAGTTCGAAGTCAGCCTGGTCTACAGAGTGAGTTCCAGGACAGGCTACACAGAGAAACCCTGTCTCGAAAAAAAAATTTTTTTCCACAATTCTTTGCATCTAGGATCCTGGGAATGAAGTAGGTCTTGCCAAAGAGATGCTTTGAAGGGCACTGAGGGTGGAGAGAGGTAGGGGCTCATATTCTGGTTTTTGTTGCTGTTTGGTTTTTCAAGACAGGGTTTCTCTGTGTAGCCCTGGCTGTCCTGGAACTCACTCTGTAGATCAGGCTGTCTTTGAACTCAGAGATCCGCGCATCTCTGCCTCTTGAGTGCTGGAGTTAAAGGTGTGTGCCACCACTGCCCAACCTTACATGCTAGCTTTTTAAGTGATTTCTCCTGACAGCAGAGAATTTTTCCTTCAGTGTCCTTTGTGCCCAGATGCACAGAGCTCAGCAATGGGTGTGGCAGCAGTGAGTCTTCTTGTCCCCATTTGGCAGTTAGGAGTATCTGTTTGTTAAGCATAGATAGTCTCAGTTGGGGAACAAACTGTGAGCCTCATTCCTGGACTCAAGAGCAGATTCCATCTCAGCCCTTGTAACGATTTCATAAAACCTTAAGTCCCTGCATTCCATCCTGCATTTAACATACCTGGAAGGGCCTCAGTTTCCCCAGCTAGCATTGTAGCCATCCTACCTTCTGTCTTATAGATGAGACTAAAGATAACGGAGCCTGGGGCATTGAGAAATCTACCTCTCCCTTAAGTAAAATTTACCAATAGAAACCAGGGGTTGTCCCTCCTGTGCCCTGTCACCTGCTTTTTGAGACAGGATATTTTAGTCTGAGCTCACCAAGCAGCACTAGTGGCTGACCAGGAAGCTCCCAGTATCTGCTTATCTCCTCCTCTCAGGGTCAACTCCCTCCCCCGCCACCTCCAGTGCTGGGGTTGCAAGTGTGCATCACCATGCCTGGCTTTTATGTAGGTTCTGAAGATCAAATCCAG
>JADRCH010000165.1:458230-567788 GCA_019843965.1 Rhynchomys soricoides
GACCACCTGGGAAAAGTCCATTGCTAAATTCAGATTGGCTGACTGTTTCCGTACAAGTGAGCGCCAGCCAGCTCAGGGGCCTGGGGGCAGAAACTGATAGGACAGCCTGTTGAAGCTGCTCCAGGTTGTGTTCTCACCCCATGATCTAGTTTCAGTGTGTCACCTGGTGTCAGACGGTATCTAGAAAATGGTCTTGGCCAACAACAAGGCTGTTCTCAAACAGAGGCTGAAAATAACCTAGGATCTTGTTCTGATAAACTCCAAGCTGTGGTCTGCAGGCTGGCTGCCTGGAGCCAGGCAGCGTTGATTGGTTTAGTGCTCACAACACCCAAGGTTCTGGGAGGGCCAGAGGCTTGCTGGGCTGCAAGACAGAGCCTGAGCAGGCCAGAGTTGCACTCAGATCTACCTGATTCCCTAGTCTGGGTTCTGATCTTTACTTTGAAATTCATGGCATCCGCAGGGGCTGTAACCACACCTTACCTCTTTCTGTAAGCAGAATGAAGGCCCCTGCAGTCCCATCTGGCTGACACTCTACACCTAAAAACCCAGCAAAACCTTCTGAGGATCAAGCGCCAGCCTCCTTCACACCCCTGGTGTCCCATCTCCAGTGGTCAAAACTCAGAGCCTTTCCTCAGAGTAGAGAGCCCATGACCGGCCCAGTGGGGGGACCCGGGACCATGAGTGCCAATCCATCAGCACTGCCTGTGCCTTGGTGGACAATGGGAATTTGAGTATCGCTCTATGATGTCCTCACACAGAGGCTGAAAATAACCTAAGATCTTGTTCCGATAAATTCCAGCTGCGGTTTGCAAGCTGGGGTACGTACGAGGGGACCTGGGAAAGCGTCAGCTGGGTATTAGTGGCTGTGTGCTGCGTGATTAAACCATGTGGGTTGTTCCAGTTTATCAGGAACTAAGACCCCAGGGGCTCATTAAAATATCATTTGCATTGCAGTTTTGACACCTTGCCCTCTGTGGGCCTTTATGGGGGGGGAGTGAGGGGGAGGAGCCTTAAAGGATGGTGTCTAGGCTTCCATGACTTGGGAGTGTATAAACTGCCTTACCCATGAACATGCCATCCATATCATAAATGAGTTTGTGTGTGCATGT
Organism: Rhynchomys soricoides; assembly: GCA_019843965.1. Classification (NCBI taxonomy): domain Eukaryota; kingdom Metazoa; phylum Chordata; class Mammalia; order Rodentia; family Muridae; genus Rhynchomys; species Rhynchomys soricoides. The sequence goes on from JADRCH010000165.1 coordinate 459,340, forward strand.
TTGTATATGTGCATGCACGTGTATGTATGTGTGTGTATGCATATGTGCATGTGTACACACATGTGTGCATGTGTGTATCTATGTATGTGTGCACATGCCTGTGTGTACATGAGTATGTGTGTACATGTGTGTATGTGTGTGCATATATGTTCATATGTGTGTGTGCAGATGTGTATGTGTGGGGGTGTATACATGTGTACACACATGTGTATGTGTGTGTGATTCATGCATGTGTATGTGGGGGGGTACCCACAAAGAGGAGCCCAGAGCTCTGAGGGAGGACTTGAGACCCCTTCTGCCCTGCATTAGTATCTAGAAGTCGATTTCTGTTGCGCTCATTTTCTCAGGAATCTTTCTCCTTCTTGCTTCACAAAGGATGGGGCAAATGGTGTGGTAGGGGCAAGCTGAGAGGGCTTCCTGGAAGAGGTGTGGAGCTGGAGGAAGAAGAAGAGCATCCTGTGTCAGGGAGGAGAACAGAGGTGAGCATGCCACACCCTTAGGACACTTGGCTCTTTGCACACTGCCAAAGCCAGCTGTTGGCTCTCTGCCCTGGCTTCCAGGTCTACAAGTCTCTCCTGAGTCAGCTCTGGGTTCCAGCTGGGGAGGGGTCAGGCTCTTTCCTGCTTAGGGACCAGCGCCATCATCAGGGCTACAGGGCCCTTCTCTATTCCTCTGGAGTAGGGACTGTGTGGGAGACAGTCAGCACAATGCCTCTACTAAGGACTGTGTACCTACAGCCACTTCCTGAAAGAAAGGACAGCCAACCAAGAACACAGGGACAGGGAGGGAACCCCCAGGGCAGGAACCTGACTCAGACTTTCTCGGGTTCCTCTAGAGATCCCCTTGGCCAATCAGAGGAGTAAGGGGGAAGGAAGTGGGTGCAGAGGTGGGAGAGGCCCAGAGCAGGTGCTGGCCAACTCCACCGCCCAGCCCAGAGCTGGGAGCGGCAGGGTTCCTCCCTCACTCCCTCTCAGCTGACAGGGCAGGGCTAGAGAGCATGCAGGGACCTGGGACCGAAACTAAGCAGCGTGTTCACCAGGGACCCTCGCCCAGGCGGGGATGCCAGACAGCTTCCAACAGCCCTGGAGCCTGCCCCACCCAGGACTCGGCCTCCAGAAAATGGACAAATATCCCAATATCCCCCCTCAAAAAGCAATGACAGAGAGAGAGAGAAGGTCACGAGGACCACCAGGGAAATGCTTTTCTCTTGTCTCAGCTTGGTGCTAGAATTACAGCCGAGACCCAGAGGAAATTTGTCTTCTTAAAGACTGGGTGGGACCTTGGACTAGTCCCTGCACCCCTGTGAGCCTCAGTGGTCTCCACTGTGACAGAAGGCTTCTTTCTCTCTGCCACCTAGTTCTTCAAGGATAAGCTGACTAAATCTTGGCTGAAGGGATGGGACACCTGACAAGAAGCAGGTGCACAGCTGCCACAGTCCCAACAAGTGGCAGCAGCTGCTTTATGAAGTCTCTCTTCAGGGAGCCTCAGCCTGCTTCACACCCTAGTCTCTGTGTGCTCTGCTAACCCAACCTCCCACCCCTCCACCCCCACCTCCCACCCTCAACCCACTCCCAACCCCCACCTCCACCTCCCCCTACCCCTCAACCCACCCTCACCCCCACCTCCCACCTCCCACCTCCCCCCACCCCTCAACCCATCCCCACCCCCACTCCCATCTAAGGGATTCCCAGCTCCACAGTTGGCCGAACATCTAGGAGCAAATAAAACAGACCTTGGGCCAATTTACAAAGGTCCCCAACTCAAGGCTGGGGCAAAGATCTGTGGTCAAACATGGGTTTTGCATGCCTGGGTTCAGTTACCAGCGCCGACAAAAAGATGGGGGGTAGTCACTGGGGCAAAGTGGAACATGGACACTGTTTTTTGGAGGTTTTTTTGGGGGGGGTGTTTGGTTTGTTTTTCAAACTTCTGGGGCACAGACACTGATTGTTGTTTTTCAAAGCATCATGAATCTTCCCCACCCTACCTACCCACATCTGGTGCTAGGAATGGGACCCGGGGCCTTACACATAAGAGTCATGCACCCTGCTACTGAGCCACGCCCCTAGCCTGTCAGAGTCCTAAAGCAAAGGGGTTTCTACAGCCAGAATCATCTTTTCTCTATGTCTATCGGTAGAGAGTATGTGCATGCATACGGTGATTGTAGGGGTCAGGGCATAGCCTTGGGCATCTGTCCTCAGGGACCATCTACCTTTTGAGATTGTGTCTCTCATTGACCTGGAACTTTACAATGGAGCCCAGGCTAGCCTGCCCTCAACCTTCCGTGGACCCATCTGCCTTCGCCTCTCTCCTCTTACTGCTTACTGTCACTGGGATTACCAACACCTGGCTTTTTATTGCTGCTGCTGCTGTGTGTGTGCACATGTGGGTGGGGGAGTCACAGGCCGATGCCAGGAGTCAGTTCTCTCCTTCCATCTTTACATGGTTTCTGAGACTCAAACGCAGGCTGGAAGGTTTGCATGGCAAATGCTGTTAGGTGCTGAGGCATTTCACTGCACACACACGCACACATGCACACACACCATATTGGCATTTTACCTGAATCTTGAGAATCCAATCTCATGTCCTTACAGTTGCTTACAGCTGAGCCATCTCCTGGCTGGAATGTTTTATTTTATTTTAAAGATTTATTTATTTTATGTGTATATGTTTGTGTATGTGTTTACATATGTGTGTATAGTGTGTATATGTATGTGTATGTTTGTGTATATGTATGTGTTTGTGTCTGTGTTTGTGTGTGTTTGTATATGTGTATGCTTGTGTTTGTGTATGTGCATAGCATATTTGTGTCTGTGTCTGTGTATGTTTGTGTATGTGTATATATGTTTGTTTATGTGTATGTATATGTGTATTGTGAATTCCTGGATGTATGTGTATGCACTGTGTGTGTGCTTGGTGCCCACATAGGCCAGAAGACAGCATCAGAAACTCTGGAAATAGACTGACAGGCAGTTTTGAGATGTCATGTGGATGCTGGGAACTGAACTCAGCTCCTTTGCAAAACCAGCCAGTGCTCTTAACCGCTGAGCCATCTCTCCAGCTTCCGGAATTTTTTTTAATCACCTGGAGAAAAAAGTATTGGAAAGCACCTTGTAAAAATGTGGGGGGTCTTGAACTTCTGTTATTGTTTATCTATCTGTCTGGCTGTCTATCTGTCATCTATTTATTTTGGTTTGGGTTTTGTACTGATTTGTTCCCTTTGAGATGGGGCATGATTCAGTTGGTCAAGTGTTTGCCTAGCATGCACCAAGTCTGGGTTCCGTCTCCAGAACCATAGAAACCAGCTGTGGTGATTTGAGACTATAAACCCAGCACTTGAGAGATGGAGACAGAAGATCAGGAGTTCAAAGTCATCCTTGGCTACATAGTGAGTTTGAGGCCAGCACAGAGTACATGAGGCCCTGGAGAGTAACAGACAGACAGACAAGACAGACAAGACAAAGGCAGAGAGAAAGAGTGAGAGAGAGAGAGAGAGAGAGAGAGAGAGAGAGAGAAGAAAAGGTGCTTGCTAAGTGTCATAGCATACACTTGTAAGGAGAATCCCTAAATTTGAGTCTAGCCTCGACTACATAAGTGACACTCCATCTCAAAATAAATAAATGAATGAATAGAGGGATAGCAGAGTGAGGTTAATTTTAAAATTTAAAGGCAGGTTGTAGGGGCTGGGATGTGGCTCGGCAGTTAAGCATTTACCCAGCATGCTTCAGGAATGAGGTTTGATCCTCAGTACCACAATAAAAGGGTGTGACAGGTTATGAAATAATGTGCACAGTGAAGGCCCAGTTGTACATGCATATATTTTTAAAGGGCTACATGATTGGTCTGTGTGCCCCTCCAAGGTCCCCAGTGACTGTCTGCAGGTAGTGGGTAGCAGAGACACATTGTGCTTCTTGCTCTGATCATTCTGTGCTCTGAGGGAAAAGAGACATTTTGTATCAACATCAATGGGAGCCACATCCCACCTTGGCTGACTCATGTGACGTCTCCAGGCCGTGGCGTGGGCTGACGCCAGGCGGCCTTCTCTCAAACCACCAGGTGTGTCTCTGTGGTTTGGGCCTGCTTTTCATTTTCTTCTCTTTGTTCACACTGGCAGCAGACGACCTACTGCTGGCATTACCCTGTGTCAGAAGCACATGCCAAAGAGCGTGGCTCCTACCTCCAGGAGGCCACAACCTCCCGGAATTCTATATAACCCAGGTGGGGAGTGCAGATTTCAGTCAAGGCTGGGACCAAAGAGCACCAGGCTTTGGGCACCCAACTAAGAGGGTGTCTAGAGGGTGGGGTATATTAAAGGGGGTGGGGACAGAAGTCATCAGAGCTGTGGCCCCAGGTGACTGGCCCTTTGCCAGGGCTCTCCCATCAAGTCACATCCTAAGTATCGGGCATGTGTATGTGTGCGCATGTTCATGTATGTCTGTGTGTGTATGTATGTTGTGTGTGTGTATATGTATGTTTGTATAAATGTGTATGTGTGTGTATCCACTCGCACTCATACACATGTGTGTATGTTGTAAGTGTATGCATGTGTGTGTGTGTGTCTGTCTGTATGTATGTATGTATGTGCGTATCCGATGGTGCTTTCTCGTGCATGCACATGCACACACAGTGTGTGTGTGTGTGTGTGTGTGTGTGTGTGTGTGTGTGTCTGATGAAGGATGCAGGAAATAAGGTATGTGACTAAAAAAAGTCATGTTGAAGGTCAGCAGGCAGCAGGGGAGGCCATAGGGATGCTGATTGGTGGAGAATGCTGAGTCCAAGATGGCCCCTTTAAAAGGGGACTGGGGCTGGGGAGATGGCTCAGTGGGTAACACTTGCTGAGCAAACATGAAGATCTGAAATTGGATTCTAACGCCTACATCAAAATGTCTGTCATGGCCACACATGTGCCTTTAACTTCCCAGCACCGTGGGAGATGGAGCCATGAGGATGACTGAAGCTTACTGGCCACCAGTCTAGCTGCGAGTTCAGTGAGAGACCTTGTCTCTGAGGAATATGGTGGGAAGTGAGAGAATACACACAAATAAACACACGTGCTTGTACCCTGGTGGTGCACACCCGTGGACCCAGCACTTGGGGGGGTGGGGGGCTGAAGCCGAGAATTGGAAAATTCAAAGCTAGTGTGGGCGGCATAGCCAGACACTGTTTCAAAAATAAGTAAATAAAGAATAGGCTTGCAATTTGTTGCCAGGCCTGTAGAAGTCAAGCTGTAACCAACCGGTGGACTGGCTAGCTGGCGGCCCTGTGTCAGGATAAACTGAAGAGCTTCGATGCCCAGCACCTCGCCTCCGTCTCTAGCCCGGCACTGGGCAAGATACTGACAATCAGGGGATGACTGGCGAATGTCAGTGTCTGTAGCTGTCAGAGGCTGAGTGCTTAGGGCCCCAACTGCTAGGTTCTTCTCAGCTTGCCTGTATCCCAAGCTTGGGCACATATAGGAGGTCACAGGGAAGGAAGGTCTCTGCGGCGTCAAGGCGGGGAGGGGAGTCCAGCCTGCACAGGAAGGTGGCCCATAGGTGACATGCCAGATCACTGAGTTTGGAAGGCTGGACGGGAAGTTCAGGTGAGTGGGATGGACATCTTGGGGGCAGTTGGACAACTTGGTCTGAGCCTATTAAAAAAAGGAGACCAAGGAGAATGTCTGAGAAGACCAGGTCCATTGGGGGACCCAGAAGCTCAGTTTATTGTACCCGGAAGGGGTTACCTTAGCCAGGACCATCAACAGACCTTTCACTTGGGAAAATCACCGCCCACTTCCTGGATCTCTGTGGGTAAAGGAGTGTTAAGATCGCCCCCTTCTGGACACTTCCGGAATCACACTGTTCCACCTATGTTGGGAAGGTCAGAAACTGCAAGCCATGGAGATTAATTCTAGAACATTCTGGCTGATATAACAGTTCAACATCGTGCTGCTGCCTTTTCTTTTGCTGATTAGGTGCTTGCAATGACCTAGCATTGAACGGAGCGATTTTCTTGCATAGTCGCGGTTAATTTGACAGCAATGTTAGCCTCTAGCCAGCATCCTCTTACTCAAAATCCCGTTTTTATCTATATCCTTAGACTCTGTCAAGCCCGAGGAAGACCGAAAACTTCACCCTTGCCTCAGATCTTGGTAGCAGCTGCCTCGAGCCCTGAGTTGAGGCGGATCCTGAGTGTGGCAATGAATTGGTAATGTCTTCCAGGAGTGGTTGCGGCAAGAGATTGAGCCACAAATTGGTCTTAACGCCTCACGTGGTCCAACCTACCGAACCTTGTTATCTTAAGAAGATGCGGAGAAAGGGATCAGGCTTGGTCCGCTCACCTCCTGCCTTTCTTCATGTGCTGAATGATCTCAACGGCACTTCAGATATATCACCTTTAAATATGAACCCTTGATCTGCACCCCTAAACCAATCTCCCCCACTCAGCGGAATGTCCACTGAAGCCGATATCAGTATCGTCCCTGATGCTCTCTTCTCGGGCTCCACATCAGAGTCATTCTCCCTGGCCCTACTTTTGAAGTAAGATCCTGCATATGACCACTTCTTCTCACCTCCAGAGCTGCTACCACCTGGAGCTGGTTACAACCTGGTAACCAAGCCTCACCAGCTTTGAGGGCCCCTGGTGTTCTTGGGGTTCTTTTGCATAAAATAAACACAGCTGGGGGGAGGGGATTCAGAGAGGGAAGGGGAGATAAGGGAATTCTCATTCTTATCTGATGGATAAGAAAGAACGGAAGCCCAGAATAATAGTATTGTTGGCTCAAAAATTATATACACAGAAGTGAAGCTGCCAAGCCCGGCTTGCTTCAGTGCTGTTACCTGCCGTCGCCCTCCCTGGTGTGCCCCTCCGGTTCCCAGAGATTTCTTATGGGCACATTCAAAAGTTTCAGGTAGGAAGGATGTCAAGGATGTTGGTCTTATTCCCCTCAAACTCCCCCCTCACCACAAAACAAACAAACAAACAAACAAAACCTGACCTGGTGATCCTATACGGCTTGCAGCATAGGTCACTTTTCTTTGGTGTGTGGTGCCCCCTGGTGTTCATATTAGGAAATACATGCAGTTATCTAAGATGCTTCTGGGCAAGGAACGGGGTTTGGAGGCGGGTGGGGAGGGTCGCTCCCTCCTAGCTGGACTCTCAGTGAACAAAGCATGCACCCAGGCATGTGAGGGCATGCTGCTCCAACATACAGATATTTACTCCTACTGGGAACAACTTTGAAGGCAGTCTTTAGAAATTGGAAAGGCTCTGTTTTGTTTTGAAGGTTTGAGTTATATCCTGATGCTACATGCCTGGGGAATTTTTCATACATAATCTATGTACTATCCACGTTGCCTGTCTTTGAAAAATACAGCTACACATGGTGGCAGAAGTCTCTGAAGACTAGCTTTATGATTACATTTGCTCAGACTTGCAAGGGCTAGGATGGCGGACTATGCTCAGGGTTCCAGTACATTTTTATTGTAGTTGTTTTTATATTTTATTATCTTTGTGAGGGGAGCTGGGACTGTGTGCATGTGTGCATGCATACACATACCCGTGTGTGTGTGTGTGTGCACCCCACTTTACCCAGGCATTCTGCAGTCACAGGGAACAGGAGAAACAAGACAACAGAACTGAACAGAAGGCAAAAGAATGTTCATAACCACGTTTCTTAGACAGATATACAAGACACCGAGAATTATATACAATGTCGAAGACCAGCTCTGGCAATGTGTTCAGAGATCCAAGGAGGAGATGTGGGGTCAGTACACACTCACACACACTCGGTGGATGAAGCAAGCTGCAGCCACTTTACACACACACACACATTTGACGGATGGATCAAGGCTTTGACAACTTCACACATCACAGACAGACAGACAGACAGACACACATTCACACACTGAGTGGATAGAGCAAAGCTCTAATCATTTTGCATATGTACACATACACACATACACACATATACATACACATTATACACATATATACACACATACATATACACACATATACACACACATACATACATACACATTATGCACATATACACACATATGCACATATGCACGCATACTCACATTTTTGCTGGACGGAGCAGACATCAACAAGCAAACGCCAACTTTACTTTCCCCCGTAGTTTATATATTTCAGCAGACCTTTTAAGAGGATAGAATTACAATGTGATGATGTTCTAGTTTTCTTCTAGTGAGTGATTATGAAAAACCAGTATGTTCCCCAATACCTTTACACGAACTAACATTACATAGTACAGGCAAAGAAAACAAATTATTCCCAAGAACCCATTTTCCTCCGTAACTAAGCAACTTGTTATAGATTAACAAAGTGTGAGCAAGAGAGGTGGTTTTCTCAGCCAGTTTTTCTTACTAACAGGCAGCAATCTGTGGTTACAAAGAAAGGATCAATCATTTTATTATTTATCTTTAAAAGTAATCTTCTAAAAAAAGCCTTAAAAAAATTTCAAATCTAAATTTTTATATTAAAAAATCAGTCATTTCTATTTTAAATCCTCAGGGTGCACATTTACTCGTTAACAAGTTTTTATTAAATCGTATCAGGAAGCTGAGGGTAAAAATGGCTACAAAATATTTATTACCTTGATCACCAGCCCAGCCTCAACAAGAGTCAACCAGTGCTGCCTTTGTTCTTGTGCCCTGACCTTAAAAGGTCCTTAGCTCAGTTGTTAAGAGCTTCAAACTGTTCCCTAAGATTTTCTACATCAGAGCAACTAGCAAAAGCATCTTAACTTTACTAACAGTCTACAGCTCCACAAATTCTCTCTCAGGGTGGTGGTGATCGTTGCTAACAATCTAAATCTTTATGGTCTTTCTAAGGGTAAACTCAGATTAGGAGAGACTCAAGGGCAACAAGTAGAGCAAAACTCCACAACAGCATGAAGTCCCCAGGACACATAGTCCTCAGGGTTCTGCCTCTCCGAGGCACACCCATTGTGATCGTACCAGCCAGAGGGTCACATTTCATAAGTTCTAAACTTGTCGTTGCTCCTGCACTGTCCTCAACCATACAAGCACCTGTCCAGGACCAGAGAGGTCACTGATTGCGCCCCAGGTCATACAGCAGATAATACAATTGGGTTTATTATTATCAAACCCCAATTTCTGAGTTCTCCTCCGACTCCAGGAACCTAGAGCCTCCACAAAACACCAGTGAGACTATAAATTAACAAAGCCTTGAGACATACCTCTCAACAAAACATTTTAAATCTGATGAGTTTCAGACTTGGCACAGAAGTTGGGGAAAGAGTCTTGAGTGTTCTACTGGTGGGAATTTAGTTGGTTAAGCCACAGTGGAGAACAGTTGGCTATGTTTGTTGAAATGTTAAATGTCCACACCCTGTGATGAGCAGATCCATACCAGGGCATTATCTGTTCTGGAGAAACATACGCCCAGGAACACAAAGGCTGAGAACAGAAAGATCACTGGGATGTTGGCCATGGTGAAAAAAAATTAGATGCGTTCAGCCATTCATCCATGGGGTTGGGTCAACTATGGCACACAGGAACCAGGGAAGACTTACATAGGAAAACCCTCTCGCTGCCAAGGGAAGAAAATGTTGAGTCAGAGTTATTTAAAGGAGTCTAAAAGAAATTGTATCCGTACACATCCCATTAAATTAAGTTAAATTTCATTTTGGAAAAAGTATGACTAAGAAAGAAAGAATAAATGAGAGCAGAGCCAATGTCCTCAGGAGGCTGCAGCACACAGTAGGTCTAAAACATCAGCCAAGGGGAAATAAGAGCCCTTTTAAGGAGGTCAATGGAAAGTAGGTTCTGGAACAGACTCTGATTTTCCAGAAGGTTCTGGCAGAACTTTGAGCCTACAGCTGGGTCTTGGCATTCGGGTATCTGCCTCTGCATGCCTGGTCTGTGCCCTGCACACCTGGGAGCCTGGAAGGGACAGATAAGGATTGGAAGGGCCTGGCTGCTCTTACAGGAAAGACAGGGGAAGGGAGTTTCCGATGGGAATGGCTCTCCCCCTCCTCTCCCACCATCTCTGTATGAGTGTCAGAGTCCTCCATACCCCAGGGCCTAGAACACCCCATCCCTCCTCACTGAATAGCAGGCTGAGGCCAGATGCTGGCCCAAGGTCAGATCAGAGATGAGGTAAGAAATCCCACGCTAGTTCTCAATCATCCACGAGCCCTGAAGTTCAAACTATACCCATAGGACCCTTCTTTAACTGAGAGAGTTCACACCCCAAACAAGTCACCCTTAAATGTGTATTTACTTACATGTGTAGGAGTGCATGTATCCATCTAGATGGTCCATATGTGTACCTGGTGCTGAGGAGCCAGGAGAGGGTGTCAGATCCCCTGGATCTGAAGTTACAGGTGGTTATGAGCTGCCATGTGGGTGCTGGGAATTGAACCTGGGTCCTCCGCATGAACAGCCAGTGCTCTTAACCACTGAGCTATCTCTCCAGTCCCCATAAGTTACCTTTTTACCATGCACAGTTTCAATACATTCACACTGTTGTGTATATTAATCCATCACTACCATTTAAATCAATAGCGCTTTCCTCACTCAGGAGGCAAACTGTGTACCCAAAACAGCCACAGACACATCCCCTTCCCTGCCCCTCCCCCCAGCAACAGCTAATGAATTTCTTAGTATCTCCATAGACCTGCCCATCCTCCACATCATACATGGAAGTAGAATCCTGCACCACACGGCTCTTTGTACTGGCTTGTTTCCTCAGCACCGGTGTTCCCACAGCTCGTCCCTGCTGTGGCTAGTATCGGGACTTCGTTTGTTTACTGCCCAATAGGATTCCATTGAATGGATCTGCCACAACCTTTTGACCCGTTCACTGGTCAGTGGGAGTGTCAGCTATGTGAATCAAGAGGCTATGAACATCCTCGCTCCTGATTTCCAATCTCTGGGATGCATCACGGCTAAGAATGCAATGGCTGGGTTGGGTAGTAACTTGGTTCAGTTTTCAGAGGAGTGGGTAAAATGTTGTCTGCTGAATCTGCACACCTCACATCCTTCTGAGCCTCAGCTGCCCTTGGCAAAGTCTCAGTGTGCAGATTTATCTTCAGCCTGGCTGTGTACAGCGAACAAAGGGCACGGAGAAAGAAGTGTATACTTAGGAGCTGCTCAGGAGCCTCTCCAGAGGTAGAGGGGGGAGTAAGAGTCGTGGAATCTGTAGGACACCGGGCCTCTTCCTGTCCACTCATTCTCAATCTAACAGAACCTACTCTATATGCCTCTCACTTATTTGCCTAAATTTGAATTTCTCTAGATGGTTGTTACTTTTGGACAAAAATTCCAGCCACCCGGAGACAGACAGACAGACAGACACACACACACACACACACACTATACCATCACACATGGTACATGAGAGCAGGAATCAGAATCAAATACTAACTGTTCTCAAAGTGTGAAGACTGGTCTAGTCGAGGGCAGGGCCCTTGACGAACATCCCTGAGAGAACTGGCAATCCCTCAAATGTGGTGACATCAGGTCATTGGAGGAGACTTTTTTGGACAAGGTTGGTATGGATAGTCACGGAAGGTCTCCTCTAAGAAAACTGTTGTTTGTCGGCACAGCATCTTCCAGCCCTCTCTAGCTACGATCCAGACTGACCAATGAAGGCAGCCCATCCTTCCGGTCACACAGACAGGTCAGGGGCACGTGATCCAAATCAGCCAATCAGAAAATTTCTCTGCCAGAACACCCTCTACGACCACTACCTTAGCCATCCACCTTTGAAATTCCTACTGTGGTGGACAGTAGAATTTATGTGTTGCCTAGACTGGTTTGAGGCACACCCTTCTTCATGCACCTCACTAGCTGGAGAACTTGCTCTTCGCCAAAGCCCTGTGTATGTGGAGTGTGTGCGGTATATGTTCATGTGTGTGCTGGCGTATGTGCTTGTGTGAGTGCATATGGACGCCAAGGTTGAGGTCCAATGTCATCCTCAATCGTTCTCCACTTCATGTTCTGAGACAAGAGTCTCTCACTGACCCTGGAGCTCACTGATTGGCTAGCCTGGACTGATTGGCTAGACTGGCCAAAAGACAGAGATAATTTAAGTGAAGTTTTTATGACTGATTATAAAGTCGGAGGTATATTCATGGGGTAAAGTGACCCCCTTTCCCTCCCAAACTATAGAGGTCCAGATTCTCCTGTTACAGTATGTCTTCCCATGATCCTCTGGAAAAGTGCACAGGTGGGAGGGGGCAAAACAACATTGTATCATGTATCAGTGTAACAATGTATCATGTAGGACAGAGATTGTAATGGCTGGCGCTGTCAACATGACAGAATCCAAAATCTCCTGGCAGACTTTAGTGCCTCTGGGCATTCCTATAGAGGGTTCTTTTGATGACAGTAATTAATGTGGGAAGGCCTACCTTCATTGTGGGTGGGATGGCTTGGGGGACAGGGGATCCTGGTCTGTAAAAGATTGAGAAACCGAATCCAGTACTAGTGTGGATGATTCTCTCCCTCTCTGCTTCCTGCCTGCCCATGCAGTGACTCACTGCTGTAAGCTCTTTGACTTTCCTGACAGAACTGACTGACAAGCAACTGTGGAGCCAAAATAAACCTCTGGAGGGCACGTGAAACGCGCCACCAGATAGGCATTGGATTGGTGAGGTCGATCATGCTCAAATCCCAGGAATCTCAGAGATTTAAGATAGCAGGAGTAGGGCTGGTCCCGCTCTGCCTCCACGCCTGCTCTGGTGCACCTAATCACCACCCTCAACTAAGGTGACCACAGTCAGTCAAATAACACTTCCTCATGCTAATTAGGCATTTCAAGAGCTTTAGCCTTCAGCAAATGACCTCCCCTTCCTGGATATTCTCATGCCCTTCCTCAAAATTATACAATCTCTGGTTCACTCTGAATAAAGCGTATGCATTCATCCACCCCCAACAAACAAATATGAACAAGCTAAGATTGTCTTAGAGTGCTGCTTCATTAAAGATCGCCCCTGGGAAGGCCTTCGCCTAAGCTAGCCGAAACACCAAGACTCCCAAAGAAGGCACTCACTCCTAACCAGACCATTCATCCTGGGGCCCGATCTCCTCTTTTGGCCTGCAGTACAGAGGCGCTCTGACACCCCGAAGGGAGGCTCAACTGTGAACCCTCTTCCTGGACTTTGCCCTGTCCTCCCCAAGCCAGTGTATCTGTGGCCTCCTGATACCGACAGAGGAGAGGCAGAACACGGGACCACAAACCCTTTCTCCCTTAAGATGGTTTTGTCAGGGTGATGCATCACCTGGGAAAGAGGAAACAAAGATGCTACTGATGCTAAGAGGCATTAATGCGCATGTGCAGCAGTTGGGGGGCGGGGCCCTGGTGCCGTAGTGTCTGATATAGCAGGGACAACCAAACCCACTACAGGGCTTTTGACCTGGCCACAGTTTCCTGGATCTCTCCTATAACGCCTTACCCATCTGATATCAAACGAGAGTCTATAAAATCTCAGCCGCGGAAGGAAGCATGATCTTGAAGTCATACTTTTAGATAGTGAGGTTTAATAAGAATGAGTCATAAGCCAAGTTCAGCTCAGTAAATATTGAGTGGTGCATGAGCCAGCTAGGAGCCAGGAGGAGGACTGAGTCGTTTGGGATGTATGGAATGTTTCTGACCGAGTCCCAGACAATAAAAGTTTTCTTGTTCACTGCTCAATGTGCCAGGCCTTGTCATTGAAGCCGCATTAAGGAAGAGAGTTATTAAAAGCACACAAAAGCAATTTGTTGTGTTACAGTTTATCCCCCAAATCCACATAGCCCTGAATAAAACAGCTTTGGAAATGAGACTAAATGGGGGCGTTCAGGTTGTGCGGGCTCAGCCCTCGCAAATAGGTTTCAAGTCACCATAAAAAATGGCTTTCGTGAGGAGGATTCTTCTCTGCTCTCTCCACACGAGAGCCGAGTGTGCCTTAAAGGTAGATGCTGACATTCTGACCTTGGCCTTCTCAGCCTCCAGAACTGAGAAATAAATGTCTGTTATTTAGAAGTCATCTGGTGTTACAGCTTGAATCTAATATGGTCCGGTGTCCCTAGCTTCACGATTTTTTAGTTTGCTTTGGTTAGGTTTGGGATGGTAGCTGTTGTTAAGACAGGGATCCAGGTAGCCTAGGTTGCCCTATAACTCACTATGTAGCCACAGATAACCTGATCCTTCTGTCTTCACCTCCTGATATCTGGGGTTACAGCCGTGAACCGCCGTGCCTGTCTCATAGCATTCTGGGAAATGTAATCCAGCGCTTCATGCATGGTAGGCATGCACTCTACTGCCTGAACTCCAACCCTAGGCTTCAGGTTTATGTTTTGAATGCTCAGCTGTGGAGCCTTTGGCTGTGAGAGCTGGCTGGAAGAAATAGTTAACTGAGGATGGGCCCCTGCTTGTCACCCAGTCTCTGTTTCCTGGGATGCCCACAGCGCATGCTCTCACCACCATGTGCCCACAGCGCATGCTCTCACCACCATGCACAGACACCTCGTCACAGTCCTGCTCCCACAGACGGGGCTATTCTGCCTTCCTTTTTAAACTGAACTGAAGTGGGTCTCAGAGACCCTGAGCCCAAATAAACCCTCCTTCCTTCAAGTTGCCTCTGCAAGGTATTTTGTCATGGGGGTTAGAAAAATAACCTACCTAGTTTGTGGGATTCTGCACTCAGCATACAAAGCAGAAGACAACAGAGAGCAAACTAAAGCCTAGGTCAGGGAAGGCTCCCCGAGGAAGAGCAAGAATAAGCGTTTAGGATGAGACAAAAGGCGGGGAGGGGTAAACCAGGAAGGGAATTCTGGGCACAGATACGAATATTAAACAAGACTAAAAATGCGGGAGAGAAGAGGGAGCTTTGTAACTCTGGCTGGAACAGAGACCCAGAGGGGAACTTGTGGGGTAGGCTGAAGCCTTTGGATCTCTTTTTAAATCTCTTTTTGACTGGAGACTTTCCACTTAAGCCCCAAGAATCTCTAGGCTCTGGATACAGTATGTTCTAAATGGATCCGCTCAGATGGCATTACGGATGGAAGGCGTTCTTTTCCTGTGACCCAGCAGTGTGCGGGGGGGCGGCTTGTGCCCCATGACCTAGTGCTTCAAAGAAGCCGTAGACTGGCTGTTCTGTTCATACCCTGAGACTGGCTGGCCCAGCCACACACCCAGCCACCCTGCCCCAGACACTGAGAACGCTTTTCAGCACAGTGACTTCCACTTAATAGCCCTACCTAACCACGGGCTGATATTGGTGCCCATGGGGCCACTGGTTCCGGCCAGGGGCTGTGATCTTTGCAAATCAGGAAGGGGTTAAGACTTGGGGCTTTCCTTCTGGATTGCCCTTGGTTGTCTAGAGGGTGAATAGCAGAAGTCTAAAAACCACAGACAGACAGGGTCCAAATTCAGCTGTCATTGTACTTAGCTGTGTGACATATAACCCATGAGTTTCACTAGCTAAAGGAAAATAGTAACGCTATTCACTGCATGAGGTTACAGGGGCAAACATTAAAACATCTGGCCTGTGGCATTCTGTAGTGCCTCGGGGTAACAAGAACCAATAAAAAGTGCCACCAATGTTTATCAATAAGGTGACATCGTAGAGGTGCTGGGAATGTGGCTCAGTTAATAGAGTGCATGGACCCCTGACACATCTCAGGCAAGCACATGCTTGTAGCCCCAGCTTTCTTAAGGTGGAGGCAGAAGGATTGGAAGTTCAAGATCACCATCAGGTAAAATTTGTTTGAGCACTCTAACTTATCCAAACTGTGGTCACAAAATGTCCTTTCAAAAACCAAGACATTTGGATACAGTTTCCTAATTGAAATGATGATTTTGTGATGGGGGGGGGGTGCCAGGGGGAAGCATGGGAGAACTTGTAAGCAGATCTGTGAGGAAAGAGCCGGAAGTAGAGGTGAAGCATTCGAAGTTGTAAATAAAGGATACCTCTGTCCCCTCTGCCAGTCTCCCAGCTTGGTGGGCTGCCAGGACTGAAAAGTCTACAGGTTCAGGGTGGGAAAGTCAGATTGTCTAAGGAGGGGTAAGACTCTCCCCACCCTCGTCCATGAAGTCCCGTGAATCAGGGCTGCTGGGACCGAGGCAGAAATTCTACAATAGTTTGCATGTTCCAAATGTCTGCCACCCTGGCCAAACTCAGGACAACTTTTGGATCCAGCAAATTCCGTGAGAAGGCATCTCTCCCAGGAGCTGGTGAGACCTGAACCGAGAGCCAGTTGGGTCCCAGGCTCTGTGTCAGGATTGAAGCTCAGGAGTTCCTCTGCTTTGCCTGGTCCTCTTTCGTAGGTTCTGTCCCATCTGACCAGCTGTCACCAATACCCAGGCAGGGAACAGAGTAGTGACCCAGGGCCTGTGTGACCACAGAATTCTGAATGGGACTGAGTCCGAATCTTGAGCCTTCCAGCTCACTGGGCACTCAGAAGGAAGTTTCCACATCTGTAGAGGGGAGAGAAGGAGAAGGGGGGGGGAGGGAGGGAGGGGAGGGGCTAATGGAGATGGGAGGGGAAGAGAGTGCGAGAGGGGAGGGAGGGAACTCGGTATAGAAAGGAGGAGAAAATGTTGATTCCTACATCGTGACAAGGACCATGAGATGGACAGGAAAGAGAAGGAAATGAATGAGAATAGCCTCAGACAGAGCTGTCCTGCTTCACCTTCTCTGAGGAGAACCAAGCTTGTTTACTTAGGAACTTCAGAAGCCACACTCCTCCCATTGACTGTCCGGTCCCCAAAGCTTCCTGCCCTCTCCTCTCTAGCAGCTTGTGCTTTTGCTAGCCATAGGGTCTGTGGAGACTAAACTGGCCATTTTCTGTAACCAGCCAAGTCTTCCAATGGAAGGACTGAAGCACCAACCCAACCACAAAACCTTTGGCCTACAATTTATCCTGCCTGCAAGATATGCTGGGATAAAGGTGGCGAAGACATTGTGGGATTAGCCAACTAATGACTGGTCCAACTTGAGACCCAGGCCACAAGAGAGAGCCACTGCCTGGAGTCCAGGAACCAGAGTCTGGATAGCCCAGAGACCTGGGATAAACGAAAAAAATCAATGAATGATTCCGATTGATATTCTGCTATACTTGTAGACTGGAGCCTGGCATGATCACCATCTGAGATGCTTCCCCTAGCAACTGGTAGGAGCAGATGCACACGACTCAGAGCCAAACCTTAGGCAGAGCTCCAGGAATCCTGCAGAACAGGGGAGGTGGGGATTGTAGGAGCCAGAGGGGTAAAGGATCCCAGGAGAACACGGCTCACAGAATCAATTAACCAGGGCTCATAAGGGCTCACAGAACCTGAAGTGGCAATCAGGGAGCACGCAAGAGTCTGACCTAGGTCCTTTCGTACATGTCACTAACTTGGTGTTCTTGTGAAATTCCTAACAGTGGGAGCAGGGGTGCTATCTCTGACTCTTTTGCCTACTTTTGGGACACTTGTCCAGCCTTAATATGAGAGGGGATGTGCCTGATCTTATTGCAAGTTGATATACCATGCTTGGTTGATATCCCTGGCAAGCCTACCCTTTTCCGAAGGGAAATGGAGGAGGGGTGGATGGGGGGGAGAGAGGAGGTGAGAGGTGGAAACTTCGGTAGGGAGTGTAACATATGGAAGAATTAAAAAATAGATAGAAATCAATAAATTAGCATTGCCTTTTGAGTGAAATAGTTAACTACCGTCTTTAGATTCCTCACCTCTGAAATATTGTTTGAGTTTCTGTGGAAGAGCAAGCAAGAGAAACTTATTTTTCTGAGTCGCAAGGGAGCATGGGAGAGTGATGTAAGTTGAATACTGCCATGAGCCCAGGCACAGCTGTAAGATAATGAGAAAGGAATTAGCTGTGCTTCTTGCCTCTGTAATTAACCTTTTGTTTACTTCACCACTAACCTGCGCATATTAAACAGTTATTACTTGGGGAAAAAATGTAAAGAAGAAATCCTCGTTACTCCAAAAATAATGGCCATTACTGTAGAGGGAGATGTCTAGATATTTCTCCCTAGGTGTCTATGAAGACATAGCTTTATCTAATTTTTGTTCGTTTTGTTTTCATTGGAACAAAGTCTTGAGTAGATCAGGCTAGCCTCAACTCCTTATAAAGCTGAGAGAAGCAATGGTCTTCACTTCAAAATAAGAGTCCTGGAGACATGGCATTCATTTGGTCTTCACTTCAGAATAAGAGTACTGGAGACCCTAATCTCATTTCTTGGCCTTCTTTAGTTCTCATTGGCTGAATTCTTTAGGGAGTTACAATCTATTTGTTGGCCGAATTGTCCCCTTCACAGATTTCTTATCTAAATGGTACAGGACACAAACCCCTCCTTTTCTGATTTGTGAGCTCAGTCAGGTGGGCAGACTACCTGTAACTTTTCAATCCTAGAACACACTGAAGATGCCTAAGAAAGCAGACATCAGCTGCCAGGCAGAGGAAACAGGGACCTAGTGCCCCTCGACCATCTCTAATGAGCCCTAAACACACCTCTTTCTGAAAATGGACCATAATTTTTGATTTCTTCCATAGTCAAGGTTGACCTTGAACTCCTGGTTCCCCTACCTCTATCTCCCCCGGGCGCTGGAATTACAGAGGTGCACCTTAAAGGGCTCGTGATTTTAGGATGTGTTTTTCTGCTTCTCGAATGTAGTTAAATAAAAATCCCAGACACCCCTTGTTGTGCTGGGCCTGAACAGAGCAGAGTCAAAAAAAAAAAAAATTAAAATTAATCCAATCATGTTAAATTTTGGTCCCCAGACAGAAACTAAGCTGTCTATTGACTCTCCTGGGAAACCAGGAGAAACCTAAGCTAATGGCCTGATTTGCCAAAGCCCAGCTTTCGTTCCTTTTCTATCTTGCATGTATTCTGCAACAATTTCATATAGATATCAATCTATCTATGTGGTCTCCACTCCAACTCCCCATTCCCACTCCCTGCAGGCAAAAGGCAGAAAATGAAGTTCACGACCCTTAATCCTTACACACAAAAGGGGACACACACACACACACACACACACACACACACGTTGTTGTCCTAGCCTTGCCCGGACTCTACCTACAGGGAGCTTAGCTTGGAAAGAACCTGCTTTCCCTCCCGTGGTCCCACAGGTTTCGGCCATTCTCTATTTACAAAACCAGCTAGTTAGAATATTTTGTGTGATGGAACGAAGTGCTCCCAGTTTGAGGATAGAAAACAAAGCCTGAAGCGATGTCCTTTCCTGTGAGTGGCCGTACAGCATACTTTGCAGCTTAGGACAGCCTCCTCCAAGCCTCTGCCGCGAAGTAGGCGGGGAGTAACAAGCTTGCCCGGAATTCCTGCAGAAACCCGGTAGGAAACTCGCAAGACAGGCTGGGTGCTATCCCCCCTCCGTCTGCAAAACCGGAGACTTGCTGGTGACCTCGAACTCCAGCCTGGGTGCTGATTACTTACTCCTCATCGGAACCCCAGAAGTGAATTTCTTGTCTGATTTACAGAAAATTTTACTGAGAGCCCCGCCCCAACCAAGGCGGGCGACGCGGGGCCGCCCTAGGTGAATCCCCGCCGGAGGCTCCTCCTCCCTAGGCCGCCGCCCTTGTCACCTGCCGCCCAGGGGCCTGGCGGCCGGCGGCGGGAACCCCCGGGACTGAGATGTGGCGGGCCGGCCGGTGGGTGCCCCTACTCCTGTTCCTGCTGCAGAGCGCCCTAGGTAAGCACGAACCGAGGGGACCGCGAAGATGTGCCACCCACCCGAGGTCCTGAGAGGGGACTTGGTGCTGGGCCTCAGGGATTCTATGCACTTGCCGCGGGTTTGCTTGGTCCCAGAGTGAAACAATCCTGAGCTTGGACGCCTTTCTAGGACGAAAAAGGATCTGGATTTCCTTATTCCAGGCAGGGCCGGGAGACCGAGGCACAGACACCGGGAAGCGTTTACTGTATTTGTTGACCGAATCCCAGAGTGCATACCTGATTGACCCTGGGTCCCGGGGACCCAGCTCTGGTTGATCTGGTTCCACCTAGGAGACTCTTTAACGGGGCGTTTTTTCTCTCTGTGTCTCTCATCTGGTAAATAAGACAGCACAGCGGGACACAAAGTACCTGAGGCCAGGACCCAAGCACGAAACACTGCCAATTTTCCACTGATTATCTGCCCCAGGGAGGAGAACGCCCCTGGGTAGCCATGGGCATGCTTCAGAGTCTTAGACGCCTTCAAAGGGCTGGAAGGTTCTTAGACCAAATAAACTATCATAAAAGCCCATATTCTTTTTGGTTTCTTCTTTGTCCTGGGCACTGTGTTCTCACTAAGGTTTTCAGCCCAGTTGCCCTAAGAGGCAGATAGTCATTATTTTTAGGTAAGAGAAACTGAGACTCAGAGTACTTCAGAGGTTACCTTAGATGTACCCCAGAGGGGCACACACAGGGCAGAGGAGTAGGGCTGAGCCTTGGGTGCACCCATGACCAGTGCTGTCCCTGCCCTGAGCAACCTCACAGCTCTGTAGCAGTGTTTTTGAGTTAATGAGGGTCTTGGGGGTGTGGGGGTGGGGTCTGTCCCATCCCCAGTACAAACTGGTTTAGTTAATATTGAACTCTGAGCCCAGTGTCTCTTCCTTGATGGGTGTGGGTGGCACCTGCCCTGAGGAGTAGTCTGTCCTGAGGACAGAATGACATTTTATACAATGCTATACCAGTCCCTGGAACCCTTGAGGACTCTGTAAAGTGTGGCTACTCTGAACTGTGACTTTTTCCATGTGGCCAAGCTCAAACTTTGGGCCTGTCCTGCTCATGATGGCTTAAAACTAAGGGACTTATGCACAGAGTGGCTTCTTGCTAGGAAAGCTGGGAGCTGGGTTTAACGACAGTGTCTCAATCATGCACCTTCAGGACACAGGACAGGGTATATCTGGGGTCAAAAATCCCTGAAGTGAGAAGGTAGCCCTGGCATGGGCTTGAGCTGAGAGACATCATATAGACCTAGACTTATCTTGCCTGGTACCTAAAATGTATGGGTCTCCATGGTGACCCACTTGACTGAATTCTCCCTGTGACCATGAGCTCCCCCGAGGCAGGAGATGGAGCCGTTTTCTTCTGTTCCCAGGTACATGGAGGAACATAGGAAGCATGGGTTAAAACTGGTCAGGTGTGGCTGCTCATGTTTGTAATCCTAGAATCCAAGAGGCTGAGTCAAGAAGATCACAGCACATTTGAGCTAGCACAGAATAGAGTGAGCCATTTGTCTCTACCATAGTCAAAAGGGGACTGGCAAGATGGTTCTAAGGGTAAGCGTTCCTGACATTCAATTACCATAATTTACATATTGGAAGGAAAGAATCAATGTCTGCAAATTGACCTTTCATCTCCACATGTACACCATAGCATGTATCACACACATGATAAATAAATATAAAAGGTGATCAAGCCAGGTGGTGGTGGCACATGCTTTTAATCCAGCACTAGGGAGGCACAGGCAGGTGGATCTTTTAAGTTCCAGGACAGAACTACACAGATACACAGAAAGACAAACAAACAACCAAACCAAAACAAACAAAAAAACCTGTTTAAAAAATAGACAGAATAAGACTGAGTCCCAGGAGAAACTGGAACAGAGGAAGTAAGCTCAGAGCTGAGAGTTGGCTTGATCTAGATTTGAGTGTCTAAGAGGGCCTTGGTTTCCCGGCTTGTCCTGGGAAGCTCATAGAATACTCACAAAGTGCTCAGCTCAGCTAACCAGAACAACCCGATACAAAGGGTCTGCTGTTACTTTGTTGCCATCATGAATGTAGCCTCTTAGAGGTAGAAAGGCAGGCTACCTGGAGGAAGTGGCATTTGAGTAGGCTCTTTCAAAGATTAGATGGTGAATCCCCAGCAACCTAAGACACCCAGATTCCAAGACATCTAAACGATGATACCTGCAGTTTTGCAAGCCCCTGGGGAACTGCTGGAGATGTCAGACAAGTGGTCAGGCCACCCAGACAGGTCATCAGACACCTGGATGAGGAGTATGAACTTTATTCTTAAGGCAAGGAGAGGGCAGGAAGCCTGGGCATGGAGCAAGCAGCCGAGGTAATTAGTAGTATAGCTAGTTATCTCTGAAAGAAGCAATAGACAAAGACCAGTCAAAGGCAGCCAGGGAACATGTCACAGAGGGACAATGCCATCAAAGGAATGTGAGGGAAACCGAGGATGGCCAGATGTTGGGGACATCATGTGCAAAGGCTCAGAGCAGGAAGCAAACCACGGTGCTCCCCAAAGAGCCACCAGCCAGCATGGCTGGAGAGGAGGAGGAACAGGGAAGAGGGACCGGCCAGACTGGGAAGCCTCTTGGTTCCAGTAAAGGCTTTGGAGTTTCCTTGGAGTAGGAAAGGCGAAAACCTCCAACAGATTAAGCAGGAAGCAGACACACTGTAACTTTCACTTTAACCCTTGCCTTTGTGCAGAGGTGGACTGAGAACCCACTGGTGCCCCGACCTGCGGGACTTCGTTATTCGTGAGAATCGAGGAGGACTAAGCCTGAAAGAAAAACGGGCGAGAGAGAGAAGGGAGGCTAGGCAAGGTTCCGTCTAGGTCTCACTTTATTTTTTACACACGTTTGCTTTTAAAGAAAAAGGTATGTAGAGGGGAGGGGAAAGGGGGCTCATGGCCCCCCAGCTGTCATGGTTCAACAAGCCAGACCATCCACGGTATCAAACTGTTTTATGATAGGTCTATTTCCAGGAGGTGGGGAGGACACAACTATCTCTCGGAAGGTCACTAGGGTCAGATTCCCAGGAACGGTGTGAAGATCCTGGCTCCAGGCATCTCCAGCTTATCTTGTGCAAACACACCTGGTCTTCAGAAAGTCTCAGATACCCAAGGACAGTGTGGAGGCTCAGACAAATTTCAAAGAGGGTGTTAGATTCTCAAGGACAGTGAGAAGGCCCAGGCAGATTCCAAGGAGAGTGTTAGGGCCTGGCTCCTAACACACTGGTAACCTAGGATTCCAACAGGAGAGAAAGTTAGCATGTCGTTTTAATGTGTTTTTTCATGGTGAATCAATTCCCTTTTCATTGTGCCAAAATTCCTGTAGAAGCAACCTAAAGGAGGGAGGACAGGTTGGAACCCAGGGTTTCCGAGGGTCTAGGACCAGCTAGGGCAGAGTGGCTTTACTCTACAGAAGCTGGGGTATATGGTGAGGGTTGCTTGCCTGGGCTGGACCCAAAGTGGAGAGAATGGACTGGAACAAGGGCTTGGATATAATGCTCAAAGGCTCACCCCTATTCTACCAGTCAGATCCCACCTCATACAGGCTCCATGGCTTTCAAAATGGCGCTCGGAACAGCGGACCAACCATTCAAAACATGAGCCTGTGGGAGGCATTTCAAGTTGAAACCAGGACACCCAGGATACTTCTTGTACCTGGCAGAGTGCCTAGGACCCAGTTGCTCAGTCCACAACCAGGTGCTCCTTACAGAAGAAATCTGTTTATCCTGGCAAGTCTTCCATGGCTCTCGTCTGACTGACAGGCATTGGGGTACATGTGAAGACCTCTACACATGTACCATGGCACGCACACACACATATATATGTCACACATGCACAAACACACGCGTACATGTGTACACACACATACACTAACAGTAAATTCAAAGGAAAACAGAATGCTTGCTCCAAGGATCTTCTGGGATCCAGGAACGGTACAGGGCCATTCATTGGTTCCTGGCCCATGGTAATCAGATGGAACCCACTCTCAGGTGTCAGAGTTCATAGAACCTGCCCTCCTGGCACAGGTGGGACAGGGAGGGCTAGGGATGGGAAGGGGCTGCAATGCAGCAGCTGGCAGATGCTCTTTCCTCACAGGTGTCAAGGGAGCAAACACCTGTCATACCTCTCATTCTTCAGTTGTTTGTACCTGTGCCAAGGTCAGTCAGGAGCTCCGGGCTTTATGACCTCTTTCTTTCCCACAGGAAGGCCTCATCTAGCCCCACCCAGAAATGTGACACTGCTCTCCCAGAACTTCACTGTTTTCCTGACATGGCTTCCAGGGCTTGGTAGTCCCCCAAACGTGACCTATTTCGTGACCTACCAAAGGTATGGAGGAGCCTCTGTGCTGGCGGGTGGGGAAATGGAGCAGTGGATGAGGAATGAAGAGGCTTCCCTGGGCTACCTGCATTCCATGTGGTCAGCACTCAGAAGTTCTGAAAGGGTCACTGGAAGGGCTTATGGTGAGACCTTGGGGAGGGGCTTTTTTCTCATTCACTTTCCAATGTGATCGCTGCCTCCCAAGGGAGGAGGGACTTTTTATGGGGATTAGAGGTGGAGGGAGAGAGACTCATGGAGAACCACAGGTCACAGGCTTGCTGGAGATAGGGTGAGTCTCTGTGGAGAGTGGAGCTGTGAGGGCCAAGACACCAGGTGTACTGGCTAGTCTTGTGTGTCAACTTGACACAAGCTGGAGTTATCACAGAGAAAGGAGCTTCAGTTGAGGAAATGCCTCCATGAGATCCAGCTGTAAGGCATTTTCTCAATTAGTGATCAAGGGGGGAGGTCCCCTTGTGGGTGGTACCATCTGTGGGCTGGTAGTCTTGGGTTCTATAAGAGAGCAAGCTGAGCAAGCCAGGAGAAGCAAGCAAGCCAGTAAGTTATATCCCTCCATGGCCTCTGCATCAGCTCCTGCTCCTTGACCTGCTTGAGTTCCAGTCCTGATTTCCTTTCGTGATGAACAGCAATTGGAAGTGTAAACTCAATAAACCCTTTCCTCCCCAACTTGCTTCTTGGTCATGATGTTTCTGCAGGAATAGAAACCCTGACTAAGACAAATTGGTACCAGCGAAGTGGGGTATTCCTGTGACAACCTGACCATGTTTTGGGGAGGACTGTGGAAGGACTTTGGAACTTTGAGCTAGAAGAGCCATTGGGATGTTAAGAGCTCTGTGTGGTGTTCTGTAGGAGCTTGGAAGATAATGTTGAGAACAGTGCAGAAGATGGAGGCCTGGCTTGTGAAATTTCAGATGGAAGATTAAAGATTCTTATCAGGGCCATTGCTATTTTGACTGTGAAGGTTCTGTGGTTTTGGTTAGCTGGGGCTGAAGGATAGCCTGTGATTAACATGATACCAGAACTACTAAAGCAAAACCATTGCATTGCTGGGTCTATTGATGCTGTTTAGCCGGAGCTAAGATATTAGCGGTGATTAAGAAGAGACCGGCATCATTGGGGTGAAATCTTCTGAGAAGTGTTTTCTGAGAGCACAGAGTCTGCATTCCAGAGATAGCCAGGGTTGTACCTTCTGCTGTGGCAGGACTTGGTAATGTGTAAGAGTCACCCAGGTGGTACTGGTTTTGAAGGCATGAAGGAGTCATGAGGAGCAGCTGAGGCCTGGGAACTGTGAGAGGCAGTACAAGACCATTGGTGAAGGTGCAGCCTCGATTGCAATTGATGTCCCAGGACTGAAGGGGTCATGCAAAGGAGGTGAGGCTTGGCACCATGAAGAGAGCCTATGAGAGGCTGTTGGTAAAGCCTAGTTGCAGCAGAAGACAGCAGTGATTTGGAGATGCCAGTACCTTGAGATGACCACCAAGAACAGCAGCAGCAGTGGAGTACAGGCATCTGGAGCCTAGAAGACAAGGTGTGTGCTACAAAGGGCAGAGCTGGAGAAGTGACTCAAGCCCTTGGAGGAATCCAGAAGATTGTGAGTGGATCTCAGTCGGTTGGAGTTTGATTTTGATTGTGACTGTGGCCTGATATTTTTTCCTCTTGAAGAAAGAAGGTATTTTAGTGGAGCCCACAATTAAGAGACTTTGAATTTTTAAAAGATTTTGAATTTTAAGAGATTGGATGTTTAAAAGGGACTGAAATGTTAATATGTAAGAATTTGCAAAGACTGTGGGACTTTTAAAGTTATTTAGATCCTGGGGATGAATAAGGAAGTAAGGGTCGAGGCTTATTGGTGATGTGTTTGTGTGTCAAGTTGACAAGGGGTCAATTGTACTGTCTGGTTTTGTTTGTCAATTTGACACAAGCTGAAGTTATCACAGAAAAAGGAGTTTCAGTTGAGAAAATGCCTCCATGAGATCTAGCTGTAAGGCATTTTCTCAATTAGTGATCAAGGGGGGAGGGCCCCTGTGGGTGGTACCATCTGTGGGCTGGTAGCCTTGGGTTCTGTAAGAAAGCAGGCTGGAGCAAGCCAGGAGAAGCAAGCAAGCCAGTAAATTACATCCCTCCATGGCCTCTGCATCAGCTCCTGATCCCTGACCTGCTTGAGTTCCAGTCCTGACTTCTTTTGGTGATGAACAACAGCATGGAAGTGTAAGCTCAAAAAGCCCTTTCCTCCCCAACTTGCTTCTTGGTCATGATGTTTGTGCAGGAATAGAAACCCTGACTAAGACACCAGGGGATGGAATACTTGGGGTCTGGATCTGTCACTTTTCTTCTGCTGTGACAAAACACCACAACCAAGACAACTTATAGAAGAGTTTATTTCAGCGTATAGGTCCAGAACCCACAACGGAGGAGCATGGCAGCAAGCATGGGATAGGAAGCTGTAAGATTACATCTCAACAGAACATGAGGGGAAGCTAGAGACTTTCAAAGCCCCACCCCAGTAATGTCCTTCCACCAGCAAGACAGCACCACCTCCCCAAACAGTGCCACCAACTGGGGACCAAGTGTTCAAAGGCCTGAGCCAATGAGGGACACTTTTCACTCAAACCACCAAGAAGATTGTTCTAGCTAATGGAATGGGTGAAGGCGAAGAAGAGGCCAAGGGTCTGGTCCTGCTTCCTGTAGAGCCCGGTCATTGAGCTGGACAGAGCTACAGGGTCCTTACAATCTTGGAAGCCCAGTCTGCCACTACTAGTCTGGAGTAATCTGAAAAGGGAAGCCTATCTGCCATCTTTCAGTCATGATCAGCTACACCCAACTTAAATCCTTTCTTGTTTCTTTCTTTCCTCTCTCTTTCTTTCTTCCAGTGGTGGGATTCAAACCCAGGAGCCTCGTGCATGTTAGGCAAGCTCAGGACTACTGAGCTACACAACCATCCAGAGGAAGGTTTTATTTTTTTTATATTTTTTAATTTTATTTTTAATTTATTTATTTTGTTGTTGTTGTTGTTGTTTTCCAAGACAGGGTTTCTCTGTGTAGCCCTGGCTGTCCTGGAACTCACTCTGTAGACCAGGCTGGCCTCAAACTCAGAAATCCTCCTGCCTCTGCCTCCCAAGTGCTGGGATTAAAGGCGTGCGCCACCACTGCCCGGCCCTTTTTTTTTAAACTAATAAAATTTATTTTAAAATATATAACTCAGTATTGACACTTTTTAGGTCATCAAAATAATTTATAATAGTTAAATCCCTCTTAAATATACATGGAATCTTCTGAAGCTAAAAGTAATATGCACTCAACCAGTTTTTTAAATCTATTTGGAACATTAAACATGATAGAAGTTGAAAAAAATCTCTTAAGTCCTGTATGACAGGAAATTGTGACAAGTTCCTGATTAGACAGAAACCATCCCATCTCCAAGGGAGAATACGCAGTGTAACTATGACTTCATGGAATGAATTGGGTAGTGTTCCTTCTGTTTCTATTTTGTGGAATAGTTTGAAGAGTATTGGTATTAGGTCTTCTTTGAGGGTCTGACAGAATTCTACACTGAACCCATCTGGTCAGAGGAAGGTTTTAAAGACCAGATTCTGTGTTGTGGCTGCACTGGCCTCTACCAAGCTGTTGCTTTAGGTCTTTGTGGTGAGCAGTGGTATCGATAATGGACACACACATATGTAGTCGTTCAGGTAGAATGGCTGATGCATTCATTCAGCCTGGCACTCTCCACCTAAATTTGATTCTTTGGGATTTGTGCTAAATTTCTCCTGTTGGTGGTGTTTATACTACAGTCTTAGTTGTGGCCATGGGAGAGAATAGCTTTCGAAGGACCTATAATTATTCATTACTCATTTCCTTTATCCTAAAAGTCTGTAGGACAGTCTCCAATGCATGTTCCCTTTGCTCTAGAGCAGTGGTTCTCAACCTTCCTAATGCTGCAACCCTTTAATACAGTTCCTCATGGTGTGGTGCTGATCCCCAACCACAAGATTATCTCCGTTGCTACTTCATAACTGTAGTTTTGCCACTGTTACAAAATATAATGTAAATATTTGCATCTTAGGCAACCCTGTGAAAGGGTCTATTGATATGTCCCCTCCAAAGGGTTGAGACCCACAGGTTGAGAACCATTGCTCTAGACTCCGCTAATTTTGCAGGACTGTGCTGATGTCTGTCACTGATTCTGAGCTGACTGACATCTTTAGGTGCTCAAAGTCTCTAGTAAGGCCTGACTCCCACTCTTTTTATTTCAGGAAATTTTTCTTAGTCATTTGCATAAGGTCTTGTTCCCTAAACAGGAAATGGGTTTGTGTAGTCTGTCCCCTTTTGGACCTGGTTGGTTTTACTTACCACCTTTCTAGAATCCACCCACATCATCACAAGTATCCGTTCATTTCTTCTTCATTACTGAGTAGTATTCCAGTCATGACTGGACTTTTATGTGTTTCTCTGTTTTCCCCTCAGTGGATTTCTAGGCAGTTTCCAGGTTTGAGGCATGTATCAGTTTGCAATGGCTGTTACATGCTCTTGTCAGTAACCCCCCAAACTCATGTTCTCACAGACAAAAGGCATCCACTGGTGTCTCAATAACCTCAAGGTCTTCCCTTACTCCAGTGTTTGCTCTAAGTTCAAAGTTTCATCTATTATCTAAACCAGGGGTGGGCATGACTTAGACTATGACTCACACTGAGACAATATTACTCTCCCTCAGTGGACCTCAGAAATGGGAGGAAGTCATGTGCTTTTACACTGAAACGGCAGCACAGGGCTGAGAGAGATATTTCCATTCCCAGAGGGAAAATCAGGAGAGTGACAGATGCCACTCAGTCCTGGTGAGGCAGCCTCCAGTAAGATTTTTTTATTTTATGAACTTTCTTTTTAAAGATCTCTTGCTTGGGTTTTATGACATACACCTTTAATCTCACTTAGAAGGCAGAGGCAGATAGATCATTGTGAGTTCAAGGCCAGCCTGGTCTACATAGTTAGCTCCATCTCAAACAAACAAACAAACAAAACAACAACAACAAAACAAGCCAAACAATGGTGGCACATGCCTTTAATCCCAGCACTCAGGAGGCAGAGGCAGGTGGATCTCTGTAAGTTTGAAGCCAGCCTGGTCTACAGAGTGAGTTCATGACAGCCAGGGCTACACAGAGAAACCCTGTCTCAAAAAATAAAACAAAAGCAAAACAACAAAAAAGATTTTATGTGTGTTTGTGCGTGTGTGTGTGTGTGTGTGAGAGAGAGAGAGAGAGAGAGAGAGAGAGAGAGAAGTAGTAGTAGCAGCAACAGCAGCTGCAGTAGTACCCAATTAAGCTACTCAAATTGATCACAGCAGCTGCAGTGCTCCATGCTACCTACCCTAATGTTCTGGGTTCCTGAATGAAACACACACACACACACACACACAGCCTTTATATTTTGATATGCCTAGATGTCCAGTCAGCTCAATGACTAGACCACTTCCTAACCTCCACATGGCTAATCCACCTCCCTCTGATATTCTCAAGTCATTACTTATTAAAATCGATATTCCATCTTTGCTGCTCTGAACCCAGTCAGGCAGCCCTATTGAGGCCACTCCGGCTCCTACATGGTGGCTATGCTCTCTGTCTCACATCTTCTCAGGCATGGCATCTTTCCTTTCCGTTTCCCGGCATGGTGGATCCTCTTCTCCTTCCTTGGTCTCTTACCCAGAAATCCTAAAAGTCCCACCTCTGTCTGCCCTGCCCAGCCATTGGCTGCCAGCAACTTTATTTACCAATCAAAACCAACTGGGGGTAGGGTTCCCTTAGTGCCTTACATGTGGATGTGTGGATTCTCATGCAATTTTGGGGACCCAAATTAACATAATTCAAGGGGTAGTAGACCAACCCACTACATTTACCCCTCTTTGACGAGTTAAAAAGGCTCTTTCTCTCAGATATGCATTGAACACGATTATAACAATTACATAAATTATAAAAATTATATAAATTATAAAATATGAAATACACTTATAATGTCCAGTCTATCATATTTGGTAATTTAGACAAATTACTCTATATCATCTATCCTAACTTAAAGAGTTTACAATTCTATACCTGAATTATGTTTTGATTTTAACTTGTTTTACCATCTGAAAAACATCCTGTCAAATCTAGATTATCTTCCTTAATGTTAAACAACTTAAATTTGATTATGAGACTATAACTAGTCTTCAACCCCATCAGAGATCTGAGAACAAATTAAATATTACCTGAATATATAGGAAGCACAAAAACATAGCTTCCAAATTTTAAACAATTTGTAGAGACAGCTGACTACCTGGACAGTCCCCTGTTCCTCAAAAACGTCTGAGCATCTGTCTTCAGTCTTCTGGCCCAGAACCATCTGACAGACCTTAAGTGAAGCAGGAACTATAAAGGACTATCTTACTCTAACTTGGCAGAGCTAAGCTGTCGACTATCCCACATTTTGTGTCCTTTCCTGAACAGTAAATTTTGTCTGTAGGTGAATTGCCCAGTGGCTACCTTGCCGCAATTGGAGCAACTCTATATGGAGGTTTGATGCTCAATATCTCTTTTGAACTGTGAAGGGGGTACTGTCAGGAGCAGACATGTCTCCTCGTCAGAAAATCTATTAATAAATGAGATGATTTTGATTGTCATATTCTATGGATCTCTGATGCTTTTGAAGACTATCTATCTATAATATATCTGAACTGCTAAACCTTGACAAATCTTAGCTATTTACTATTTGAATAATATTGAAAACATTTTATCATAATTCAATCAGAATCTAATATTACCAGGAGTTTACTATCTTGCCTTTAACTTGCATTACTTAATCATCCTAAACAGTTTGTAATAGCAGCTGTTAGAAGGACTGGGTCTAAGCCTTTAATTCTCAAATGATTTGCATAGGCACAATACCTATCGAAGAGTAACAAAATTAATTTTAAATTTGTATCAACACACAAAGATTTATACCAATGAAAACTTTAAACCTGTATCAATATATATATCCTGTACCAATGTAAGAAAATATAACTTCAATTTTGCATCAAAATTTAGAAATTTCTACCAATGTAAGATTACAGCTATAAAATGTTTTGTGTAAGAGTAAATTTAGTAATCCATCCCATATATCTAATTTCTTATAATATCACTCTATCCCTCTTTTTCCCTTCAACCCCCTTCCCTTTACCTAAGAAAGAAAGGATAAAGAGGAAAGGAACGACAGAAATCCCCAAGTCTAAGTTCTCTATCTAGTTTCCTCCCTGTCTAAAATTATAACCATTTCCAAATCATCCCTTAAAATGACAACCTATCTATAATTTATAAAATAACCATAACCAGACACCCAAACCCAAGGAATAGAGATGATGGTTCTTCATGGCTTCTTTCTGCTGAATAGGGGTGGTGTGTGTGTGTGTGTAATCTTTAAGGGGTAGGAAGTGGTACAAAAATTGGAAAAATTGATTAGACTTAAGAAAGATGGCTTTAGATTTGTTATCCAGTTTTTGTATGCTTAGAAAGTTCAGGGTTTTACTGAAGTTCTGACTGGATCTGTCTGAAAGGCTGGATAAACCGAGCTCTTTGGGAACCAGTAGCTATTCCTGAAGCTGTTTTTGGAAGCAAGTTTCTAGAAACGGCTTCAGGAAGAAGGGAGCTGGACTAGCAGGTCATTTCAGCATTCCTGAGGATGAGTCTTGTCAGAGTTGCGTCTTGGTGTTTCATTCTGCAATATATGAATCGTATAACCAAATTTTTAGTATTACAGAGATATCTGTATGGATTGTGCAAGGTGCACAGAGCAGTTATGGATGAATTTTAGCTCCTTGCTTGAGCAGGTGAAAAACAACTGTCTTTTTTATGAGTTAATTAGATCAATGACCAATTGTGATAAATCTTCACTCATGCCATGTGAAGGATGACATGATGGATCTTAAGGATTCCGTAACCAACAAGATTTATTGGCTAATTTTAGCCGAAGTTTTGGCTAGAGACATTTTTATGTCTAAGCCAGATTCAGAGCTGTTTCCCTGTGGAGGGATCAGCATAACATGTGACCTGTCCTGTTTGGTCTTCTTGAATTTTTCTTTTCTGTCTGTATCCAAGATCCTTAGTGGGTCTTCCCCTATCATATCTAATCCCTATTACTTTGGAAGGGGTCCAAAGCCTTTTCTTCTCTCCTGTTAACACAAATACAGAGCCTCTCTCCCAAAATAGTATGTCCTTGGTCAGGCAACCAAAAATCACCAAAAATATAGATTGATTCAACTTAACAGCTTCCTTTTTCTTTAGACCTGGTTTATTTTGACCTCTCTCACAGAGGGTTTATAATACTGTTATCAGCAAACTTAAACCACCTGTATTTTGATAGTTAACACAACTGAAAGCAGTTATGGTCTTAAACATTATTATCCATTGAGTCTGAGCACCTTCCCTGCTTCCCTGTCTCCCGCCTTTGTTCCTTTTTTTTTTTTTTTTTTTGAGATCAAAGGCCTACATTTATTATGTCTGTTGAAACAGGGCTCCTTGCCCAAGATTAAAGGAATGCGCTACCACCTCCCAACTGCCCATTTGGTTTTTGTTTGGTTTTTGTTTTAGAGACAGAGTCTCACTATTTTAACCTTGGCTGGCCTGAGACTCTCTATGTAGACCAGGTTGGCCTCGAACTCACAGAGATCATCAGCCTGTGTGTGTGCCCATACCCAGCCTCTACTTCCATCTTTACATGAGTTCTAGGGTTTGCATATAGGTGGCCAGGGTTGTGTGGCAAGCACCTTTACCTGTGGAACCAACTTCCCAACTCCAACGATAATTAAAATTGTAAGTTAAATCACATCAGTGAACCTCAGTGTTCATGATGCTGTAACAGTACTTTAGTCTGGGTGATTTAGAGGTGGTAACTATTTATTTCTCATACTTCTGGGGACTAGGGAGCCCAGGTCATGACACTAGCAGATCTGGTGCTTGGAGAAGGACACTTCTAAGATTATGCCTTCTCTCTGTGTCCTCACATGGCAGAGAGGCCAACGCTATGACCTCATGTGAGAAAGAGAGCATCCGAGCAGCTCTCTGAAGCCATATTTACAAAGCCATCCTTACTAACCATGTTGTCCTCATGATTCATTCCAACCAGGAAGTTGGGTTTCAGTTCCAACATTTGTTTTGAGGAACACACGCTTTCAAACTGTAGTGGCCTCCATTAAGTGTCCGGTGACTTTCCATCACATTTGGGGAAAATCCACATCCTAACCAAGACCTGGCAGGACACCACCTCCCAGTCCTCCTCATCCCTTATCCACATGTCCCTCATCCTTCCTTACCTTCTGGGCTTTGGCTCTCTGGCCTTCTTGCATTTCTCTGGATATGCCCAACTCCTTCCCATCTGTCGCAGTGTGCTTTCTTTCCATTGCTGCAGTAAACACTATGACCAAAAGCAACTTGAGAAGGAAAGGCTATTTTTGGCTTACATTTCCAGATCACAGTTGATCATTGAGGAAACTCAAAGCAGGACAGAAACCTGGAAGCAGAAACTGAAGCAGAGAGCTTACTGGCTCGTACTTCATTGCTTGTTCAATCTGCTTTCTTATACAACACAGGGCCATTTGCTGAGGAGTGGGGCCGCCCACAGTGGGCCTTTTCTCTCCCGTATCAATCATTGGTCAAGAAAATGCCCTTGTCTGTGGGCCAATCTGATTTTCTCCATTGAAGTTCCCCCTTCCTGGTGATCCTGGCTTGTACTAAGTAGGCAAAAACTACCCAGCAAGCCATCCCAGGCCTTCATTCTCTTGTTCTCCCACGCCATCTCCATCACCCAGCTTCCTCTTCTTCGTCACTGGGGCGTTCCATCTCTCTGGCCTTTATTGAGCCTCCCTTTGAAAGCAGTGACTCTGATTTTATCATTTTATCACTGCATCTACTAGCTGCTGGGTTTGTCTTGTGGTCATGACGACTCCCTAGTTCCCTCACATCAGCTATAAGTACCTTGGGGAGACAGGACCTCATTTGTCGTGCTTTGCTGATTCATTGGTACCTGGGATAATGCCTGGATTTAGATTACTTCTTTGACTTCCATGTCCTGAGGATGTTGCAATCCCATGAGGCCCTATGAGTTCCCCTCTGACATCCACTCAGCACCAAACATGGCCCCTGGCATACAACAGGTGGGCTACAGATGCCTGAGGAAATCAACAGAAAATACCCACTAAGATTAGTGACACTGGTTCAATGAAAGCCTTGTGAGGAGAACTTCAGATAGGAAACTAGGTTTGAGGAGAAGTGCCCCACGGAAGGACCCAGAGATATGGAGGAGAGAGGCAGGACTCCCCACCACACTTGTCTGTCAATGGCTGCCTGGCTGAGCAGATGGACAGGCAGTTGGACCAATGGCATCTGGCTGAAGGGTGAAGTTTATATTTGGGAGATCCTCTAACCATGGCCCACCCTCTTCTCCTCCTCCCCCTCCCCCCCCCCAGCTATACCAAGGCCGGTTGGCGAAGTGTGAAGCATTGTGAAGGCATCAAGGCTCTGGTGTGTCCCCTGATGTGCCTGGATAAACAGAACCTGTATGCCAAGTTCAAAGGACGAGTACAGGCAGCTTCTGCACATGGCAGGTCCCGACGAGTGGAGTCCAGGTACCTGGAATACCTTTTTGACGGTAAGTCCTGAGGTTGAAGAAAAGCTTGCTACTCTTGCAGAGGACCAGCCTTTGGTTCCCGGTACCCATGTCAGGCGATTCACAACAGACTATAACTCCAGTTCTAGGAGATTTGACACCTCTTCTGGCACTCACATACATAATACATACATACATACATACATACATACATACATACATACATACCCAAAATAAAATAAATATTGAAAGGAGGTCCTTTTAAAGAAGAGGTTGAGTGAGAACACTGAACAGCAAAACAATCATGTGTGTGTTAATATGTGTTCATGTGTGTGCACATGTATGCATGTGTGCTTGCAGAGGTCATTCCTCAGGCACATCGCACATTTTTTTTTCCACGTAGGATCTCTTACTGACCTGGAACTTACCAGATATGCCAGACTGGCTTTTCCAGGCAAGAGATCCAGCAAGCTCAACTACTTCTCTGCCTAGTTCTCACCATAGACGTCCAGGGCAGAATGGATTTATGAGCTCACTCAGATTGCCAGGCTGAAGACCCTGATTCCTCATTTCTTATCAGCTAGGAGCCTCTCCAAGCTGCTGAGAATACCTGTGTTTCTTCTCATGCCCCCACCACCTTTCCACAAACTGGAAATGACACAACTGGGTCCCAGCCACATCTGGTATCTCATCACCCTGTCCTCTGCTCTTCAAGGCTCCAGCCCATCTGCATAGCCCAAGGGTAAACTTGCCATTTTATGGCTCTAAACTTTAACTGAAATTCCTTTATCCACTCAACAATGACACAGCCAACTGGCTGAATCCAAGGATCTGGACGGAACATCATTGGTGGGGGTTCTGCCTACCGTGGTCTTCTCAGCCTCCAAATTTGCATCTTTTGCAAGCACAGAATTCATTTACACACACACACCCCTGTTAAGGTCCCCCAAAGTTACCTGTTATTACAACATCAACTCAAATTCCAAGCTCTCCCCCGCAGTGTCTGAAGCAGAGTGTCAGGTAACTTAGGTATAGTCCACTCAGTATGGCCTTTGGGCATAGTTTGTCTCCACCTATGAGCTGGTGAGACTCTGTTCCCTGTATAAGATGTGGGAAGGGAAGAAAAACAGAAGAGACCAGAGCTTTGGTCCAAACCAGCTGTAAAATCCAGCCGGGCAAACAAATGCCATTCAGGTTGACATTCTGGGACAATTCTCCTTGACTCCCAGAAAAGACCTTTGAGCTCCTGCTTCTAGGAGTTTCTACTTCCAAGGTAGGCTTCCTTCTCCACCATGGGCCACAAGTACCTGTGGCCAAGGAGTTTTGCCAGCCTCTACCTTGTCAGCAGAAATGAACTCAACAGCTTTCTTTGATTTCAAACACAAAAGATCAGATGTTGCTGGGCAGTGGTGGCGCACGCCTTTAATCCCAGCACTCGGGAGGCAGAGGCAGGCAGATTTCTGAGTTCGAGGCCAGCCTGGTCTACAGAATGAGTTCCAGGAGAGCCAGGGCTACACAGAGAAACCCTGTCTCGAAAAACAAACAAGAAAATCAGATGTCAATGTTTCTGTAGATTGTTGAGTTCTCAAGAATGATGGGGTTGATTGAATTCAGGACCTCTGGAAGAGCAGTCAGTGCTCTTAACTGTGGAGCCATCTCTCCATACTTCTTATTTTTAGGTTCAGAGGAAAGAATAGCATAAAAGTTAACAATACAACAGAAGCTAATTAATAACAAAAATAAATAAATCTAGGATTAGAGGTGAGGAGGACACAACATCCGTCCCAACACCAGGAGTAACTGGGACCAGCGGGATCCAGGGACCCAGGAACCCTGCCCCACCAGTGGCATGGGTTCCTTCCAGTCTGGGTGGGTGCCCTGAGCAGACCTTGGGCAGGAACTCCTCAGCCAGTCCCGCAACACCCAAAGGAAGCTCCTCTCCCAGGTGCTCTAACCCACCCAGGATCCTAAGATCACAGTATCACAGGATCCCAGGAGCTTGGTCACACCAGGATCTTAGAGTCCCAGAGGCAGCTTGACTCCCAGGAACTCTGTCACACCCAGGATCTCAGGATCACAGGATTCCAGAATCACAGGATCCCAGAGACAGCTGGTCTCTGAGGAGTTCTGACACAACCAGGATCACATGAAGGACAGGCTCCAGTCAGATATAGGGAGGGCAGGTAACACTAGAGATAACCAGATGGCAGGAGGCTGCGTAAGAACATAAGTAACAGAGACTAAGCTTACTTGGCATCATCAGAACCCAGTTCTACCACCATAGCAAGTCCTGGATACACCATCACACCAGAAAAGCAAGATTTGGATTTAAAATCACTTCTCATGATGATGATAGAGGACTTTAAGAAGGACATAAATAACTCCCTTAAAGAAATACAGGAGAACACAGGTAAACAGGTAGAAGCCCTTAAAGAGGAAACACAAAAATCCCGTAAATAATTACAGGAAAACACAACCAAACAGGCAAGGGAAATGAACAAAACAACCCAGGATCTAAAAATGGAAACAGAAACAATAAAGAAATCACAAACGGAGACAACCCTGGGGATAGAAAATCTAGGAAAGAGATCAGGAGTCATAGATGCAAGCATCACCAACAGAATACAAGAGATAGAAGAGAGAATCTCAGGTGCAGAGGATACCATAGACACCATTGACACAACAGTCAAAGAAAATGCAAAATCCAAAAATCTCCTAACCCAAAACATCCAGGAAATCCAGGACACAGTGTGAAGACCAAACCTAAGGATAATAGGTATAGAAGAGAGTGAAGATTCCCAACGTAAAGGGCCAGTAAATATCTTCAACAAAATTAGAGAAGAAAACTTCCCTAACCTAAAGAAAGAGGTGCCCATGAACATACAGGAAGCCTACAGAACTCCAAATAGACTGGAACAGAAAAGAAATTCCTTCCGTCAAATAATAATCAAAACACCAAATGCACTAAACAAAGAGAATATTAAAAGCAGGAAGGGAAAAAAGGCCAAGTAACACATAAAGGCAGACCTATCAGAATTACAGCAGGCTTCTCATCAGAGACT
This sequence comes from Rhynchomys soricoides, assembly GCA_019843965.1. Lineage (NCBI taxonomy): Eukaryota > Metazoa > Chordata > Mammalia > Rodentia > Muridae > Rhynchomys > Rhynchomys soricoides. Next base: position 497,039 of record JADRCH010000165.1, read on the forward strand.
GTGAAAGCCAGAAGATCCTGGGCAGCTGCCACACAGACCCCAAGAGAACACAAATGCCAGCCCAGGCTGCTATACCCAGCAAAACTCTCAATTACCATAGACGGAGAAACCAAGATATTCCATGACAAAACCAAATGTATACAATATCTTTCCACAAATCCAGCCCTACAAAGGAAAATAGATGAAAAACACCAACACAAGGAGGGAAACTACACCCTAGAAAAAGCAAGAAAGTAATCTTTCAACAAGCCCAAAAGAAGATAGCCACACAAACATAATACCACCTCTAACAACAAAAATAACAGGAAGTAACAATCACTCTTCCTTAATATCTCTTAACATCAGTGGACTCAATTCCCCAATAAAAAAACATAGACTAACAGACTGGGTATGTAAACAGGACCCAGCATTTTGCTGCACACAGGAATCACACCTCAGTGACAAAGACAGACACTACCTCAGAGTAAAAGGTTGGAAAACTATTTTCCAAGCAAATGGTCCCAAGAAACAAGCTGGAGTAGCCATTCAAGTATCAAATAAAATCAACTTTCAACCAAAAGTTATCAAAAAAAAAAAAAAAAAAAAAGATAAAGGACACTTGGTACTGGTCAAAGGAAAACTCTACTGAGATGACTCAGCCAGGCCTTGGTGGTGCACGCTTTTAATCCCAGCACTTGGGAGACAGAGACAGGCGGATTTCTGAGTTCGAGGCCAGCCTGGTCTACAGAGTGAGTTCCAGGACAGCCAGGACTACACAGAGAAACCCTGTCTCAAAAACAAAAACAAACAAACAAATGAAAAGGACTCAAGGGATTGTTTTCTAAAGCATTCTTAAACATTGATTATAATGGAAGTGATTATAATTTAACAGAATTTTACCAAAGTCCACGGGTACAATTTTGTTTGTTGCTAATACTTTGAATTCTTTTATTTTCTACATCTGTGGTTTAACTATTAAAAAACTTAAATGTCCTGGGGGGGGGATTATGGGGTCTCCTGTGACTGCTTACAGAGCCACCCCTGGGGGACACCTGGAGTTATGTCTAGGTACACCGTGCTGGGGTTGCTCTCCTTGGACATCTTTGGCTAACCCATCTCCCTACCCCCATCTTTCATCTCTCCCAGACAGCAAGAGACAAAGCTTAAGTTTTGTGAGGTTACTATTTGGTGTTCACAGACCCCCATGACCACCCTTCCCCACCCAGACTTGACAAAATCAGAAGGATCCAGACACCCATTCAGCATCCACCCATTACTAACAGTATATCCTGACAAGGTATAGCTTCCAGGGTCCTGGTAGTTCTCAACTGGTGGATCTTGACCCCTACAGGGTTGAATATCAGATGTCCTGCATATCAGATATTTACATTACGATTCATAACAGTAACAAAATTACAGTTATGAAGTAGCAACAAAATAATTTTATGTGTGTCACCACAACATAAGGAACTGTATTAAAGGATCACGGCATTAGGAAGGTTGAGAACCACTGGTCTAGGGTCTTACTTTATTTTTTTAAATGGAGCTGGTGGAGGCTTGGGAGAAAGCTCAGAAGTCAAATGCTTCAGCCAGCCCCAGGCTCAGTGAAAGACCCTGACTCAAAACATTTGGCAGGGTTCAGTGAAAGGTGACAGCATACACTGACCTCTCACCTTTGACCTCTGTACCCACACATAGTCGGACGGTGATGCTTCCTTCCCAGGGTTAGTGGGGGATAAAGAGCTATAAGGAGCTTGCAGCACAGGTGATATTTGAAAATGCTGATGGGATGTTCTCTGGACCAGACAGAGACAGAAGAATAGAGACTGGGCCCCCAGGGCAGTTTGACTGGTCCGATTCTGTTTCTGACAGTGGAGCTAGCCCCACCCACCCTGGTGCTCACCCAGATGGAGAAGATCCTAAGGGTCAACGCTACCTACCAGCTGCCGCCTTGCATGCCGCCACTGGAACTGAAGTACCAGGTGGAATTTTGGAAGGAGGGCCTGGGAAGCAAGGTAAGAAAAGCCTGTGCCATCCCAAGCTGGGTCTCCTCCCTGCCTCAACACTGCCTCCTGTACTTTCCTCCAAGAGGCCTTCCATGGTTTTCTGACTCCAGTCAGCCCTGAATGGTGTGCAACACCCATGGCCTGTGCAACATCCCATGCAGCCAGAGGGTTCTCCACAGGAGATGAAGCACGAGGCACTTTGCCCTTTAAGGAACAGGCCTCGATTGCAACATTGTTTTCAACCTCATTTTGAAAATTATGAACTTTACCTCTGGGGGCAGGGCACAAGCCCAGGGATGTGTGCACTTGAGTGTGCCAGTGAATATACTTGTGTGTGTGTATGTCTGTGTGTGTGTGTGTTCATATGGCAGCTGCAAGGTTCCTTTATTAGATGCTTCCACTTTTTTTTTTTTTTTTTTTTTTGACAAGAGTCTCACCATATAGTCCTGGCTGGCCCAGAACTCATTATGTAGACCAGGCTGGCCTCAAACTCAAAAAGATCTGAATGCTAGGATCAATGCTCCACCTTATTTTTTGAGGCAGGGTCTCTTAGTAAACCAGGCACTCTAGATTAAGCTAGCCTAACTGGCCAGCAAGCCCAAGGATTATGATCCTGCCTCTGCCTCCTTAGCAATGGGATACAGGCATACCCATCTTTTTTCATGTGGGTGCCAGGGATCAGACTCAGGTCCTCACGTTTGGATAGAAAGCACTGTGCTGACTCTCTCCCCAGATCCTCCTCCCCAACACCTCCAGTAAAAGTTTGACTGAGGTAGTTTGGACTAAAGGAAGTTGAGTCACCAGATTCATTACAGAAAGCCCTGAAAGTCCAAATGAACTCCAAGCAAAGAAACGGCGCCCAGAGATGTCTATGAATGGCTCTTTGCACGCCCCACTTCAGACCTGTGTCTAGCATATAGCAGGAGCAGGCCTGAATACTCACGTATGACAGATCAGAACACCATCAGTATGTTTGCCACTGTGGTTCCAGGGTCTGAGCTCTGCGGCTGTAACTCAAAAGTAGCCACTTTGTAAATGATGGAGACAAAAGCGTATCTTGCAGGGTTCCTGTTTCTGAAATCAGGCGTGGGGTAGAATTGGCATAGCAGGGGCTCTTACTCACTTACCTTCACACCTCTGATCCTAAGGATCAGAACATAAGATACTTTCTGCCTTCCAGAATCCCATGACTATTAAAATATCACACATCAACACATACAAGTTGTTCAAGTTTGGGTCTCATTATGTAGCCCAGACTCAATCGCCCTGCCTCAGCCTCCTGAATGAATGTTGGGATCACAGGCACATGCTACCATGCTGGATTAAATATGAATAATCTTTGTAAGTCAGTCAGAAGTAAATATTCTCACTAGCCCTGTCCAACAGAAACAAGAGCCATATATGCTGTTTCATTTTTTAAATTGCACATATTTATTTTGGTGTGTAACTGTGGGGGTGGGGCGGGCATGTATGAGACAGCCAGCTTCTGGAGGTCAGAGGACAACTTTGTGAAACTGGTTCTCTTCTCCACTTCTTGGTTCTTAGGGGTTGAACTCAGGTTGACAGGCTTGGCAGCAAATGGCTTCACTAAGTCATCTCACTGGGGACTAATCCACCCCAAGTCATTTTAAATGTTCCCCATTAAGTTAAAGCTGGCTAGGTTTGCAGAGAGGAGTCGTAGTTGAGATAGGATTTCCTAAAGCCCAGGCTGGCCTTGAACTTGTTATGGAGCCAAGAATGACCTTGAACTCCTGATCCTCCTGCCTCCACCTCCTAAGTGTTGGTATTAGAGGCATGAGCCACATGGCTCAACTTTAGTATTTTGTCAGAAACTAGAGATCCACCTGCCTTTTATCCCATAGCATATTGTCGTGTCAACCCCGGAAATAATACAGCTGAGCTGTTTGGCCTTCTCCTCCTCCTCCATCTTTGGAAACTGATAAGCATTTGTACTCGGGGCATATCTCCATTTGCACTAGCCACCTACCCCTTTCCTTGTACTGCACTGGGCAGCTGGGGCAGCACTGAGCCTGAAGTGACTGACTGACCCTCATTCCCAGTGGACTGGGAGGCCTGAGGGCTGGAAACCCATAGAAACTCCTCTTTAAGTGGGGACCCTCCCAGGCCTTGGCGAGCTACACAGGAGTGACCCAAAGTAGCAGGCTGCTTTTGAACCCCAACGATCTGCACAAGGAGAGTCAGCTGAGAAGAAACCAGGTTGTAGAAAATGCCCTTAGTGCTTGCTCTACTGTGTAAGAAACATGAAAGCTCTGTGGTCTCTACCCTACCTCACCTAGCCACCTCACCGCGGGTATCCATCAGCTCTGCACATGCTCATTGCCTCTTGCTTCTCCAAACAGACCCAGTTTCCTGACACTCCCTATGGCCAGCCATTGCAGATTCCTCTCCAGCAAGGTGCTAGTGGACGCCACTGCCTCAGTGCTAGAACCGTCTATACCTTAATTGACATTAAGTACAGCCTGTTCTCTGAGCCAAGCTGCATCTTCCTAGAGGCCCCAGGTGGGTGCAAAGCCGCACTAGAGTAAGGACTTCCCCTCGCCCCGGGACACTAGACGTTTCATGATCGAACGGTTGAAAATATAAACTTCAACAGTTATAAAAGAGACAGGTTCACTGATGGAATTCCCAGCTCTACCACAGTGACTGTGTCTTTTGGGTAGTTTCTTTGAGCCTTGGCTTCAACTAGAATGGTCTTATTTTCCTGCGAGTGAGCAGGACCGTCACTGGAAGCACTTGCTACACTGAGGGACTGGGGTCATCGTTCTGTCTGCAGTTTCTGTGTTCTCTCCTCCCTAGGGGCCAACAGGGCTGTCCTGGCGATGCCCTTACTCTTGCTTCTACTGATAGCAACGGTTGCAGCGGGTGTGGCATGGAAGAAAATGGAAGGAAACCCCTGGTTTCAGAGGGTGAAGATGCCCTGGGCACTGGTATGGCATATCTGAAGTTTCTAGAAGGCATGATGGGGTATATAGAAGTGAGGTGTTGAATAGCAGGAAGAAGGGCTGAGTTTCCAGTGCTTCGACAGAATATCGAACTGGCCTAGACTGTCTCATCACCCATCTTGTCTCTGTGTCTAGATCCCCACCTCTGGGGGGTGGATGCCTTTAGCCCCAAATCCAACAGCAAACCTGCCCCCCAGGGAGAAGTACCTAAGTCCCTTTCTGTGGAATCACTTCACCTTCTGCTAAAGCATTGTCAGGTGCAAAGAGGAGCATGCAGTCCTGAGACCCAGGAGAGAGGGTCTAAGTGTGTGGGCTGGGAGGTGGTACAGACGGGAGCATCTTTCGAGGCTGCAAATGCTTAGTTTACAAATTAGTTTACAACTTGACCAAGGCCAAGCATCACCAGGTGCTAAATCCTGTCAGATCCAGGAGCTAGCTGGGGGAAGGGATAGGCCTAGTGAAGTCAGAGAGGAGCTGAACCACAGGTGGGACTCTCTAAATACTGTGGGGGGGGGGGGGGGGTCTTTGAGGACAGACTCCCTGCATCCCTGTGCCACAGCAGGGAGTAGTTTCAAAGGCCTGTAGAGCCTGTAACACTCCTTCCCCCCACTTGCTCTTAGCCCTGGTGTTTCTGGAAACATCCCCCAAAGAAACAACTTCTGCTTGAACCCATCTGTACTATTGCTGGGGGGTGGGGGGGAGGAGATTCAATGGGCCATGCTTCAAGAAGCCAGACTCAACCTTCTCTCCCCTCTCTATCTTACATCAGGACTTTTCTGAATACAGATACCCAGTGGCAACCTTTCAGCCCAGTGGACCTGAGTTCTCAGATGACTTGATCCTCTGTCCCCAGAAGGAACTGACCATAAGGATCAGAGCAGTCCCTCAGGTCAGAGGCCCAGCCATGCTACAGGCAGGACCAGAAGAAGACAGTACTGAGGATGAAGATGAAGACACAGACGACAGTGACAGCATCCAGCCCTACCTGGACCGGCCCCTCTTCATCAGGGAGAAGCTCCAGGTTATGGAGCACTCAGATGCAGACGAATCTGGGGTAGATTCAGGGGGGCCTTGGACATCCCCACTTGGGAGTGAAGGTTCAACTGCATGGGACTATTCAGGCAGGAGCTGTTCCAGCACAGGGGACTCCTCATATAAGGATGAAACTGGATCTTCCAGCTGTTTGGACCAGAAGCAGCCAGACCAGGAGCCTTATGGAGATGGGCACGAGAAGCCGCTCCCATGCCTGGAATTCTCTGATGACCTGGGCACCATGGAAGAGCTTCTGAAAGATGACCTCTCTGGGTGGAGAATTTGGGGTTCCTTATCCCCAAAGGGACATCTGGCTCCTGCGGAGCCCCCAGTTTCTCTTCAGATGCTGACACTCTGTTGGGACAGCAATCTTGAGGAACAAGAGGAGGAAGAGGAAGAGGAAGAGGAGGAAGACTGGGAATCAGAATCTAAAGGCAGCAGTTGGGGCATTTCAAGACTGCAGCAGACAGAGGTCAGGGGTGGGATGCTGGGAGATTACATGGTCAGGTGAGCTGACCCTGGGGGTCCATCCATGCTGTCTCTACTGCACTTCTCCTGGACTAGAGACACTTCCAAGAGTCATGTCCCTTTGAGTGGTAACCAAGGTCCTGGCCATTGTTTATGGATCTTTATGGCCCTTTGTCATTTGGATTGAGCTGTAAGATGTCACCATTTCCAATGACCCACTTGCTGTAGGTGACCTGTGAGCTGGATAGAGCTGTAGTCAAAGACTAGTTGGGTTCCAGTCTGCCCATTGTTCCTGGGATGACAGGCCTAATGGAAAGTCATCCTCGGACAAAATGAAACAGGTGAAGCCAGGTGGCTGTGGACACCAAGGATAGACATGCCCTAATCCGCAAATCACACACAACATTGTGCAAAACAGACCTCGGTCCAAATCACTACTCTGTGGTTTTCCAGCAGTCACTGAGCAAGTGACTCTTAACCTCTATGCCTCAGTTTCCTCTTCTGCAGCTGTCACGTGCATATAGCAAGGATTCCTTGCTATACTGAGGAAAACTGAGGAGTTTTCAGGTAACTGGTGACACAGGGCCACCAATGTCATGTGTACTGACTATGCACTAGAACCCTCCATCAGTCCAGACTCCTGGGAGACCCCAGGCATCTCTCACCAGCAACCCCTAAGCCAAGAGTGACAAGACACCTACCTTCCAACCTGTCTACCCTCTAGGTCACTCCATTTCGTCCTTGTCACCTTCTAGTAAGGGGCTCCCTGAAACTATAGCCCAACCAACTTTGCTTCTTTCTCAAACATCGTTCACCTTCCAGGGTGGACATTGGTTGGGTCAGGGCAGAAATTGTACCCCTGGTCTGGTGTCCTTTTTGAATGGCATTGTAACAGGGTTTAAGGTTTTTTGGGTGTTTGTTTGTTTGTTTGTATCTGTTTTGGTCATAATGAGGTCCTAAGGGTATCTGAGAAGCTAGTGTCTTTTGGAAACAGGTGACCGTCCTTTTTGGAGTGCGACGTGTGTCCTTGGTCTGCAGGTGTCACTCCTAGCATGAAAGTCGTTGTGGCTGAGGATCTAAATAATCCATGAAGCAGAAAAGAGTTCACAGCCCCTTTCCTCTTGGAGCTGTGAGGTTCTGAAGCTGACATAAAGCCACAACCTTACAGAGCTCATGTGGAGGCCCCTCCTGAAGGCAGAGGTTCTCAACCTTCCTAACACTGCCAGCCTTAAACAGTTCCTCATGGTGTGCTGACCCCCAGTCGTAAAATCATTTCATTGCTACCTCACAACTGTAATTTTGCTACTGTTATGAATCATAATGTAAATATCTGTATTTTCCAATGGTCTTAGGTGACCACTGTGAAAACGTCATTGGACCCCCCAAAGGGTTCATGGCCCATACAGAGGTTGAGAAACACCACCTTAAGGGCATCTGATTCAAGGGTTCTCTAGCTCATTCCCAAAGGTCTTTGGGGCTCCAGGATTCTCTCTCTTCAATGGGAGTGGCCTCACTGAGCTAATGCACATACAGTGGCTTTTCATAGAAGGTGTCTTGAGAGGGTTCACAGCTAACAAAACCTCAAAGCACTGTCCGGGATACATATCTGTATTGTTTCAAACAAACTTTGAAGTTACCTGGCAAGGCTTCCCTAGTGACTTAATATGTGTGTCCCCAAGAGTCATAACACACACACACACACACACACACACACACACACACACACACCTACCTCTCCCTGGAGTTCTCCTGCAATGATGCTTGACCACATCACTGAGCCCAGAAGCAGAACAAATACGCATGCATGAGGAAGGTCCTATTGTAGGAGCAGTTCCTGGAAATATCCCAGCAAAGCCAGTGTCCTTCCTGAGACCCAGCTGAGAGACATCACAGAGGAGACTCTGTCAGAAATCCTTCCAAATGATGATGATCACATTGGCCTCACCTTCCAAGCTTACTCTCTGGTAGCCCACCTTACTGTTTACAATGTCTCCTAGTGTGTACTTTCTGATCTAGCCTTCCTGTCATTCTTAATCCCAGCTCCTCTCAGCCATTAGATCACTGACAAAAGACCTGTGGGAAGCCCATGCAAAGGGCAGGAGGAGAAACCCAGAAGTTCATAATGTGTGCTCAGCACTTAACTTACATAATGGCCCTGCACACAGACAGTCTCTGGGGACCTCAGGGGTAGCAAGGTCATAGTGACTGACTGGAGTTGCATTGGAGTGCAGCTTCAGCACACTGACGCTATACGTCTTTCTTACGTGTTCGTTGAATTTTGCATTGTATGTTATACCCTATTTAAACAAAACTTTAATATCTGTTGGTATAATGCCCAAACCTTAAATAAAGAGATCTATTTTTGGAGAAAACGTATGTGCACTCATTTATTTGGAATACAGGGGTCTTAAATTGTGTCCCCAAAAGGAGACACAGAAAAAGGGGTCTGGGGGATACAGCTTCCAGAGGACACCATAAGGAAGTGGGGGATCAAGACAGGGTGCAGAAGGCCAGTCAGTCAACATATAAAATTAAACAGTTTCCTGATACTGGTGATGGGGCCTCCACATCCCTGGGGATCTTCTGATGTCCGTGCCTGGCCATCAGATTTGAGATGGTGATTCTGATGGCCTACAAATCAGCTGCAAAGAAATCCTGTTTGGCCACACCATCCTGAGAGAAAAATCTGTTGTTTAAAAAGAAAAAATAAAAACCCACCAGGCCTACTCCAGGGACCCGAGATCAGGGATTATCTATGTTAGCCAACAAAGGCTTCCAGAGAGGGATCAGTCCTCTCAGGTACCTTCCCTAAGATGCCCAAGTCCTAGCCTGTAGCAATTCCAAGCGGTAGCTACAGGATCCATTCCTGTGCTTTTACCTTATTCCTATCTGGTAGCTTCACCAAACAACTAAACTCAGACACCCTCCCCTCTCAAGCCTGAAAGATTCTGGGATGCCCTGCACTCTGTGGGCTGCTGTTGAATCTCCAAGATTACCCCAAAACATTACTAAAAGGCATTTCATTTGAAATCCATCTCAACTGTTTTCTCTACTGACTCTGGAAGGAGTCTCTGTTATTAAGATAATCCACAGGTCCCTGAGCATCAACCTAGCCTGCTGTGGCTCCTGGGGAAAGAGATAGCTATGGAAAGCCAGAGGACCAGGCTCTGACAAGCCCCAGCACTCAGACAGCAGAAGGCTGGGCTCGGGCTAGGAAACACAGGAAAGATAGTCTCACCTCGTGGCTGGGGACACATCAACTGAGAATCACCCTAGAGCAGTGGTTCTCAACCTTCCTATCGCTGCGACCCTTTAACACAGTTCCTCATGTTGTGGTGACCCCAACCATAAAATATTTCATTACTACTTCATAGCTGTAATCATGCTACTCTTATGAATCACAATGTAAATATTTGTGTTTTTCAATGGTCTTAGGTGACCCAGAAAGAGGCTGAGATGCACGGGTTAAGAACCACTGTCCTAGCTAGAGTTTGATAGCTCTGATCTTGAGGCCAGTGGTAGCATCGGATTCTGGGCCCTGGGCATGTTCATTTGTCTGTTCCTCCCCTAGGCCAAGAACTCTGAAGTTCCAGCTCAAGGGTGTATGTGATATCCAGTGGCAGCATTCCACCACAGCAGTGGTTTTAAAGAAAGCTTTGGAAATACAATGACAGGTCCTTTGGCCAACTGCACACTCCCAAAACTCTCCAGAGACACCCCCAGCTAGAACATGCCCCGTGGAGGCAAAGAAAGAGATACTTGGTGTGAGGACAACTCCAAGGGACATCAGACTCCTGTCCAGGTCAGACTTGGCAAAAGTATCAACCATAAGAAAGCTCAGAGTCCACTCAACTGGTCAAAGTGCTGAGAATGGGTGTCTATTGAGCACTCAGCCCTAAATGAGATGCCTATGTCGGACCCTGCACCTGAGGCTCAGGGAACGCCTGCAGAGACAGGGGGAAAGAGTGTGAGATCTGGAGGGGGAAGGGGTGCTGTGTAATGCCCTCCCTGGGACTTGAATTCATGGCAGCTTTGGTTACCTGCACAAGATGAATCCAGCAAGACCAGTCACCACACCAGCAGGCAGAGCTAAGTGGGTAATTAGCAGGAAAAGGAGGTGACATGAAGTTCCCAGGGGGTAAGAAGGGGATTGGGGATGCATGTGACCAAGACACATTGTGGAATTACCGATACATGTGTGGAATTGCCAAAGAACAAACAAAAGATGTTTTAAATAACAACGTAGAGAGAAAAGGTTCAAAACTTCACCTGACCCTCTGGCTGCACACTGGTGAATCTTCCTCCTAGAGCCTCTGTCTCTGCCCAGAAGTTCTGCCTTCCCCTCTTGCCTCAGCCATTGGCCGTTGGCTCTTTATTAAGCCATCAAAAGGTGAGGGAGGACGCATGTTTACAATATATGATCCTGGTGATGAGCTGTAAGAATACTCAGCTTTCTTCCCACACAAAAATCCACATTTGAATATCCAGGACAGAAATGAACACTGGAATATACCAAGACAACCTTTACACAGCACACACACACACACACACACACAATCACTCCAACACCATCTCTCCAGCCCTTACCGCTATTCTTAAATTTTTAGTTTTTATTTGATGTTCCCCCTCTTGCATTTGCCTGACCTTTTCTCCCAGTTCCCTGCCTCCTTCATGAATCTCCTCTGTGCTAGTCCTCACCAACCTTTAACTCCACAGAATGCTGTGCCTCATTCATGAGCCCCAAGAGACCACCAAGGAGCTAACTTCGAGGCAATCACACTAGGGTCTCTTTTATTCAAGCTTGGGCTGAGCCTTCAGCGGGACAAGGTTTTATAGGAAATGGCAAGCAAGTGAGGGGGCTTCCAGCCTGGCAAGCAACTAACTGAATGACTATTGTAAGCCCACGGGGGGGGGAGGGGTGCTCTGAAGGAAAACCATGAACAATCACAAAGGGTCTGAAAGTACATCTGAAACAATCAGACTAATCTTGATTGGCTGTTGCTAGGAAGTAGCTAGGGAGCAGCTCTGGGGTATGGACCAAGGACAGGCCATGGGGTCCTTCCTGGTACTTGGATGCAGCTTGGGTTCTGCTGCAGGTCAAGTTCTCAGGCTTTTTTTTTCTTTTAAGATGGAGGCCAGCCCTGAGATGGAGTAGGTTTCCCATGGTCACTGGCGATGTATTGGGCTGTCACCTACTTTAAGCGTGTATGCATACCTCGTTGCTGCTATTACAATCGTTTGTTGTCTTCTTGCCATGTGGTGCTGGGGACTGAGCCTCCAAGAGAAGGCTGCTCAATGAGCTCCTCCCCAAAACCAAGTCTATCCAGAGCATCTGATGCAAAAATCACAACACAGAAATGCAAGAATGCAGAAAAGCCAGACAGCCTCGGCTCGCCCAGGAGCTCCTAGCTCCCCAACAGTTGAACTCAGACACCCTGAACTAGGTCAAACGTCAGGTGAATGATTCATAAGTTTCCTGGTAAAAAACTATGAATGACCTAAAAGGTCAAGCAGATGCTTCCTTCCCAGGCCCAGAGAGGAAAGTCAATTTCACCTTCTCCATCCCTGATAGGGTCCCTTCTGCTTCACCCAGTGTATTGGTGACGCATCCCACTGGTTTATTATTTGTCTGCTTCGTTAAATTTTTCATTTCCAATTTTTCCTCCAAATCTCAATTTTCATGCTGACTTTTTCTTCCATGTTGTTGACTTGCTCACCCATTTTTGTTGACAAAAAAGAAAAACAATGGCAGACCACCTTTAAGACTAGTGAATAAGCCAGGCAGTGTCGGCGCACGCCTTTAATCCTAGCACTTGGGAGGCAGAAACAGGCAGATTTCTAAGTTCGAGGCCAGCCTGGTCTATAGTGTGAGTTCCAGGACAGTCAGGGATATACAGAGAAATCCTGTCTCGAAAAGACAAAAAAAAAAAAAAAGAAAAGAAAAGAAAAAGAAAAAATAAATAATTCATTTTATCGTATGTATATGTGTGTGTATCTGAATGTATATCTGTGTATTGTGTGTGTGCCCATGAAGATCAGAAGAGGCATCAGATCCCCTAGAACTGGAGTCATAAGAAGTTGTGAGCCATTCAGACTGGGGGTAGAGAGAGGGCTCAGTGGACAATATCACAAAAGCATGAGGAACAGAGTGTGGTGACAATTTTGGAGCTTCAGTTTCTTTGAAAAACACAGATATTATAAGAATATGTCTTCATTTTAATCCCAGGTTTGGGATATGGGGCTGTTTCAGAGAGTCTGCAGCAGCTGACTATGATTTGCCTCACACTCTAGCAGAGGCGTGATTCTGCCAACTGCAGCTAGCTTCTGTGAATCGTGATTGTGTGGATTCTGGGGAGTTTTCAGAGGCTATATAAATGCTAGGGCCCCTGAGGGGTGGGGTGTTGGTTGGTGGGTTGGTGGTGGTGGTGGTCATAGTTTGTTAAGTAGTCATGAGCAAAGAAGAAACAAGAGATTAGATATCCTGACAGCAAAGATCAAACCTGCCCCAAGGAACCATACCACCAGGAAGTAGTTTAATGATAACATTGACCTCTTTCTGACCCCTGACTTTATTCAGGGGTCTCTCTTCTTTCCTCTCTTATCATTTTTCCTCTCTCATATAGTGTCACGGGGTTGAAAGGGTGGAAGAAAAGGGGTAGAGAAGGGTGGAAAAAAGAAGAACCCACAAAATAGAAAAGACTGCTACACCAGAGTTTGGATCCCAGCATCCACATCAAAAGCCAGGCAGACATGGTGGCCCATTGTAATCTCAGCACTGGGGGTAGAGGCAGAGGATTCCCTGAGCAAGCTGGCCAAGCTACACTAGCTCCAGGATAAACTACTTCAGGCCTCTACATGTAAACATATACAAGTGCACATGCTCCCACACATGTGTAAATACACACACACACACACACACACACACACACACACTATATATATGCATGCAAAAGTAAGTGAATAGATGAAGCAGTAGGGAAGCAGTTATCTGGGGCTGATTTACATATCAGACAGGCTGAGATCCCCAAGTCCTGTCTCACCTAGGTGAGTGTCCTCTTTCACACTGCTCTGGGTGGCAGGGTCTGGGGTGGGAGTGGGGTGTCAGCTTCTTAGTAATCACAGCACAGGTGGGGGGAGCAGGAGATCTCGGACTGTGACCTGTAACAGCATTGCCTCCATCATGTCTGCATGCTGCCATCTTCCCTGAGCTTATTCCCGGGTGTGCAAAGTGATCTCAATTTCCCTTTTAAAGAACACAAAGCCAAGTTCTCTCTATATCTAACTGAATGAGTCAATCCTATGAGTCATTGCTCAAAGACAGCTTGGGACCCAGTCCAGCCCAGGAAGCAGGCTCCTTAGTATAAGAGGACATGTTTACAAAAAGTGTAGAGTCAGGTGTGGGTTTGTTTGCTTGTTTGTTTGTTTGTTTGTTTTGCCCCCTGCTGCTTTATGTGAACTAGAAGGGGAGGGAAGCATAGGCCAGTCCCTGTCCTGGTTCATAAAACCATCAGCACATAGGGACAGCCTCCTGGAGTATTTTCTGATAACAAATATTCCAGCCCCAGTTTCTCTGGGAAGTCAAATTCCCGTAGGGCTCTGCCGGCCCACATTCCCATCTCTGAACCTTAAACAAAGTATCCCCTTTTCTAAATTTCAGCGTCTTGAACTGTGGTTATGCCCCTGTATGGGGGAGTCACATCACTGAATGAAGAGAATTGCAAAAACATTGGCAACAGTAGAATTTCTGACTTGCAATGTGTATTGGATCTGAGATGTTTCCAGCTATGTTGTGTGTGTTGTTGCCTTGGCACCTGGCACCATGCATACTGTCATGCCACACAATGCCAGTAATCACCATTTGAAACACATCAGGTCAGTTATGAGTTATTAATTGTGGGGTTTACTTTGTAATTATATAAATTTGTTTAGCTGTGTGTCTTAGTTTGAGTTTTATTGCTGTGAAGAGATACCATGACCAAGGCAACTCTTATAAAAGAAAACATTTCATTGAGGCTGGCTTGTAGTTTCAGGTGTTTAGTCCATGGTCATCATGGTGGGAACTATGGCCACATGCAGGCAGACATAGTGCTGGAGGAGCTGAGAATTCTGCATCTTGATCCAAACACAGCCAGGGGGAGACTGTTTTCTGCAGGCAACCAGGAGAAGACTGGAATTCCACACTGGGCAGAGCTTAAGCATAGGAGACCTCAAAGCCCACCCCCATAGTGACCCACTTCCTCCAACAAGGCCACACCTACTCCAATAAGGCCATACCTCCTAATGGTGCCACTTGGTATGGCCAAGCATTCAAATACTTGACTCTATAGGGGCCCTTCCTATTCAAACCACCATGCTATGACAGAAGCATGGAGCTCAGAGGACAACTTGAAGGAGTGGCTTCTCCTTCCACCATATGGGTCCCAGGAATCAAACTTAGGTTGTCAAGCTTAGCTTAGTGGCAAATTCCCTTACTTGTTAAGACATCTCACTGGCCGTATAATACAGGGGTTTTCACTATACACTAGAAGTGTTCTATTCTTAGAGAAACACAGTGGCTTAATTATGAAGAAAAGACTTACAGGGACACCAGAGGCCCATGTGCTGCATGGCCTGCCTGCAGCAGGAGCTACTACAGTGTGTATGTGGTCAAGAGATAGACAAGAAAGACAAGAGGAGC
The DNA here is from genome assembly GCA_019843965.1 of Rhynchomys soricoides. Lineage (NCBI taxonomy): Eukaryota > Metazoa > Chordata > Mammalia > Rodentia > Muridae > Rhynchomys > Rhynchomys soricoides. The sequence continues at coordinate 512,164 of JADRCH010000165.1, forward strand.
AGTTGGAGCACTGTGAAGAGAGGCAGAATTGGAGCCAAGAGAGTGGAGAGAAAGAGCCTGAGGTGAGTGGCCTACCCTGCCACCTGACGCCATGGTGAAGTCCCAGCCTATGCTGCCACTGAGGGAAATGTCTGGATCCACAGCCATGCAGCCCCAAGGGTCTGTATCAATGTCCGTGGCTCTCATATTATCACTAAAGACCGTGTGAATGTCATGCTCTAGGCTGCTGCCTGGGACCATGTTAATGTCCAAGGGATGCAAAGATCTGGCCCCACCTCTCACTGTCTGTCCTCTGTCTCTGTATCTCTCTGTCTCTGTCTGTCTGTCTCTCTCTCTCTCTCTCTCTCTCTCTCTCTCTCACACACACACACACACACACTAATGTTCCCAATTTATTTTTAAATTATGTTGTTCATTTGTTTGTTTGCCTGTGGGAGCCATGTGGACCATGGCACTTAAGTGTGGAGTTCAGTAGGCGTTGCTTCTTTCTCTGAGTTGCTTTCTCTATGTGAGTCCCAGGGATCCGACTCAGGTTGTTTGCCTTTACCTGTGGAGCCATTTTGCCAGCACCCAAATTCCTTAACATTCCATTTCCTGTTCTAGTTTGCCTTCTGTTGCCAGGATAAAAACCATGACCAAAAGCAACCTGGGGAGGAAGGCATTTACTTCAGCTTATACTTCCAGGTCACGGCCCATCCCTGAAATCCTGATTTGAGTTCTGAGCACTGGCTTCCTCACTGGCTCATGCTCAGCCAGCTTGCTCATACAGCCTAGGCCCACCTGCCTAGGGATGGTGCTGCCCACAGTGGGTTGGGCTCTCCCATACCAATCATCACGAAAAAGAATTTTTCACAGACATTGCTGCAGGCCAATATGATCGGGGCAATCCTTCAACTGAGACTCCCTCAGATGATTCTAGGCTATGTGGAGCACACAGTCAATGGGACAGCTCCCCTCATTCCTGCACAGACTTAGACAGAGCTAGAGGACATCAGATTCCTTCTTCTCCTGCACCACAGAAACCCCAACAAAAGCCCTCCTGTCCCACAGGTGGAGCTGCAGCTTGTCCTCTTGGCCAGTCATCTTGGTCCGCCACTCTCACCATGGGGTCTTGGCACATTGGAACCCAGGCCTCAGGATGTAATCTTCCTACTCCAGCTTGTCCTTGATGTCATTAAAGCCTCTTTCTCCACCAGGGTCCATCCCCAAGGGACATTACTACAAAGGAGTTGATTCTCAAGCGGCAAGAGACTATGGGTCCAGTCATAACTGGGAAGCAGCCAGCGTCCCCACAGAAAAGTGCTATCCCTCCTTCCATCTACAGGGAAGGACAAAGGGGCCATGGTACCTGGGCTCCTCAGTTGTTTTTAGAGTTTTGTTTTGTTTGGTTGTTGGTTTTTTTGGGTTTTTTTTGCTTGGTTTTAGTTTTGTTTGTTTTTTGTTTTTTGTTTGTTTTTTTGTTGTTGTTCGTTTTTTGGTTTGGGTTGTTGTTGGTTTTTGTTTGGTTTGTTGTTATTTGCTTTTGTTTGTTTTTCACTTTGGTTTGGTTTGTTGTTCTTTTTGTTTTTTGTTTTTGTTTGGTTTTGGCTTGCTTTGGTGTTTGGTTTTGGTTTTGGTTTGTTGTTGTTTTGGTTTGTTTTTGTCAATAAGTGACATAAGTGGGGTCACTTGAGACGAGGGAACTTCAAGCATGGGAATAATAACCCCATCAGTGATTTTTCTCCGTCAGGAGTGCCAATAAGCAGTGCCCCTCCATAGCTTCTGTGTCAGCTCCTACCTCCAGGTTTCTGCCCTGTGTGAGTTCCTGCTTTGGCTTCCCTGAGTGGTGGACTCTAACCTGGAAGATAAGAAACCCTTCCCTTCCCTAGGTGTTTTCAGCTGTGGTGGTTATCCCAACAGAAAGAACAAATTAGGACAGTACTCGGGCTGGCCACATGACACGGCTGGAAAAAAAAAAAACAAGGTTGGAAGGGCTCCAGAGGAGACACAGCCACTTCCGGGGTGTCACCCAGATGAGGTCACAGTGAATGAGAAGCACCTGGCTTCTCCAGCTCTCCAGCAGGCCTCCTTTGAGCTCAGCCTATCAGGAGGCAGCTGGCAAAGCTGAGAAATGTGGTCTGTAAACCAATGGAGAGCGAAGATCTGGCTCTCAGGTTAGATAAACGTCGGCAGACTTCAGCGTTCACAGTTATAACAGAAAAGAACACTAAGCACATGTCCCCACATATCCGAACCCATTCCGTCTAAAACGCTAATCCCAGGGCCAAGGGCCCAGTTCAGTGTGACTTACTGCCTTCTCGTGTGAAGCGGACAAGTTGATCCCCTCAGCCTGGTTCTGTAGTTGATAATGGGGCCAGGCAAATGTACTACAAAGCATGGTCCTTTGTCATGTGCACCTTAAACCTAGCCGAGATAGCTTCTTATATCACCTCTGGGGCCCAGCAAGAAGGAGGAAAAACATGTCTTTTTTTTTTCAAGACAGGGTTTCTTTGTGTAGCCCTGGCTGTCCTGGAACTCACTCTGTAGACCAGGCTGGCCTCGAACTCAGAAATCCGCCTGCCTCTGCCTCCCAAGTGCTGGGATTAAAGACATGCACCACCACTGCCCGGCGGAGAAAAACGTGTCTTAAACACTCACACCTTTGTTACCATGAGGTCCGCCCCCTTGACCACAGACACTGATGTCAAGGACAACTCTTCGAGGTGGAAGAGAGCTGGGAAAGCAGTTTCCACCCCTCATTCTCCCAATCTAAAGTCCTACGGTAGAGTGGAACCTCTAACACAGCAGAAAGAAACTCCCCTTTGTTAAGATTCCCTCTCTGTGCATGCATGTGCATATTTGTTTGTGTGAGTGGGGGCAGACACACGTGCGGATCTCAGAGGACACTATCAGAATCCCTACTAGCTTCCATCAGCTTTGCGATAGCATCTCTTGTTACCCACTGCTGCAAACACAAGCTACGAGAACCACCACTTTCCAGAGATCCCCTTGTCTCCGTCTTCAATCCACCCACAAGAGTGCTGGGATTAGACACTGGGACTGCACGTCCATCCGCCTTTGCTTAGCTTCTGGAGGTCCAAGCTCAGGTCTTCAAGCTTGCTTGAAATACTCTACCCACTGGGTCATCTAGACTCTAGTCTCCCCCCTCCCCCTTTTTATAGATTCTTTGTCCAAGATTCAGGCTGAAGATTGCTGGGGCTTCCCACCTCAGCAGCCTTGCCAGGAAAAGGCTGTTCCAACTGCGCTGCTCAGCCTCGGCGGACAGGGCAGGCACGGGAAAGGGCGCATCAAGCTCCCTGCATTTCCTCCAGCGAGAAGCAAGCCAAGAAGTCATTGCTGAAGGTATATTCATGTCCTGTTCTTTTCCTTGGGATAAATCCTCTTGTAATGGAATTATTTGGACAGACATTACATACCAGGGCAGCTTTGATACGAGCCAATAGTTGTCTGATAAGATTGCACTTCGGCCTTACCATTCCTAATTCCTCAGTGCGCTGCCACCAGGGGCCTTGGGATGAATCAGTCATCAGACCAGATAAACAAGCCCTTCCGCTGCTGGTGCCTTGTCTGCACCCAAGAAAGGAACCTCCCTTGGATCTCGCCCAGGTCCTGGAATTCCTCAGCACCAGGCTAGGCACCTTTGTACCCCTGCCCCCACAAGCCCAGGTCTTGCTCTGCTCTCCTCTCCCCGCCCTGTGCTGGGCGGAGCCAGCTGCCAAAGCGGCAAGACTTCACACAGCCTCTGTGCAGGGATCCAGAACCGAGGCCCACCTGGAGGGCCCAATGAAGACACTACTGACCATCCTGACTGTGGGATCCCTAGCTGGTAAGTACCTCTTAACCTGTCCCCAGATCCTCTTATCCCAGCAGCCAGGGAACGCAGCTACCTCCTCTTGCCTCATGAGTCTCTTAGCACCCAGTTTCATTTTCTTCCTTGCTGGCACTGGACTGGGTGGCAGGTTTTCCTGGAGATGGAGATAACCTAGTCCAGGTATCTGGAAAGGATAGAGTACCCTATACCTGGCTTCCTGAAGGGACTCAGTTAACCTTCAAGTATGCAGACATTGATTGACCAGCTGTCTAAACTGGGGGTGTGAGTCCTCACCCCCTCCCCCAATAAGTAGAGTCTTGGCCTTGGGGTGCCACTTCATGCTCAGTTTATCACCAAGGAGGGGACAACAGGCTTGATAAAACTGGGGTCAGGCTACTGTCTCCATTCATGTCTCCTCAGGCCCCTCTAGCTGGATCAGTAAGAACACTTATCTCCAGCAGTGGCCAGAAGGCTGCAATAAGTCAACAGAGTGCCCGTGCAAATTCAGCTAAGGACTATGGCTGTGAGGTCTCATCAAGTGAACTTGGAGGTTCATACCTGTGAGACCTTCATGTGAGACATGGCCTGATCTGTTCTCCTGAATAGGATCTAGGGGTTCTCTCTTAGGAGGCAGAGGCTGAGGCATGATGGAAGGAAGTGGTCCAGCCATCTCATGGACCTTCTTGCTTAGTGCATAATATGGTCCCTAAAGACACAGACCTGCAGCTGGGCGGTAGCGGCATGCGTCTTTAATCCCTGCACTCTGGAGGCAGAGGCAGGTGGATCTCTGTGAGTTCGAGGCCAGCCTGTCTGCAGAGGGAGTTCCAGGGCAGCCAGGGTTACACAGAGAAACCCTATCTTGAAAAACCAGAGAGAGTAAGAGAGAGAGAGAGAGAGAGAGAGAGAGAGAGAGAGAGAGAGAAGCAAAACTTCCTTCGCAACCAGCTTGTGGCAGACTGAAGATTAGCAGCAGCTCCCAAATTCTCCAAAGCATCTTCTTTTACATCCCAGTGTGAAGCCATGGATCTCCTGACCCATTAAGACGGAGAGGAAGGGGGCAGAAAGGAGCCCTGGGGCGGCAGATCCCTAGCGTTAGCCACAGACACAGGCCCGGGCCCCAGCTGTCTCAAGGTCACTGTAAATGATGGTTTTTCCCTTAGCTCCCAGGGCAGCTGACACATTGTTTTTCCACACAGATGTGAAACCTGTCTTTTATAACGTGGCCAGACAGGCAGGCTCCCCACCACAGGTCTCCTTCTTTTCCAGGTTTCACAATGTAGACTTTCAACCAGGAAGTGTAGGAACTACACGGGCTGGAAAAGCAGACAGATTTAAAGAGGGGAAAAGAGGAGGAAGGAAAAGAGGCCTCATTAACCCCTAAGTTAGGAGAGGCTCTGCCAAGATCACCTGGCCCGCTTCAGAAAGCTCAGCTCCGTTCCTCCCCTCCCGTGCCGCCGGCCCCCATTCTTTATTGGGGTTTGCGAGCTTCAGCTCCCAGCCTCTCCTAGCCCAGACATCCTACTCAGGACTGTCCCCTAGTACCAGCGTACTCTTCAGCAGAGTCTAACCGTAGGAGTGGAGGTCAAGCTCACTCCAGGCAGACCCCAGCCTTCTCTCAAGTCTAACCCCTCTCTCCTGCCTGGGGCTCACCCCCATGTCCACCCAAAAGCCACTGTTCAAGTCTATATCCCTTCTTCTGGTCTCTCTTGCCCAGCCTATGAGCCCCAGCAGAGAACTCTAGAACTGGTCTCGAATCTGCCCAGCCGAGGATCCAAGAGGAAATGCTAATCACATCTCAGGGCTCCTCAGCACAACTGTCACATTGGGTAAAGGCGATGGGAACACTTAAATGCTGTCCCCAGGTCCCGCAGTGTGGGAGCCAGGGAGGCCTGGAAAACAGAGATGGCCCCAGTTGCGGCCCCAGATTGACCCAGATTCAGGGAGGTGTGACTAGGGGACCTGCAGCTTCGGGGATGGGCCCTTCCCATTTTCTGCCCACCTCACCCTTGCAGCCCACAGATCCCTCTTGAAAGAACCTTGCAGATTTGGAATATAGGAATAGGCATCCTTCTCTCTGCCACTCTGGCTGCTGGTGGCTGTAGTCAAGAGTGGGGGAGGAGGGCATATACACATCAAACGCATATGTTCTGAAGGCCTTCACAGAGCTCCGCACCTGTCTCTTTCCCACCCTTGCCAACAAGGCTGTTCTGAGTATGTTCAGAGCCTGGGCAGCTCTGCTGCTACTATCTGCCCGTTCTTTCTCACCACAGGCCAGGTCTGGAGTGAGGGAAGGGCACTGTGAGCTGAAGGATCTTCACGGACAGGGACATTGCTTCAGAGGCAGCAAGCCCCTCCCTGGTCACCCTGGGGACAGGCCTGGCCAGCTCTCTCCCTGTCTAAAGCTGAGGTAGTCTGAGTGAAATAGCCAACGGACAGGTTCTAGTTTTGCTTTGGGCTTGGGGGTTTTGGGTGCTAGGGTTGAAGCCAAGGATATCATGTGTATTAAGCTGTACTCTATCTCTGAGCTACACCCCAGTTATGTTGTAAATTCCTTAGACTGCCTTCTGTCCCCCTCTGTCCTCTCATGGTCCTTGAACTGGTCCCCTACTGGGGCTCAGACCACTAATACCCCCCTCTTCAGAGACACTTCTTCCCACATAGTTTCTTGCTTTTCTAGCCCCTGCCTTCCACTCAGGACAGACAGAGTCCTGTGAAGAGCTGGACACCTTCACAGGTCTTGCCTCACTGCTCAGTTGCGGAACACATGTAGGCCTGGGACCCTACCAAACACTAGCTGTGACACTGTTCAGTAGTCCTGGATGAGCCTCAGGTTTTCCCATTCGTGAAATGGGAACGGCGGCAGTCAGCATCTAGATAGGGTGAGATCAGTAGTGAGTGGAGAGGCTTGGGCAGCTGGCTGGCAGCTGGCTGGTCCTTCCCAAGTGTCAGCGGCTGCTGTCATCATGATTGGCTGTTGCTAAGTAAATCAAGCTGTCTCCGTTCTAGACTTGAAGAGCTGAGATCAAATTGAAGAGCCAAGATCAAATTGCTTAAATAATTTCCCCATGGTGACCTAGTCCATATGTCAGCATCCTGCCCCCTATGAGGTCTGAGTGTAGAAGGTATCTTTGCCATCTAAGGAGACAACATGGCTGGTAGGCAGGGAATGACATGGAAGGAATTCACAATCCCTTCTATACCCCTGTGTGAAGTGATTGACTTTGGACACCTGCAGTCTTGGAGCTTTTACTTGGAGAACTCTAAAATAGAACTAAGAATGTCAATCTTAATGTTAAAAAGTGAACGTGAAGGGCTGGAGAGATGGCTCAGCGGTTAAGAGCACTGGCTGCTCTAGCTAGAGGACCCGGGTTCCATTCCCAGCATCCACGTGGCAGCTCACACACTTGTCTGTAACTCCAGCTAACACTCTCCCACCAACATCCATGCAGGAAAACACCAATGAATGTAACATAAAAATAAATTATATATTTTTGAAAAGTGAATTGAGACGGTGTTCACAACGATGTAATGGAATCTGACAGCCCAGTTACTACTGGGGGGCGGGGCTAGAATTGAATACATTGTAGCGACTTTAGGAAATACCTTGGTAATTGCCTCAAGTGTTAAGAATAAAGGCTGAGGCTGGAGCTCAGCATCGGAATGCTCACCCATCGATGCCCAAGACCCTGGGTTTCATTATCAGCACTGCAGAATATAGAGGAGGGAGAGAGAGAGGTACGGAGGAACTGAGGGAGGGACAAAGTTAAAGATAGAACTACCAAGATGTGTACCCAAGAGAATTATATATACAATTGTATCCACTCCGGATGAATACCGAAGGAAATTAGAACTAATCATCCACTTAAATTTTTTTTCCACAAAAAGTCACATAAGCATTATTCGAAGGGGGGGGGGAGGAATGGAAATCCAAATGTCCATCAAATGACGATAGATAAACAAGATCTGATCATCCATTCTCATACAGTGGAGTATTATCCAGTCTTAAAAAATAAACACATACTGATGCATGCTGTGGACGAAACTTGAAAACTTGATGAATGAAAGAAGCCAGTCCTGGAAAGAAAAGAAAAGTCAGGATGTTAAGTAAATGAAAATTCCAGAATCGGGAAATCCTAAGAGAAATAATATAGATTTGTGGTTGCCAGGAATTGGGGGTTAGGGGGAAAGAAAGGAGGTTGGACAGGCTGTGACCATCAAATATGCAATTTCTTTTGTGGATAATGAAAATATTCTAGAATTAGGTAGTACCGACAGCTGTGCGGGGGTGGGAAGGTTCTCAGAAGATGTTGACCAGAATGTGTGCATACAGGGCTAATGTCAAGGGGTGTAAACCAAGCTTGAGAATGAGGTACCCCTCTCCTTGAAGGTGGGGGTGGGAGTCCAAAGTCTGCAAACCTGCTGGCTCACCCCGATTCCACCTCCTGCAGCTCACACCACTGAGGACACATCTAGTCTCCTTCAACACGTGAAATTCCAGTCCAGCAACTTTGAAAACATCTTGACGTGGGATGGTGGGCCAGCTAGCACCCCCGACACGGTCTACAGTGTGGAATATAAGAAGCAAGTATCTCCCGATCCCCTCCTGACCCTGCCCTGCATCGAGCTCCTCCTGGACCTCCCAACTCCAAATGTCCCCACACAGATAAAGCTTTGTTACATTTCCCTCATAGTGGGAAAATACAGTTAGAGTCAAGGGTACAGTTAAGAGTGCCTGAGCATGAGAGCCAGCTCCAACCATGTAGCCTTGGGCAGTCAGGGAGACTTCTCCAAGCCTCAGTTTCACCACCTGTCCAGTGCAGGTAATGACAGTATGCTCATCACAGGATCTCAAATGGAGAAAGATGATGTCACTAGCACATGTGCCCTCTTTCTGAAGCAGTACTAATAACTGATAGTCAAGAGGAAGTCTAGGTATGTGGAAACTTCACCCCTCCTGCCCGTGTCTAACTCCAGTGTGCTTGCAAAGCCCAGCTCCCATATTGGGCCTGCCATTTCAACATGTGGCAAGTCACTCCCGACTCTGAGCCTCAGTCTCCTCATCTGTGGAATAGGACTCACGAGGCTTGTGAAAGGGCTGGGTAGCAAAGAACACAGATTATGTTCTGTCTAGCTTGTCATATACCCACTTCAAAGCACCGGGCACAGTTTTCTCCTCTGAGCATGGCTTGCTCCCTGGAGAACAACACACACCCCTATAAGGACCATTATGAGAGCTGACCTCAGCATCCACACAGACAGCCTCGATGCTGAGTGAATGCCAGGCTCCCTTATCATCATTAATAAACCACAGGCCTAGCAGAGCTGTTTATTCACTGGGCACCCTGCCTGCCCTTGCCCACAGGTACGGAGAGAAAAAGTGGCTGGCCAAGGCGGGCTGCCAGCGGATCACCCAGAAGTTCTGCAACCTGACTGTGGAGACCCGCAACCACACTGAATTTTACTACGCCAAGGTCACTGCAGTTAGCTTGGGAGGCCCACCGGTCACAAAGATGACTGATCGCTTCAGCTCACTGCAGCACAGTAAGTAGGGGACCTGCACAGCTGAGATGAGGGGGAAGATGACATTTTGGGTGAAGGGGGACTTCTCAGATCTAGAGTGGATGGGGACCCAGCAGGTCTCTGTACTTGGGCAAGTAGGGGGTGTGGCTTTCTGAGAAGGTGTCCCCAAAGCCAGGGAACACTTCAAGGGGGGTTGTTTCTTTTCTCTCTGCTTACTCAAAACTTCCTAGATTAAAGGATACCCACCCCCCCAAGCCAGGACCCCATTGTACTGGTACCCTACCGCCCTCTCGGGATGTAAAGCCCACCAATCCTTCTCTTGCTGGTGAGTCTTAGAGAAGATTCACTTCTCCCCCATGGCCCACCAGCCCTGCCTAGTCCAGTCCTCAGGAGAAACACTCAGTAGTCAGCAGGCCCCACTCTCTGCTGGCCCCTGCTTCAGCACCCACGCTGCTCCCCAGGTCTGAGGGCTTAGCTCAACTTAGATTTCAGAGAGAGTTTCTGCCTCCAGCCCTGACCACCTGATCTCAGGCAGTCAAAGCCAGCTAAGATCATTAGTTATCTTTTACCTGTATGCATTCTTTACCCCAGTGACCCTCTGATGCAACCAAACGCATATGAGAATTATTTGGGGGGAAATATTCTATCTGCATTGCATCTGTCTACATATCTCTGGGGTGATGCACCTCTGTTTACATAGCTTTAGGCATTATCCATTAACAGTATACAAAGAACATGCTTGGGCTGAGCACAATACTCTACACAAAGGACTAAGACAACGAAGGATTTGTGCTTTGGTGAGGCAATCCAGAACCAAATCCCACAGACACTGAGAGACCCTGTGCTCTGTTGATATTGTCACAAGAAAGAAAGACTTTGTTTGCTTATATTCTCAACCTCCCCGACAAAGACATGAGCTTCAGGACAGCCTGAGGGACCCACTGTGTTCCTAGCCATATGTGAGCACAGCGCTTGATGCACAGAAGAATGAATGGATGGATGAATGAATGAATGAATGAATAGATAGATAGATAGCAGATGACAAACCCTATACAAGCTAGTATGTGGTGATGTTGACTACTCATGAACTCACCATTTTCTGTGTTTTGAGACAGGCTCTTAATCTGTAGCCCTACCTGACCTGGACATCACTTTGTAGCCCAGGCTAATCTCAAAATAGTAATGCCCTAGTTTGCTTTCTGTTGCTGTGATAAACACTGACCAAAGGAGAGGAAAGGGCTTATCTAAGGCTTACACATCCAGATCCCAATTTATCACTTCGGAACACAGGGCTCAAGGCAGAAAGCATGGAAGAAAACTATCTTCTAACTTGTTCACAGGCTTTATGAAGGGCAGTAACTTTCTTATACAGCCCAGGCCTGCCTGCCTAGGAATGGAACCGCCCACAGTGAGCTGGACCCTCCTATACCAATTAGCAACCAAGAAAATGCCCACAGACATGCATACAGGCCAATCTGATGTTCCAGTTCAGCCTCAGCCTCCTGATCTGATGTCGCAGTCTTGTTTTGGCAACCCTTCTTCTGTGTAATGGTATTGTGAACTTCACCATACTACGAAACATTTTCTACAACCTGATTTTCCATAGCTGTGAGACAGCTCATTCTATGATAGAATACTAATTTCCTTTCCTTTTTTGAGGACATTTATTTCCATTTTTCTTCTTTCTTTCTTTTAAGATTTTCTTTTTACATTTCTTATTTATTTGTGCATCTGTGTGTGTGTGTGTGTGTGTGTGTGTGTGTGTAGGCATGTGTATCTGTGTGTTCGTGTGTGTTTAGGTCAGAGGACAACTTTCAGGAGTTTGTTCTTTCATTCTGTCACATGGCGCCCAGGGATTGAAGTCAAGTCATTAGACTTGGTGGCAAGCACCCTTACCCACTGAGCCATCTTGCCAACTCTCTCTCCACTTTTCAATTTTATTGGAGTAAACGTTCTTTGGATAGACTGTTCTAAAACTTAGAGAACAACAAATCACTGTTAGACTTGTACAAATTAGATTCGGGGCAAGCGGAAAACACAAATCCCTGAAATTGGATGTAAGATATTTGTATGTTTACGTTGTCATGGAGTTAAGAGCTATAGAAGTCACTATATAATCAAAAAGGTATGCAGGGGCTGGGTGGGGACATGGCTTAGTCCGCTCTTGCTGTATAGCTGTGAATCTCCAACGCCCATGTAGAAAAGTAAAAATAAAAATAGCCAGGCAGAGTTGTACTTGGATGTGCAGGCACGGCTGTACCCCCATCATGGCCGTGCAGAGACAGGAAAATCCTAGGAGCTCAGTGGCCAAGCCAGGCTAGCTGAAATGAGCTTCCAGTTCAGTGAGAAGCCCTAACTCAAGATGCCCAACATTCTGACTGGTAAGCTAGCTTAGCAATTAAGAGCACTTGCTCCTCCTGCAGAGGACCCAAGTTCGATTCCAAGCACTCACATGGCAGGTCACAGCCATCTGAACTCGGCTCACACACACATAACACACACACACACACACACACACACACACACACACACACACTTTTAAGGTATTGTAAAACTGTGAGGGTCATTTGGAAAATTCCATCTTGAGAGAGCAGAGTCTTGCAAGCAGAAGCAATAGCATTGGGCCTGGGATAATTTAGACACTCTCTGGATCATCAGCCATTGACACCCCCAAAGTTGTCATTGCAGCAGACTAAAGGGACAGCTGTTCCAGGTACACTCACATCAGGGATGACAGGAATAGGAAGCATGAGGCAAAACTAAGGGCGTCCCCTGTCAGGGCTCGTGTCTTTCCCGCCTGGGTACCTCCTATCCACTCTCTGTCACACCTGGGCCAGCCTTGTTCTTGGACTCTCGCCACCCAAAGGCCTCTTCTCACGTGTTGAACTAGTTGCTGCTCCCAAAGCATTCTGGGCTTTTCTCTCCCCCCTTTCTAGCTACCATCAAACCACCTGATGTGACTTGTATCCCCAAAGTGAGGTCCATTCAGATGCTGATCCACCCCACACTCACACCGGTCTTCTCGGAAGATGGCCACCAGCTAACCCTGGAGGAGATTTTCCATGACCTGTTCTACCACTTAGAACTCCACGTCAACCACACCTACCAGATGGTAAATATAGGTCATGCCCCATCCCTCCTTGGGAATCCCATGCCCTCCCAAGCGTATTGGGCTGCTTTTCACAAAAGTGATACATTATATAAAATAGCACTTCCCCAAAAAATGTCTTTGTGGGGCTCTTAGGATGCTAGGAGGGTCATGAGCCACGACCTCCCTTTCTAGGCTCACATACACAGCAGCCTGCTCAAGGCTCTGACAAGCCCTGCAGAGCCAAGGTTTTAATTTTGTACCATGCAAATGTTTCATATTTATTGGACAAGATTTCTTTGTTTGGTTGGTACATTGGTTGTTTTTTTTTTTTTTAAAGATTTATTTATTATATGTAAGTACACTGTAGCTGTCTTCAGACACCTCAGAAGAGGGCATCAGATCCCATTACAGATGGTTGTGAGCCACCATGTGGTTGCTGGGATTTGAACTCAGGACCTCTGGAAGAGCAGTCAGTGCTCTTAACCACTGAGCCATCTCTCCAGACCCTGGTTGGTGTGTTTGTTTGTTTGTTTGTTTGTTTGAGACAGATTATCACTGTCTCAAGCTGGTCTGGAACTCACTACAAAATCATAGCAATCCTCCTGTCTCAGCACTAGTATTATAGGCACGTGCCACTGGTTCAGAAAGCTTTATTAGCTCTTACCTAGTATTCTTTAACATCCCAGAGAGCAGTACTTTTCTATTAATATCCCTAGTCATTCTCTTTAGAAAATGTTGGTGTCGTGGGGCTGAGGTCATAGCTCTGCTAGTAGAGTCCTTGCCTAGAGTGTCCCTGGATTTGATTCCCAAAACTATAGAAACCAAATGTGGCAGTGTGTGCCTATAACCCAAGCTCAGAGGTGAAGGCTGGAGGATCGGGAACTCAGGACCACTCTCAGGCAGCAAATTTAACACCAGCCTCTACTCCTGGAAGTATCTGGGGAAACTGAGTAAGGACATGGTTTAAGACTGGTCCTACAGGCAGACACAACTGTCAAGGGATATGCAAATGATCCTGTCTTGTACACTCCCCAGCAGGTACCATTAATCTGTGACTCAGTTGGGTGAATGCTTATTTCCTTCTCTGCAGTTCTGAAAAATCCCTCAAAGAGTTTATGACCTAGAGGGTGGGGGAGGAGCTAAACCAAGAATCAGAACAAGCAAGGCTATGGAACCACTCCGCACAGTAGACTTGTGGGAAACTCTGGGGTGTTGATGGGACTTTCTGAGGCATATAAGGATGTTGCTTATCTCCGTCACAGTTCTGTGAGCGAGAGCTAGCATCTCCATCTCATCTCCAAGATGAGAATACAGAGCTCAGAGAGGTTAAGTCATTGGCTGGACAGTGTTTGGCCGATAACCACTGAGATGAGATCAAAGCTCTCACTCACCGAGTGGGCCTCTGTTGTTGCACTGTGATCAGAAAAAGGAGGAGCAAGTACAGTGTTCTTCAAAAGCATAAAGCTGGCCACTGGGGCTGGAGCGAGAAGCCACATGAGGTAATTGTCCTGCCTGTGCCTTGGACTGGTGGCATCAGAACCTCCCAGGATACTTGCTCAAAGCACAGCTCCTGGGTGCCCAACACTAGTTCTTTTTGTTTGTGTGTTTTGTTTTGTTTTTGTTTTTATTTTGTTAATTGCTATGGTCAAACAAATGCCTGGTAGAAATAACTTAAGGGACAAAAGATTTCTTTTAGCTTGGAGTCTGGGAGGGATGAGGCAGAGCAGAGCAGTACAGGTCAGAAAAGCAGGAAACACAGAAGGGAAACGCATACTACCTCCAGAAAACCACTTCCCACCCCTTGCTCCTTCCTAGTGAGGCCATCAGATTCCAAGTCCATCAAGGGACTGATCCATTCATTAGGTCAGAACCCTGGCAATCCACTTTTTCTGGGACACACCCTCACAGACACACCCAGGGACAGCCTCACTAGTCTCCTAGGTGGCTCTCAGTTCAATCAAGCTGATTAGATTGGCCAGCATCAGCACCTCCCAGTCCACTCAGATGTTTACAGCTGCCAGTCTGAGACCCGGGTTTTAGTGACCAGCCCACAGGGACTCCTCCCTCAGCCTTGAAGGTTAAGAACCTCAGGTGTGGAGGGACACTGTAACACAGGTTTAAGGATCCTGTTGGGACTATGTTGTAGAGGCTTGGGGTGCAGGTGGTGGAGGAATTCTATTCTACTCGGTTGTCATGGGAACAGCTAGAGATAACAACAGGAAGAGAGCCCTCGCCATAAAAAAAAGCAGCTCCTTGGGTTAAGTATTTGTGGTTGGATTAAAGGTTTTATGATTCTTGATTTTTAATTTAATTCAGCCTGTGGTCCGTGAGCCTGCTCTATCTGAATTGGTTCTTTTAAACTCATGAAGGTTTATTTTATAGCCTGCCATCTGCTTGGCTTCTAAACAAAGCAAGTGTGTTTGGAGGGGTAAGGTATAGGTGCGGTTAGTACGTTCTACAAACACCAACTAGGTACTGGAGCCTAATGAGGCCCCTGTCAGCTGTGTGTGTCCTGATATGCGTGCGTGTGTGTGTGTGTGTGTGTGTGTGTGTGTGTGTGTGTGAGCAGATGAGAATACCGAACTCTTTAGCTAAGCATGTGAGTTTATTTTTCCCTGTGGGTCTCCTTGCTCTCATGGACCACTGACACAGCCCACGAGGGCTGTGGGAGCAGAGATGTTGAACAGGGCGCTCCGAAGCCCTGTGTGTACATACAGTGAAGGGCCACCCCAGGACCGCTTGTCAGTAGGCAGATCAACTTTACTTAGGGTGACTGAAGGCTTATAATGTTTGGAGGGACTGAGGGTAGGGACATCCAGGATGTCTTTGGCTGAGGTCTTGGGGCACCTGGCCTACTTCATTACCAAGGGGAAGCATTTCAGTAATCTCAGGTGCTGGCTGAACAGGTTTTGTCAGGAGAAAGGAAATTGATCCTATAAACTAATTGTGACATTCCTCAGGTAGAGGCAAGTGTCTGGGGCTTAGCATACCCCAGCAGAGGTCAGAGAAGAAGAAATTCTCTTGATGAGGGGAGTCTTCCATTACGTACCAAGCCCCAGAAGGCTATGCAGTCAATGGTAGACCATGACCTTAATTAGCATGTATTTCTCTGCCTTAGTTCTGTGTGGTTTTCTCTCATGCATCTGAAACCTTTATTAAACATTTGCTTTCATTATTATCATATCTTCTTATAAATTGACCTCTGATCATGATAAAATCCCCCCTTTCGTCTCTTGTCAAAGTCCACTTAATCTGATATGAATATTGCCACTCCAGTCTTCTTGTAGTGTGTATATGTGTGTGTGTTTGTGTATGTATATATGTATAGGTGCATATATATGTATGTGTATATGTGTGCATATGTACATATAATATACATATATCTAAAGATTTGTTTTATTTAATATGTATATTTTGATTGCATATATGCCTGTGCATGCTTGGTGCCCCTAGAGATCAGAAGAAGGCGTCAGATCTCCCTGGAACTGTGAGCCATCATATGGGTGCTAAGAACTGAACCTGGATCCTCTGCAGGATTAGCAAGTGCTTTTAACTGCTGAGCCATCGCTGCAGGCCCCACAAGGGAAGCTGGAGCCATGGGCTCTGACACGGGTACTGGGAATGGAGCTCTTGGGGTTTTGGTTGTAAACCTCAGCCTGAATGTCTGAGCTGTCTACCCAGCCTTGGTGCCTTTTAATAATCATTTATTATTAAATGATTATTAATTACCTGTGTCTCGATACCTAACATGCATCTATGCAGACAATATTCTGACAGAGGTTCTCTTTTAAGATTTATTTTGTGGCTGGGCAGTGATGGCGCACGCCTTTAATCCTAGCACTCGGGAGGCAGAGGCAGGCAGATTTCTGAGTTCGAGGCCAGCCTGGTCTACAGAGTGAGTTTCAGGACAGCCAGGGCTACACAGAGAAACCCTGTCTCAAAAAACCAAGCCAGTGGGCCTGTGTAGCCCTGGCTGTCCTGGAACTCACTGTGTAGACCAGGCTAGCCTCAGAGATCTGAGAGGGAGAGTAAAGGCATGCACCACCACCACTAAGTTCACCCGTGTAAGATGCAGAATTCGGAGATTCTCGGCACACCACAGAGTACATGACCATCCTCCTGCTTACCTCGCCTCATCCTGTCAATTTGCCACCAAGTTTTCTGTCTTCCCTGCTTCCCAAAAATGCTAAGGCCTGCCTGTATTTTTAAAAATCAGATATTATGTTGTTCAACTCCAATATCTATACTTACATTATTGAGATTTCTTGTTATTTCTTGTTATTTGTGTTTTCTGTACGTGCGTATGGGCAAAATTTGCACAGTGCCAGGGCACAAGTATAGAGGTCAGAGGACAATGTGCAGGAGTTTGTTTTCTCCTTCCTCCAGATGGGTCCTGGGAATTGAACCCAGACCCTCAGGCTTGGCAGCAAGGACTTTTTTTTTTTTTTTTTGTTTTTGTTTTTGTTTTTGTTTTTTTGAGACAGAGTTTCTCTGTGTAGCCCTGGCTGTTCTGGAACTCACTCTGTAGACCAGGCTGGCCTCGAACTCAGAAATCTGCCTGCCTCTGCCTCCTGAGAGCTGGGATTAAAGGCGTGCACCACCACTGTCCAGCTTCTATGAGAGGCTTTTAAGAGCTTGAGGTCTTATTGAACTGAGAGCAGAATGAAAACTGCCAGTGGCCTGCCCAGTAGGACTGGCTCACAGGGTCACGGTAGAGTCAGGAGAAAGAAAGAACAGTGGTGTGTTTGTGTGCACATGCATGGTGTGTGTGTGTGTGTGTGTGTGTGTGCGCGCGCGCGCGCGCTCGTACACGGGTGTGCATGCATGCATGCATGCGTGTGTATGTGTATGTCTCCCTGTGTGTGTCTATGTGTCTGTTTTTGTCTGAGTGCGCACACACACACAATCATCCCAGGTTCTCTGTCCATTTCAGCACCTTGAAGGCAAACAGAGAGAATACGAGTTTCTTGGCCTGACTCCTGACACAGAGTTCCTTGGCTCCATCACAATTTTGACTCTAATATTGTCCAAGGAGAGCGCCCCCTACGTGTGCCGAGTGAAGACGCTGCCCGGTGAGTTCAACTGAGGCCATGCAGGGAGGCTTCCTGGGTGCACAGCTTAACCCCACTCCTCCCTCCCTGTAACCAGGGGATGGTTAGTGGTGCTCTGAGAACCCTTGCAGATTGGTGGTGTCATATTAAGATTGATGTTTGTTTATCCGTAGCTGAGCCATCTGATGGGCTCACTAAGAGAATGTTTAATTACCTCTCTAAGCCAACGCCTGTCCTCTGGCCAGCGTTGTGTAAACTCTGGCAAAACAAACACATATATTATCAACCCAAGGAGCATACACTGGGGGATGGAGGCGTGAGGGGTGGGGAGAGAGGATAAAGTGATCCTCAGCATCTTCAAAGCGTTTTGGTGATGATGAAGGCTGACCAGGGACACTATGAACCACTACTCCCACACAGCCTTGGAAGCAGGCAGTTCCATCACCTCCATTCAACAAGCTGGGGGTATGGCTCGGTAACAGAGCACAGGCAAGGTTTGGAGTTCCATCCCCAACAATGGAAAACAAACTCAAAAAAGCCCCCTCTCTCCAAGGAGCATCTGTTCTTTGGTTAGGCTTATGCTCCCAAGCAAGAAGATGTGTGATGATTCATCCTGTCAATTAGGGCAGAGCAGTGACGGGGGGGGGGGGGATGTCTAGGAGGATGGGGGGCCACCCAAACCATCATGTTCAGGTGACTCCCGCCTATCACAGTCTTCCTCGGAGCTCAGTTTGAGAACTGCCCTACAGTGCATGGCCTGGGTGAAAAAGAGTCCCTGTCCTCAGCTTTATGTGGAAACTCAGCTATCCAAGCCCACAAGACACTGGCTTCTCTGCTGAATCCCAGGGCACTCTCTGGCAGGATAAAAGGCTGGAGGAGAGCCAGCCTTGGCCAAAAGCACGAGGCATGCCCTTCCCTCGTGAGGGACTCAGGCACCAGAATAGAACCTGGCAAGCACGGGCTAGGAACAGAAACCACTTTGTGGATGCCAAGCTGGGACATGTATAATGCGATCTTTGACCTTCACCCCGACCTCGTTAGATAGGTGTCACCTGTCCCCAGGCAGCCCAACCCCACTCTGCTTCTGGATGGCGGACAGGCCACTCCTCACCCACCCTCTTATGGGTTTGACCTCCCGAGAGCTGGCCTGAACTGTCACACAGGTTTTGTTTGAGTTTGGGTTTTTGTTTGGTTGGTTGGTTGGTTTTGTTTTAAGACAGGTTCGCCCTCTGTAGCCCAGGCTAGCCTCCAACTTCTGATCCTCCTGACTCAGCTTCCTGAGGACTGAAATTGACAGGTCAATACCTCTTTCACCTGAGCCAGCCTCTGCTTTCATCCAAAGCTTTCTTTTCTCAGGTGTTCCTTGCTAACGGACCTAAGGACGTTTTCTCTCCCTAAAGATGGAAGTGTGTTACTGACACTCCCTGCTGTTAGCAGCGCCTGTGGCCAACATCGGACGCTTTATAAACTCTTTTATCCATACAGCTACATATATTACCTAATTTTAAAAACAATCCTGCCCACAAAAAGTGTTGGCAGCAGCATCCTCATTTTACACAGGAGGAAATCTGGCTCAGAGAGGTTAAGTAACTTGTCCATGGCCACACAATGAACCCAATTAGCTTTATCTGGTCCTGAAGCCAGACTCTATCACAGCCTGGTTTATAGCTAGCCCCTTCTGCTGCAGGCTTACTCTGTGCTTCCATTCCAGAGCGAATCATCCTGCCCTCGACCTTAGTCTAGGCTTTGCTTCTCCCCAGATCCCAGAAGCCCTTGATTTAATTTCTCAAGGATGCCTGGGAGTTACAGATTATCATCCCAGCATCTTGGTGGGGGAAAGGGATCTCAAAGTTGTCTCCCATCGTCTCTTTTACAACTGAGGGAACCAAGGCATGATTGTAGGTTGTCTGTGGGGATGTGCTCTGGGGTTGTACTCATCCACTGAAGAGCTGTGTGACCTTTGGCAAGTCACTGAACCTCTCTGGGTCCCAGCCTTGTTGCTTAGAAGAAGAGAACATCCCAGTCCCCTTGTGTGTTCTGGTGATTTTCTGGGCGAGCCTCAGCATGCAGGATGAGCTCAATAAGCTAGGCAACTATCAGTACAGATGCTAGACCAGAGAGGGTTGGACAACCGGGAGCATGCTCAAAGTTGATGTCACTGGTCCTCATCTTTAAGTTGCTGCCATCTTCATGTCCCACCCTGACTGAAATGACATGATTCTTCTCACTGTAGCAATGGCAGAGGAGCCAGCCCATCACTTCAGGCTGACCAGGACCCCCCAAGGCCCTGGAGTTCAAGGTCGGGGGTTCTGAGATCTCAGTGACCCCCTCACTGAAGCCAGCTGGAGTGACTGGGGGGTCATGAAGAGAAGGAGGCAACATGGGAGGGGAGCAAGACCCCAGATAATATAAACATCTGATCCCTGGAGCTCCCCTAGCCTCGGCCTCCCGAGCCTTTCAGACTGACGACACAGGACAGATCACCCTCTGTGCCTGTCCTAAGACAACAAGGAGGCACAGAATCAGAAGTGTCAGTCCTCCACCACAGAGTCAGAGAGTCAGCACTATTCCGCTTTCCTTACTTTTCAGAGGCCTGGTGCCTCTCTAGGCCCCTTCCCCAACACTGAGCTCCTTACCTTACACAGACAGAGGGCACAGGTCCTCCTCAGTCTACCCTCTGACCTATGTTGGGGGGCAAGATGGCCCTCAGACCCCAGCTGCGGGGGACCCAACCTGCTCACCACCCTCCTCCCTAAAGCTTTTCCTCACATGATAGAAAAGCCCCTAGCAACAGTGAGTGACAGAGCTGTCAGGACAGTGGTTCTCAACCCTCCTAAACACTGTGGTCCTTTAACACATTTCCTCATGTTGTGGTGACCCACAACCTAAAATTATTTCATTGCTACTTCAAAAACGTAACTTTGCTACCGTTATGAATGGTAATGTAAATATTTGTGTTTCCCAATGACCTTAGGCGACCCCTGTGAAAGGGTCTTTGGTCCTCTAAAGGAGTTAGGACCACAGGTTAAGAACCACTGTTGTAGATCCTTCTAGACACACTCTGAATATCAGGAACTTAGAGGAAGTCCCCATGTCTATAACAGAGTCTGTTCCCTGACCAGGCTCACATCCTGCTGAAGGCAGACACTGGCTAATGTGCAGGTTCTTAGCCTAAAGGGTGACTGGAAAGTATACAGATGTGCGGTCTGAAGGAGATGGCCGCGTGGGCTGGGACATCCATGGCTATCTGAGGTCCCTGGATATGAGAGTTGGAGCCACGCCGGGCAGTGGTGGCACAAGCCTTTAATCCCAGCACTTGGGAGGCAGAGACAGGCGGATTTCTGAGTTCAAGGTCAGCATGGTCTACAGAGTGAGTTCCAGGACAGCCAGGGCTACACAGAGAAACCCTGTCTCGAAAACAAAAAACAACAACAACAAAAAGAGAGTTGGAGCCACTCTGAGGACCTGCAGAAAGCCTACACTCTATCTCAGTTTTGTTTCTAAGGCAGCATCTCATGCAGTCAGGAATAGCCTTGACCTCACCCTATACCCAAGGATTGCCTTGAGCTTCTGATCCTCCTGTCTCTGCTTCCCAGGTGCTGAGATTACAAGCCTGCACCCTATTGCATGGGGCCTTACCAAGTCCAGGCCTTTGTGAATGCTAGGCAAGCATGCCACCAACTGAACTATGTCCCTAACAATGCATTTTGTATTTGAAGATGGTGAAGAACTCACCCTGACCCGTGAAGTTCACATCAGTTTTGCCCGGGACAGGGCCCAGAGGCCTCCAAGTCTCACATAGCCTTCTCCTGTCCTGTTTTGCAGATCGGACGTGGGTCTACTCCTTCTCGGGCGCAGTGCTGTTCTCCATGGGTTTCTTCGTTGGATTGCTCTGTTATCTAGGCTACAAATACATTACTAAGCCACCTGTACCTCCTAACTCCTTGGTGAGTCACCCACCTGGGGCTAGAGAGGGGCATCTTGGAAAGACCCTCCAAGTCCCAGAAGACAGGGGAGTCCCTGAGCAGTGCAAAGACATGCCACAAAGCAGATTGGGCTAACCAAGGTGGTCTGGCAGGTGCCAGAGTGTGTAATGAAGGCATGTGATTGGGGCAGTGGGATTGAACAGGGATGCCCTGGGGCTTGTGAGCATCAGAGCCAGGTGGGGATGCAGGTCTTGGGAAGCATTGAGGGCTGAACAGTGGGGCTCCACAGGGCTGCAGAGCACCTCACGTTTGTATAGAAAGCCAACACTTAGTGTGTGAGCACAGCTGTGTAATCCCTGGACTAGAGAGGCTGATACAGAAGAATCTCAAGGTCCAGGCAAGCCAAAGATACACAGGGAGATTTTCAACCTCGGTCCCTCAGAGCAGTACAAGGTACAACCTTGAGGCAGCCTGGAATCTGGGCCCTCTACTTCTCTAGCTGTCAATCACCTGGAACAAGTGGACCCTAAGTCGCTCTGCCAGCTGTAACCTGTGCCTCAGATGCCTCAATGTCCATTACTTGTTCGATGTGGTTTTTTAAAAACATGGTCTCACTATGTAGCCCATGCTGACCCCAAACCAAGATTCTTTTGTCTCAGGTGCCTCAGAGGCCTCAGATTTGGAGGCAAGTCTGTGGACAGGGGTGGGTAGGTCATGTTCATCTTGAATGGAACCCCCAATGTCTCAACAACCTTCTCAGAAGGTCTTGCCTGTCCATATTTTAAAAAAACAAAAACAAACAACAACAAACAAACAAAAATCCACCATGGGGCTGGAGAAATAGCTTAGTGGGTAAAGCACTTGTCATGCAAGCATGAAGAGCAGAGTTAGGATCCCCAAACCCACATAAAAGCTAGCAGGGTGTGTCAGCTCATCCATAATCCCAGTGCTCTAAAGACAGAGATGGGATTCTCAGGTCAAGGTAGCCCAACCAAACTAGTGATCTCTGGGCTCATGATCAATCCCCTGCCTTGTTCTATAAGATGAAAAAAGATGCTGGGTCTCTGGCTTCCACACACATGTTCTTGCACATACATCTGAGCTGCCATGAGCACACACATCATGCACAAGAGCACACTTTTAAAAAAGAAAGAAAACAGAACCTATCCTAAAGAGTGGATTTTTGTGTCCCCACAGAATGTCCAGCGTGTCCTGACCTTTCAGCCTCTGCGCTTTATCCAAGAACATGTGCTGATGCCTGTCTTGGACCTCAGTGGCCCCAGTAGTCTGGCTCAACCCATCCAGTACTCCCAAGTGGTGGTGCCTGAGCCCAAGGAGCTGCCTGGAGCTGTACGGCGTCACAGCCTGTCTGACCTCACCTACGTAGGGCAGTCAGATGTCTCCATCCTTCAGCCTACCAACGTGCTGGCTCAGCAGACACTGTTCCCACCATCCTACGCTCCGCAGGCTATCCCTGAGGTCCAACCCCCATCCTATGCACCTCAGGTAGCCTTGGATGCCAAAGCTTTGCTCTGTTCACCACAACAGGGGATGAAGACCGAGCCTGCCACCTATAACCCGCATGACATTCTGGACAGTTGGCCTGCTTCCTATGCTGTGTGTGTAGAAGACTCTGGCAAAGATTCCACCCCGGGGATCCTCTCCAGTCCCAAACACCTCAAGTCAAAAGGTCAGCTCCAGGAAGACACACTTGTTAGAAGCTGTTTCCCAGGGGACCTTTCTCAGCAGAGAGTTACCTCCTTGGTCGAGGAGGAGGCACAGAGACCAAAATCACTCCCCCCCACCTCTGGGGTTTTGCACAGACAGAGGCCCTGACCTTCACACTCTGCACATTAAGGAACCAGAGATACCACGGTACCTGAAAGGGGCGCTGTCACTTCTGCCCTCTGTGCAGATCGAGGGCCACCCTGTCTCCTTCCCTTTGCACATCCATTCTGTCTCATGTTCCCCCTCAGACGAAGGACCAAGTCCCTGGGGTCTTCTGGACTCCCTCGTGTGTCCAAAGGATGAGGGTCCAGTGGCTGTGGCTGAGCCTATGCACCCCAGTGCTGCAGCCTCTGAGCTGGAGCAGTCTACAGAACTGGACTCTCTTTTCAAAGGCTTGGCCCTGACTGTGCAGTGGGACTCCTGAAGGGAGATCAGAGCAAGCAGGCCTAGGTTTCCTCCTGCACCACCCAGCTAACAACCCCACACCCACTAAACCACAGGTTCTAAGGCCCAGACCCTGGTGGGTGCCCTTTAGAGAACGAGAGGAAGATGTGGGCCCCACAAGGGAATACAAATGTGTGGTGAAGACTCTAGTGGAGAAGCTTCAGGCAGGTGGCACGTGCAAATGGCCTGTGCCACAGAGCCCAGCAGGCAGGACAGACAGAGTGGGGTAATGCAGGAAAATCTGGAGAGCCACCTAGCTCCCTCATCTAGTTTAACCAAGATTGGGTGTCCACCTTCTCTGAAGGATCTTGGACTGGAAGCTGGGGGACCAAGCGTAACAGGCACTTCAGCCGAGGCCAGAGGCAGCACAGCAGCAAGGCTTAAGGGCAGAGTGTGGTAGAGGCTCACTCCCAGTCAGGGAACCCTTCTTTGCTTTGCTGTGGGAGGCTTCACCCAGCAGTGATTCTTTAATCCATCAGGAGATGAAGGGTGTCGCATAAAAGTTTTCTATAGGCAGGGGTCCAGAGAAAAGCATTTGAAAGGAACATGGCGCCTTGGATCCCAAAGGCTTTGGAATCTCAGCCTGTCTGGGATCACATTCCAGCCTCTCCACCTATCATCTACAGGACATCAAGCAAGTGAATGAGCTCAGACCTCAGCTTTCCCATCAATGAAATGGGTATCATCACATTTACCTTCTGAGGCGGTGCCAAGGATGACATTCATGTCTTGTAATTGCTTTGTGGTACCAGGGACATGGGAGGGGTCCACTACTTGGCATCTGTCTCCTGCTGGGATTTTTTTTTTTTAAATCTGGAAACACAAGGAGGGCCTCCTTCTGTTCCCATGGGTTCATGGGCGTTATCTCATGGATTAGAGACAGTTGCAAGCAAGAACTGGACTATCTAGGGCAGACAAGAGGAGTCTCTACAGAGCCTTCTGGAAACAGGCCCAGAGGAGCAACAAATGGCACAGAGCCTTCTCTTTGAGGTTGCTGTTTGGGCAGAAGCCATCTCACAGGACCTTCTTTGCATGGAGAGAGCCCCGGGCCTCTCTCTGCCCCACCTTGAGACACATCAGCTCTGCACCACCCACGCCCTCTGGCCCCTGCCTGTATACAGGAAGAAGAAGCCTTTACCCTCTGCTGTCAGGAAGCTGTACCTGTCATTTCACTCTCAGAGGGGCCTTACCAGGAGGGAACCAAGGCCCTGGCCAATGCAAGGCCCTGCTGTGGAGTCTACACGCAAACACGGGGCCTTTTGTGCCAAGGGTAGATGCTCTCCACCCTGTTTGAATTCTTGGGGGCTGACTTTGGCAGAACACAGAGTAGGGGGGTCCCTAAGGGGTTCCTGGGAGCTAGGTGCCCTCCCCATCACCTTCTTGCCCCAGATTTCTGAGACGCAACACCAGACTCCATTTGTGTCATCGAGGCCTCCAGAGGTACACTGTGTCCTTCTGCCGTGCTCACCTGTATTTCCCCTTCTTTTCCCCACCGGATCCCCTTAATGACACACAGTGACAGGTGGGTCTCTTATCTATATGTCATTAATATTTAACCTCCCTCCAAGATTTGGCCTGACTCAGTATCTCAGGCCAAAGGTTAACGTTTTTTCTTTGTTTACAACTGAATAGCTGGCCTAGTCAGTACAACCAGGGTTACAGAGAGCTTTTATGGGAGGCCATAAACTGGCTGTCACTCCCAGGGCTATATGTGTGGCAACCATAACAAAAATGAGGGAAAAGCTGGCGTATCTGAGGAGGAGCCCTGCAGCCTCTAGATCACCACACACAGTCCTCCCCTGGCATGCCAGGCCCATAGCTGGGCTGGATCCTGCCTGCTACAAGACAGACTGTCAAAGTCCCACTGGGGCTAGATGGTAAGCTTGGCTTTTTTGAGAGCCCTACACTCCGACCCAGTAGCCTGGAAAGTCTCCAGCCCTGCCTGCTATGCCCTGTCTCACCCAGAGTAAAGGGAGTCTCCAAATCACCTGCCTAACAAGGAAAGGTAGAGCCAGGGGTAAAAGAATAGAGACCTCGGCATCCCCCTCCCAACCTTATCTTCCAGGGACCATTTCAAGGCCCTGGACCTCTGCCTAGCCAGAACTCACAAGCTGTGCGCAGACAAGGAGAGCTGTGAATTCAGCCCAACATAAATGGTAGACTCACCTAAAACAGCATGGTTTGGGTTTTTTGTTTGGTTTGTTTGCGTGATGCAGTTGTCTGGTTTTCCAAGTGTGAAGATGACAGTGTCGCGTCCAATTGATGCTTGAAGCCACAGACACTACAGCTCCTGCAGATGCTCTGCCCTGTAATAAAGCTTAATTTGTAAACCAGGCAGGAAGGGACAAGCAAGCACATAATAGAACAGCAACTGTAGGAAGTGCTGTAGAGGTTACTTGAACACAAATACTTAGGTACCAAAAGCCAGTCTGACTGAATGATGTGGTGTGTAACACATAGAGTGGATACACTGGACCACAGGACAATGTACATCTGTAGCTGGATGAAACAGGACAGCAGCTGAGACGGGCATGATGAGAGAGACAGACAGACAGACAGACAGAGCCCCTGTTTCCTTTGGATCCTTGCTATGTTGAGAGTCAGAGCTCTGAGGCCCCTGCTACTTCCACCTATTTTTCCTTTGGATATAAGGAAGAAGGAGACCAGGAAGCTTCCCCTGCTGTGCATAAAGAAAGAGACCGCAGCCGGAATGAACCCGAGTGAGAACTACAGAGCACAGGAAGAGACTGAAGTAGACCCAGAATCTCAGAGGACTCGCAGGGAGGAGACATCTATGTAGGCAAGTCTCCATGGCAACCTGAAGTTGGTGCCATCAGCCATGGACAGTTGGGTTGTAGACTGAGTTGTTGATAGAGGTGGCCTTTGGTTTGGTCATAAGTTCAAGAAAATAAAAGACAAAGGAAGAAGGAAAGAGGAGAAAGGTGGAAATAGAATTGAGATGCTAAGCCAAGCATTTTCTGCATTTGATTACAATTTAGTCTCACAGCCATTCAGCAAGACAGGTGGCTGTGGGGTGTGTGTGTGTGTGTAATGAGAATAATTCTGGTTTCTTTTAGAAACCCAGTTATGTTATGTGAATGTGGTTTTGTTTTAATCCCAGGTGTGAGATAAGAAATTGCTTCACAACAGGTGACTATGATTTGCCTCATGCTCTAACAAGGATGTGGTTTTGCCAGCGGCAGATAGTTTCTATGAGTGTATGATGTTTGGAATCAGAGCCCCGAGAGGGGGTTGAGTTCAATCTGAGGAGTTTGTTGCTCCCCACTGCTGCTGGTTCCTGTTGTGATGGTTTGTCAAGTGGGTGTGAGCAAAGTGAAAAGAAGAGGAAATTGTAGATATCCTTACAATGACAAAGACTGAACTTGCCCCAAGGAACTCGATGACTTAAATCAGCAGGAAGTAATTCGAAAGAGATCAATGCCCTCTTTCCCCTCTAACTTCTTTCTCTTCTACCTGGTGTTGGGCGGTTGGAAGGGATTAGGGAGGAGTAAGCATGGTATATAGAAGGACTCAATAAAGTAGCACAAAAAGTGTACCAACGTGTGTGCGAGTGCATGTGTGTGTGCATGCACGTGTGTGCACACACGCACATGAGTGTGCATGTGCATGCGCCCATGTATGCGTGTGTGTGTGTGTGTGTGTGTGCATGTGTGTGTCCACATGCATATGTGTATGCATGTGCATATGCAACTGTGAGGCCAGAAGTCAACATGGAAGTCTTCTTCAATCCCTCCCTATCTTATTTTCTGAGAGTCTCTCATTGAACATGGAGCGCTCTGATCGGCTAAACTGGCTGACCACCAAGATCCCAGAATCCTCCTGTGTCTGCCTCCCAATGCTGGAATCACAGCCACATCCCTGGCTCAGGTCCCAAGATTGCTCTACAAACAGTTTATACACTGAACCATCTCCGGAGCCCTCAGATGCTGAAATTCAACTGTTAACACACCTGGGTCAAGTGCTAGGGTCTTTACTGCCTGATTAGGTCATGATGAGGGGTTGGTGGGTATGTCCTAACCTCTTCAGCTCTTCTGTCACATGAAGACACAACCAGAACTGTCTGAGATATGGTGTGTTGGTTTAGTTTTATGTCAACTTGTCACAAACTAAAGTCATCTGAGAGGAGGGAGCCTCAACTGAGAAAATGCCTCCATAAGATCAGACTGTAGGCAAACCTGTAGAGTATTTTCCTAGTTAGTGGTTGATGAGGAAGGACCCAGCCCACTTTGAGTGGGGCCATTCCTGGGCTAGCAGTCCTGGGTTATATAAAAAGGCAGGCTGGGCAAACCATGAGGAGCAAGCCAGTAAGCAGCACCGTTCCATGGCCTCTGCATCAGCTCCTGCCTCCTGATTCCTGCCCTGTTTGAGTTCCTGTCCTGGCTTCCTTCAACGATGGACAATGATGTGGAAGTGTAAACTGAATAAACCCTTTCCTCCCCAACTTACTTTTGGTCATGGTCTTCAGCAAAGCAATAGTAACCCTAACTAAGACATAAAGAAAGTGAGACTTGACCTTGGACTTTTGTGCCTTCAGAATGGTAACAAATGTTATCCTTTATAAATGACCTACTATATACCAGGCCAAATAGATTGAGACAGTATTTATCCACTCATTTTGATTAATTTATTTATTTTGAGACAGAGTCTTATGTAGCACAGGTTGACCTCAAACTTGCTACATAGTCTAGGGTAGACTTGAACTCCTGGTCCTCCTGCCTTGACTTCCCAAATGACAGGAAATATTGGCACACACTACCACACCTGGCTTTCCATTCATTTTTAAAGTCAAGTTGAGAACAGAGTTGTATTCCAGGAATTATTTCTTTTGGGGTAGGGACAGAGAGAACAAGACAACTCAACATCCCTGCTATCTAAAACATTCTCCGGGCTACACTTAAAGAAAATGAGGCTCAGGAAGGAAGCTGAAGGCTGAGCATGATGTCACACACTTGTAATCCCATCACTAAAGGTACTGAGGATCATGGGTTCGAGGCCAGCCTTGGCTATATAGTGAGACTTGTCTCAAATTTAAAATAACTATAATAATAATAATAATAATAATAATAATAATAATAATAATAATAATAATATAAAAGGAGAGCAAAGCCCTCATTCGTGAAGAGAGGTGCCTGTGCCCAGCATCTAAGCAAAGAGTTGTGTGGCTTGAATCATCTTATGTCTGCTCAGTTTCCTGACTGAGGTTTGACCATACTTACAAAGGACCCAGTGATATCGGGCTGCGTCACCATGCTTGGTCAGCTGAGGAATACAGGGGAATGGATTCCAGGCCTAGATAGATGGGGTGAAGCAAGCCTTTCAATATCCCCAGAGTTAAGTGACTAGTGGAGCCCTGGTCTATCAACTGTAGGTCTGGTGGTATGGGGGAGGCTGTGGACCCTACTGGGACCCTTACTTTCAGAGAAGCCAATTGGAGACAAGGTCTCAGTGTGTAACCCAGGCTGGGTCTGGATGCCTGGATCCATCTGCCTCTGCCTCCTGAATGCTGGGATTACAGGTCTGCAGCACCATGCCCTGCCAGAAGACTGTGAGACAGTCATTACTGTCCCCTGGAGTATAGATAAACCAGAACAAGGTGACTAAGCTACAAATCCAGGGACTGGATGGAATTCTGAACAGAATCTGAGGTGACCCCCAACTCTGGCATGTGCCTGAGTTCATCCCTTCAGTCTGCCTCAGAGTGCAGGGACAACCCGGGCCTATTTAAGGGACTATGTTCTGCTGAACAGAGGCATATCACACTTAACCATCACAGCAGTTGTCTGAGTCTAGAGAAACTCTTTCTAGACAGGGATAGCAGGGAGGGCAGGGTATATGCTTGAAATTATGGCATTCAAGACTGGGGCAGGAAGATTGTCAGTTGCAAGTTAGCCTAGGCTACATAACAAAATCTTGTCTCAAAATAACAACCCCCAAAATATGATTGAGGGCTGGAGAGATGGTTCAGTGTTAGAGCCCTGGCTGCTCTTCCGAAGGACCTGGGTTCAATTCCCAGCCACTCACCTGGTGGGGTGGCCCTCCCTCTTGCTGCTCCTACCCCACCTCTAGCCTTCCTCCCTCCCCCGCCCCAGTCCCTGCCTCCAGGAACTGCTTAGGGCTCCAGCCTGGTTTGTTTGCAGGTTTGAAAGTCTGTTTGCAACTGCCCTTTCAGTTGCAGGTTACCCTGGGGAAGTTTTCAGCTTCTCTGATCTGAATTCCTTCCTGACAGAGACAGCATGTCTGGGTACCTGGCTCACAACCATTTGTATCTCCAGCTTGAGGGGATCTGATGCCCTCTCCTGGCCTCTGCAGTCATTAGGCATGCATGTGGTGGTGCACAGACATACACACAAGTAAAACACTCATATACACAAATTTTCCTTGAAAGAACGGAAGCAAGACAGACAGACAGATGGACAGACAGAGAGGAAGGAGAGAGAGAGAGAGAGAGAGAGAGAGAGAGAGAGAGAGAGAGAGATAGAGATAGATAGATAGATGGTGGAGCTGAACACGCCAGCATCCTCCCCCGGAGTTGCTATGACACTGGCCTGGGGAAGAGTCAAATCAGGGAAGCTTAGAAAGGGCTTTTCAAGTAAAGCAGGAGATTAAGATTAGGATTGAAGAGCTCTGTGCCCGCTCACTCCCTCTCCCCAGGGAGTAGCCTCTGACACTGTAGAAAGAGCAGCTGGCAATGTTGACCTTGGTGCCAGTGGTTTGAGGAAGAGGCTGGTAGTGAAGCCATGTTTTCTGACCTGGAGTTGGCACAGTCTTCCAGACCCGTACATACTCTGGAGGGCTGTGTCCCTTCCTCACGGCTCCCTAGCTCCTGTCCTGGCCCTGCCTCACGACACACAGCCATGGGTAGACCAGGGAGCAGTGTCAGTAACTGCTGGGGTGATAGGAAGAAGCCTTACAGCCAAGAGAAGTTCTCACATTTGGGTCACACTCTCTGCATGAAGCCACATACCCTGACATGCTCACTGTCTCTCAGGAGGGAATTCAGATGAAAGAAGCTGAAAACCTTCCCCAGGCTGCCCTTCAACTGGAAGGACAGTTGTGATCTAACTTCTATAGCTGAGAACATATGTGTCCACCTTCCCCAAACCAGACTGGAGCCCCAGGCATGCCTCTTACTCTAGGCAGGGTCGGGTGGAAAAGCCAGAAGTGGGGGAGGAGCAGCAGGAGGGGGTGGGGGCCACCCCACCTGTTGCTGCTGCCCAGCAGCACTGGCAGGAAGAGACAGCCCTCCCCTCTGCCTCCACCCTCACCATCCCTCCCATCCATTGTCACCGCACTGTCTCAGTGCTGCTATATTTAAGACGGTTACAAGGTTCCCAGATCACATTCTTCACCCGTCCTAACGGAGCTGAGGGCAGGAAGAGACCAGGGAGTTTCTTACCGTCCTGGAGACACCCTAGTGAACACCGCTGTCTCTGTGAGTCGAATGTAGGGAGCAGGGGCTGAGGAAGCCCTGCTGAGGGACACCCCAACTTTCCACAGTGAAAGATCTATGGGGGAGTGGTATATATGGTGCATGCGTAGTGTATAGAACTCCAGTGTGTGTGTGTCTGTGGTGTATGGGTTTGTGTGTGTATATGTGATGTGGGGTGGTCTGTGCAGAGGTTTACATGTAAAGTCTATGATGTTTGTGTCTATTGTGTGATGGGTAGGTAGCATTTGTATGACTGTGGTATGTGTGTCTACAGTATAGTGTGTGGGTTATATGTATATGTGTGTATGATATGTGCCTCTGTAGTGTTTATGTGTGCATTGTAGGCTGTGTGTGTGTGTGTGTGCGTGCTTGCATGTGTTGTAGGGTCTGGGTCTGTGTGCTATAGGGTGTGTGTGTGTCTGTGTGTCTGTGTGTGTGTGTGTCTGTCCTGTAGGATGTGTGTGTGTGTGTGTGTGTGTGTGTGTGTAGTGTGTATATGTAAGTATGTTGGGAAAGAGGTTTGTTGGGGAGATTTGAACTTGGTGGCACCCCAAGTAAAAACAGGGTATCCCAGAACTCCGTGCCTCATTTCACTATTCTATGTAACCCTGCATCTTCTGGGCCTTCTGATGTGAATCCTCCTTGATATGAAAGCTAAATATAAAGAAAAGAAGGCCCTTGGGGACCTACTTGGAACTAGAGTCTTCGCTGTGTGGAGCAGCAGCCAGTCAGGGAGCTGGAGCTGGCAGGTCCAACAGGTCCAGCAGGGATGGAGTGTGCAGACTGAGTCCTGGTTGTTTGACCCCACAGGCAGAGAAAAAGTGTAGATTCTGCAGTCCCAATTCCTGGGGCTCCTGGGTTCATCCCACACAGGGGATGAGGACACAGGGCTCTGCTGGGGAAGGAACAGCCTCCATTAACCAAGGCCAGATCATCATAGCCTTGGCGGAGCTGGGGAGCTGTGCCTATCCCAGCCTGTGCCGACCCACTGGGCAGGGATCATTCATTCCCTGTCAGTCAGTACTGCTTCTCATCCTGTGGGAAAGGGTAGTGGAGGCCACAAACCTGTCCTGCTTAATCCCACACTTTAGTCAGTGCTTTAAAAAGCATCCATGGCTCACCGCAGAGGAGGGGGTCTAGAGGCCAAATGCCAATGGGCTGCTGTCCTCATTAGGACAGAGTATCAGAGAGAGGGCCAGTGCTGACATCAGAGCACAGGAACCCTTGTTGGCTGGAGCCTTGCTCCAGGGGTCAACCCTGTGGGCAGAGGAAGACGGGGTAGCATGAACTAGTCTGGCTAGTTCTCTGTGTGCAGAGATGCTATCTAGCCAGGAGGAGTCAGAGCCAAGCCTAAGCGGACAACTGTCCTTTGGCTCTGCTGAGATGCTTGTCAGAAGCCAACGGACCTATGGGAGCAGCCCTTAATGACCGCTGATTACTACAAGCCACTGACCAGCTGGGGGCAGGACAGAAAACCAAACCTCAAGGAAGCAGAATAAATAGGTGCCCGTGGCTGACACTTAGCAGTTAATGCCCCTGCCACCAGTGAGTCATATACAGCCTCCATACAGGTAGGAACTAAGCAGGAAGAGGAGGCACTTTCTAAATGAGAAGCAAATTATAGGGTACAGATTAAAAAATACCAAAAAGATTAAAGAAGAGAAAGTTCTAGACCTCTTGTGTTTTTACAAGGCTTCATAGGAAGTTGGTGGGAGTGTCTGACACCTAGGTGGGACTTGCATCTCCAGGCTCTCAGTTAACCTTTTGGTCGCCCATCCCAGGAGTATGCTGGACACATTTTACCGATGAGGGGGCCAAGTTATAAAGTCCAAGGGTACACACTTAGAAGCAGGAAGGAGAAACTAGGGTCACAGGATTGCATCAGGTCACAGACTCACAGTCCCCATATCGTGTATTAACATGGCGCTCAGGCTGGGGTGAAGAAACCAGCAAAGGCTCAAGGTAGGACTAGACAGAGAGAGGGGACATCTGCTCGTTCTGAGACTAGACCCAGCCTGGGACAGCAGTGTGCAGTCTGCCATCATCTGGAAAGCCAAGCCCTGGAGAAGGGGATGAACAGAGCAGGACTTCAACTGGCAGCCAGGGCTGCTCCTCCATGGGCCTCTGCTCACCCACTGCCAAGGCACCAGGGACAGTAGAGAAGCCAGTGCCTGCCTTTGTCACCATGGTCCCTCACCTTCTCAGTCCTCAGTCCCTATGCTCCTTAGAGCAGTGGTTCTCAACCCCTTCTTAACCCTTTGGGGGACACATATCAGATATCCCACATCTCAGATATTTACAATTCATAACAGCAAAATTACAGTTATCATAAAATAACCTTATGGTTGTGGGTCACCACAACATCAGAAACTATATTAAAGGGCCTCAGCATTCAGAAGGTTGGAACCACTGGTCTAGAGAAAAATCGGCTCCTGCACTCTCCCAGAGCACTTGGGAAGGGAGATTGCAAATGCTTGGTAGGACGACTGACCATACACCTTGGCTTTGGCAGGTTATTGCGCTCGCAGCCATGACTCTACCCCACAGTCCAGGAAGTGCTGGGGAGTCCCAAGCCTCCCAGACTGTGCAGGTCCACAGGCTGGAACACAAGCAGGAAGAGGAGCAGAAAGAGGAGCGGCAGCACAGCCTGCATATGGGTTCTTCTGTGCAGAGGCGGACCTACCGCAGCAGGTGGGAGTACCCTAGCACCGTGGTCTCCCCCCCACCGTGGCTCCATCCTAGGCTCCCACTTGGAAGGGAGTGCATAGCCCAGCAGTCCAGAGACTCCCATCTTAGACGGGTAGCACAGGCCCACCTTCTGGGATACCTCAGACCCCATCTGAATAAAAGTGACAAGGGGCAGTTCTCTACAGACCCTGTCTGAGAGGAGACACAGTCCCTCAGGGAGTGTATTGGGGACATTTTGTCCCCATGACAAAGCACCTGAGAAAAACACATTAGGAAAAGAAGAGTGGAGTTTTTGGTTTGGTTTTGTATTTTTTGTTAATTTTTGTTTGTTTGTTTGTTTGTTTGCCTAGCCCTTTATGGGGTTTATTCCAGTCTTGGCTCTATTGCTTTGAGGCTGAGGTGAGGCAGAGCAAGCATTATGCTGGCAGGGTAGCCAGGAACATGGGGGGTGGGGGGAGATGAAGGGAGCAAGGAAGGAAAGAAGGAAGGAAGGAAGGAAGGAAGGAAGGAAGGAAGGAAGGAAGGAAGGAAGTAGTGATCCTGGAACAAGGCAAAGCCCCCATTCCTACACCTCTAGATGTTTCTTCTGCTCCCAATAAAACCACCAAACTGAATCCATCAGGGGATGGACTGACTGATGATGCTGAGCACACAACCCCTGTGGTCCCTGTGGTCCCTGTGGTCCTGTGGCCCCTTGTTGGGTTAGGGTGGGGTCCCATGTCTGCCTCAGGACTCGAACCACTGGGGGAGGCCAGACACCGGAAGTTTGACCAAGGTGACCCCATGGCACCATCTGTTTCCCAAGCTCTTGGGCATCCCAGGTGCCGCTGAATGCCACAGAAGAGCTAAGAATGGAGTGGGGGCCCGCAGGCTGGATCTAGCCCAGGGCCAAGGGGAAAAGACGACGAGGAGCCCAGCTAGGTCCCGCATCTTTGGCTTGTCGGTGGCTGCTTGGTTTGATAGAGACCATGACTGGTAGCTCTGAGAGGCCTCTACAAGAGACTAGACGCAGCTCTTTAGACAAAGGCCTGTTCCATTGTTCTCCATGGTGGATCTCGATGAAAAGAGACAGTCCATGGTTTTAGGGTGTTTATTGTCATGGCAGCGAGTGGCTATGAATAAAACCATATCCCACTTTTTCAGGGAGGGCCTGAGGTTAAGTATCTTTTGCAGGGAGGAGTGTCTGGGAAGGGAATTTTATTGGCTAAGCCTACAGGTACCTTATTAAAATAGAGATGTCTTGAGGCTATGTGACCACACCTTCTACCTATAGAGGGGCTTGGAGCATTGCCCTTACAAGACTGATGGTCACAGTCCTACAGAAAGCTGTGGCCTCATGTCAGGAGCCTGGGGCCCAGGAACATGACAAAACACCAACTGTCCCTTACACGTTTGCCCCCTGCTGAGGACCCCCCACTGGGTCTCTGGGGTTTTAAACCTTAGCTCAACCGAACCAGGCTGCCTTTCACAGTCCTACAGCCCCTGTGGTCCCTGTGGTCCCTGTGGCCCCTGTGGCCCTCGTGTACCCTGTGGTCCAGCCCCTTCTCAATGAGTAGATCCAGCAGCTGAGGACTGAATTTTTCAACACAAGTCCTTTAGGGGATGCCTCATATCCAGACCCTAACAGAAGGTACAGCTCTGTCCAGGGTAGGGAGATATCCTCGCTCTCTGAGACCCCCACATTGAGAGGAAGGTTCAGTATGAGAAGGGAGCTCCGGCTTGCCTTCTAGTACCCTAATGTACATCCATGGCTGCAGAGACCCCAGGAAATGCCCCCAGATCCATGACCTCCTTTTCTCCTGGCAGTGAGGAAGAACAGCAGTTCAGCTCTGAAGACTATGCCCTGGCTGCTGCCCTGGCCCTGACAGCCTCCTCAGAGTTGTCCTGGTAAGTCACATGACTGTCATTGGATGCGGAAGGACTGTTTAACTTGACCCTGGTCCTTGGTCTCCTGCCCCCTACCTCTCCATTGGCTCCTGCTGACACACAATGGGTCTGCTCAAAGTTCCTTTTGGAGGAGAAGGGCTGGGCAGACTGTGAAACAGACACTGTGAGGCCAAGCCTCACACCACCCCCTGGACTAGTCCCCACAGCAAGAAAGGACTGTCCCCAAGCGGCCATCCTCATTACCACAAAGTTTCATACATAAGTGAGGAGCTGGCTGTAGGGTACAGACTGGTAACAATCACAAGGAAGGAAAAGTCCCTGCATGCCTGAGTGTGGCCAGAGGGACCACAGCTTTAGGAAAAAGCCCTGGGCTTGACATCTGGGACACTGTCCTGCTGTCCTTACGCAAGCCATTGGACCTCAGTTTCCTGTCCTGTGAGACACATCTGGACACATCAGAAATCAGCCAATTGTTTGTTAAGGGGCCTCATATGCTCCATTTCTAACTGCACACTTGTGTTGGTCTGGCCGTAAGCAGGACATCCTCAGCAACACACACACACACACACACACACACACACACACACACATACACTCACACAGCTACATACATACTTCTTTGAGACAGGATTTTACATGGACTAGTCTGGCCTCAAGCTTGCTATGTAGCCAAAGGTGGCCTTGAACTATTGGTTCTTCTGCCCCCTGAGTGCTGGGGATGAAAGCATGTGTTTTATACGGTGCTGTAGATCAAACCCAAGGGCTCTGCGCAATTGTGACAGACACTCAACCAACTGAGCTGCATTCCCCAGTCTCCTTTCAGTGTGTCTGCCAGATACAAGGATACAAGGCTGTGCTTGTCCCTAAGACACATTCCCACGTACCACTAGCATGTGGGGTGGGGGTAGGACTGCTCCAGCCTCTACGGGTATGTCTGAGTCCTGTCCCTACAGGGAAGCTAAGCTGAGACGCCAGACCACCACAGTAGAGCTGGAGGAACGTGGACAGAAGCGGATAGGCTTTGGCAATGACTTGGAGCGGATGGAAATGGCCTTCCTACGGACTCAGAGGCTGTTGCGTCAGAGACGAGACTGGAAGGCACTGCGGCAACGGGTGAGGCGGGCACTGGGGAGACCCCAACCTTGAATCTGACCTCGCCAATGTTCTGTCCTTACTACTTCCCCTTCTCCAAAGGTATCCAGGAGAAGGTCCGGGCCCTAGATTCCAATTCTGATGCCCCTCAGCTCGGTAACATGAGAAAAGGTCAGGCTGTTCTTGAGCCTCAGTTTCCCCTCTGTGACTCCGGTGTGGTTATAACAGCTCTGTGCTGAGGTAGAAATTAAATGAGCTTAGATTTGTAGAGTGACTTCCCAGTGTGTAGAAGACCTTCATAATTGTGCAGGGTCTGAGGTCATTTCCCTGCCCCCTGCCCAGGTCACACTTCATAGGGCTTCTTTACATAACTCCTATGTTCTTCATGAGTTGATTCACTCCCTATCATAACCCCTATAGGGGTAATCAAATAAATATCTTCATCATCCTCATTTTATAAACAAGGAGAATGAGGCTCTACCTGTAATCCTGTAACTGATCCTAGAGCACATTCCCTGACCACTGAACGACACTGTCTCAAGATGGTGTAGATGAAAGCTCAGCCAGAACCTGAATGTCAGGGGCAACGTGGTGGGGAAGCCATCCCTGGCCCCTTGAAGTCACACACCCCTTCACCTCCAGACAGAGAAGAAGGTCTGGGAAGCCAAGGAATTGATTGAGCTGTGCTCTGGCCGGGGCCCCTGGTTCTGGATCCCACTTCGATCACATGCTGTCTGGGAACACACCACAGTACTGCTGACCTGCACCGTCCAGGGCTCACCTCCATTCCAGGTCACCTGGTAAGCTCCTAGGGCTGGAGACGAAGTCTTTGCTCACCCTCCATCTCTCTTGGAGTTCTCCCTCCCCCCCATCTTCACCCAAGGTTCCTCAGTTTCAACAAGGCCATACCCCACAGACTCTGAGTTCCGCCCACCCTACATACTGAGCAATGACAGCTGCCTGAGAGCCTCAGGCTGGCTTGGGACTTAGTTATTCTTAGCCTGGGTGGGGAAGACTGGAGCCCCCTGGAGAGCCAGCCCTTGTAAAAATATGATTCCGTGACCTGAGAAGACAGCTGCTCTGAGCTGGGCATCTTCAGTCCTAGAGACTGTTCTGGGAGTCAGAACAGAAGGTCCAGCCTCTAGGGAGGAGGTGGGGAGGGCAGGACTCTGCTGAGAGGATGGGCTTAGACCTAGAGTGGGAGCCTAAAGTCAGGCCTAGCTTCTCTCTCCTCTCCGCCAACCACTGAGTCAGGGTGTGGCCACAGGTAGATGACTTAACTCCTTGGATCTGCTTCTGGGTTTGCTTCTGTTTCCAGCTCAGACAATAGGCTGAAGACCCTTATCCAGCTGATTCATGCTAAGGGTTTAATGCCCCACAGAGGAAGTCCTCAGGACTTGACAAGAGCTGGTTAAGAGCCAGGCATAAAGGTTGTGTATGTGTGTAATGCACGTAAGAGACTGAGGCAGGAGAGTCACCTCTAGAAAAGAAAAGTGGGAAGAGCTGAGAAGATGGGAGACAACATTTCTAGAAGCATAGCAGCACCCCAGCAGCCTTATAGCTGTGGGATCCTCTAAGCAAAGTGCTGAGATGGGGTACCTGTGGCCAGTTCCTAAGGAGCCATGTTGTCCACAGAATGAGTCCCTGATTACTGGGTCTTAGGACCATTGCCAGGCAGGCTGCAGGATAAGAAAGGAGTTTTGACAATATTTATTATCAAAATCACCATCCCAGTCCCTGTCAGGGTCTCACTTTTAAAGAATGCTCTCTGGCCAGGGAGAACTTTGTTCTCTAGGTCCTGCTCAGATCAACGGGGAGAGGGGAAGAGAGGAAGAGAGGAAATGGTTATCCCAGCCTGAAATGTCCAGGAAGGCTTCTCAGAAGAGTTGGCACAGGAGCTGGAAGGTGAATATTACATGGTCCAAAAACAGTAGTAAAAGTAAAGGGACCCCTTTACACAGAGGGGCACTCTTGTCCCATTTGAACCTTATGTAAGGTCACATAGCCAAAGTGGATCAGGATTCAGATTTGGGAATTCTCCCAGTAGTCACCAAGCAAGAGAGCAATAGGTTAGGGTTTTGTTGTTGGTGGTTGGTTGGTTTGTTTGTTTTGCTTTGGGGGTTTTTGTTTGTTGTTGTTGTTGTTAACTTAAAGCACACAAGTGCTAAGTAGCTGGAGATGGCAAACATGTAGGCGGATCACAATCAAGAGTGACATCTGAAGGAAGCTGGCCTCCAGGCTGGCCATTTCCAGCTGGCACACTTTCAAAGTCATACACTGGACAGTGTGCTGGGCAATGGGGTGCTGGGGAGACCAAGGCAGTCCCACCTGCCAGTGACTGGCCCCAGTAAGAGGTCTGCTTCCAACTCAGATCTGGGCTAAGTCAGCAGGGGTGGGGGTAGGGTGGGGGTCAGGAACCCGTGGCTGCCTACCCCACCCACCCTGGCACTTAAGCCCACATCTAAGGCATGCCATAAGAGTCTCTAGGACGGGAGCTGGTTTCTGCTCCAACCAGCAAGGCCAGCACCACAGAGCCAAGTATTCCTGAAAGGGTAGAAGCCAAGGCCAGACCCACTGACTGGTGACCCCTGAGGTTCCTGGCTTGGCGATCCTGAAGCAGAACCATAGGACAGGTCTCTAAGGGTTCCTGCTCAAGACCCAGGCTTGTCAGGAGGGTCTGTGCATTCAGCAACTACTGATGCAGAAGCATCGAGAGGACTGAACCATACAGTGTTACCCTGGGGAGGCAAACACACTGAGCACTCAGTTACAGTCGCTGAGGAAGGGCTTGTTATGTAGGATAGGCAGGGGGAGGGATCTGTTCTCAGGATGGTGCACACTTGGGACTGTGCATGAACGAGAAGAAACCCAAGAATACCCCAGGGTATTTGGGGGAGCTTGGTGCTCAGAAGAGTGCTGGGGATAGGCAAAGGGAGGGGACAGCAACTGCTGGAAGTAACCTTAAAAATGGAATGTAGGGCTAGGGAGGTGGTTTAATGGTTAAGAATGAATACAACTCTTGGAAAGGACCAGAATTCAATTCCCAGCACCCATGTTGGTAGCACATAACTGTCTGTAATTCCAGCTCAACGGAAGTCAAAGTTTCTGGCTCCTTTGGGTTCTACATTAATATACACAATTCTACACACACCTACTGCACATGTTGGTTTGTTTTTTTGTTTTTGTTTTTAATTAAAAAAGAAAAAAGGTAAGGCAGTGGTTCTAGGACAAGACTACAGAGTAAGAACCTGTCTCAAAAAACAAAAATAAGGCCAGGCAGTGGTGGTGCACGCCTTTAATCCCAGCACTCGGGAGGCAGAGGCAGGCAGATTTCTGAGTTTGAGGCCAGCCTGGTCTACAGAGTGAGTTCCAGAACAGCCAACTACGCAGAAAAACCCTGTCTCAAAAAACCTAAAAAAAACAAAAAAAAAGTAGATAGATAGATAGACAGACAGACAAACAGGCAGACAGATAGATTGATTGATTGATTGATTGATAGACAGACAGATAGAATATCAAAATATCCCAGGAGTGTAATCATAGAGGCATAGGCCTGTGATCCCTGGCTTCAGGAGGCTGAAGCAGGAAGGTCACAAGTCTGAGACTGACCTGTGCTGCCCAGTGAAACGCTATCTCAAAGAACAATGGAAAATTTAAGCAAATAATAAGTCACTTTCTTGAGGCCTCTCTGGCTGGAGGAGCAGGCAGGATGAGGCGTAGGGCCTGGCAGCTGCTGTGTCGTGAGAGGAAGGCAGAGCCTGGACAGCCTGAGGTGTCTGGAATGTTTCTGACAGGTGTAGGCTAGGGGCCTGGCCCTCAGAGCCTGGAGAGATGTGTGCCCAGA
This sequence comes from Rhynchomys soricoides, assembly GCA_019843965.1. Lineage (NCBI taxonomy): Eukaryota > Metazoa > Chordata > Mammalia > Rodentia > Muridae > Rhynchomys > Rhynchomys soricoides. Next base: position 552,696 of record JADRCH010000165.1, read on the forward strand.
TTAGGCACTGCTCTCCCCACAGGAGACTTAGCTGGGCCCCTTTCCTAAATAGGTACAGCCTGGGGACAGAGTGGATATGTCTCTGTTCTGTGACCATGGAGATAAATAGGGCTCCCAAAGAGACAGGCCAGGTCCAAGAAAGGCTGGTCCTGAGCCTGGGGTGCCCTCTGTCTGTAAGAAGGATAACCTTCTTCTTCAACCTCAAAACTGCCTATGCTTGAGCATGAAGAGGCATTTCTACATTCACCCCCTGAAACAGACACACACACACACACACACACACACACACACACACACACAGACAACACCAGTGTCCAGACCCTATACCCAGAAGTCCTAAGTTTACTGGGACACATGGCAAGTCCAGACACAGCTCTGGCCACTGGCAGCTCTGACTATAGCATCCCAGCCTTCTTCCAGCCACAGGACACAGAGGAGGTCAAACTGATGCAAAGTGTGTCAGCAGCAGCCACGTGGCACCTGTCCCCACTTGCTGTTGTCCATATGAGCGCGCCTCCCAGAGAGAGGGCAAGGAGACAGGCAGCATGCTGGAGGCTCCGGGGTAAACCCTGTTCCTTTAGAATTAGAACTATGGCTCCCAAACTCCCTAACACTGCGACCCTTTACTACAGCTCCTTGTGTTGTGGTGACCCCCACCCAGAAGATCATTGCCGTTGCTACTTCATAACTGTGACTTTGCTACTGTGATGAATTGTAATGCCAATATCTGTGTTTTCCGATGGTCTTAGGCGACCCCCGTGAAAGGGTCATTTGATTCTCAAAGGGGTCACGACCCACAGGTTGAGAAGCACTGGATTAGAGAAACCTGCTATGACAGAGTAATGTGTGTTCTAACACTGCATGTAATAAAGAGCCTTCAGTGTTGTTGAGACAACTCCAGGTCCCAAGCATGCTGGGCAAATGTCCCACACCCAGCTGCACCCCAGCTCCAGGCAGAGATCTTTAAATTTCCTTCAGTGATTTAATTGAAAGCTAAAATTAGGGACAGAAAGCCAGATGTGGAGGTACATACCTGTAACCCCAGCATTTAAAAGGCTGAGCCCTGAGGATCTCAAATCCAAGGCTCATGTGAGCTACATAGTGACACCGTGTCTCCAAAGAAGATGGAGGAAGAGCTCAGGAAGAGGAGGGGAGGGGGGTGGAGGAGGACAGGGAAAGGGAGGAAGAGAAGAGGAAGAGGAAGCAGCAGCAACTAGGCTTAGTAGCTGCACACTTGTGACCCTAGCACTTGAGAGACGGAGGTAGGAGTATTAGCGATTTGTGGTCATCCTTGGCTACGTTTCTAAATCAAGGCTAGCCTGGGCTACCTGAGACCCAATCTCAAAACTTCAGTAAATAAATAGCAGTAATTATAAGTGTCTGCCCTGGGGAGTTATAAAGAGAGGTTTGGAATTTTCATTGGTATAGGCCCCTCAAAGAGGAGTCCAAGTCCAAGGCCTTGTCCCTGGTAGGCCCTGGGAGTGCCTCTGACAGCTACTCCAGACTGAAATGGATCTTTGAGCAGCTGTACAATGAGCAGAGCCAAGGAAGTGTTACCCCACCTTAGGGGCACAGCAGCCCTGCAGAGGCAACCCTGTGTACAGGGTCAGCCCTGGGTACTCCCATTTTCCAGGTTTGGACAGCTGAGGCTGGCAGTGAAAGTTCCACCAGGGGTGTATCCAGATAGGGAGCAGCACATTGCTGAGGCTGGAATCCTGGTCTGAAAGTTCTGCATTCCCGGACTCACCACAGTTACTGTGTCTCCGCAGGTACAAGAACGACATCCGGATCGATCCCCGCCTCTTTCCAGCCGGCAAGTACCGAATCACCAACAACTATGGGCTGCTGACCCTGGAGATCAGGAGGTAAAAACACAGACAGAGTGTGGCCCATCCCTCATGACTCAACACCACTGAGGCTAAACCTGGGCTCTGGTACCCTGGTTTAGCCATCGTTTCAAGGCCTAAGGGACCCGGGGGAAGCTTGAGGATCCAGCAAGAGAGATCTTACCTGAGGTACCAGGGAACACAAGGAACCAAGGGGCTCTTGGCTTGCGATGGAGCCAGATGGGCACATCCTCCCGCCTACTCCATCAGGGTACCTTGGGCAGAAACCAGTCAAGCTTTGAGGCATACACGGGGCTGTTCTGGCTGGTGATGAGACCCAGGCCTGAAACAGAAGATCTGGGCATTATGCCTGGCTCTAGCACAGACTGGCACTAGGCCTCAGCAAGTCTGCTGCCCGGTGTGAACAGAGGAAACCCTGCTCATGACTTTTGACGTAGAGATGTCAATAGGGCAGGAAGCAGGGCCTGAAAGAGGCGCAGACAGCTGCATTGAATTTCAGTCACTATGTGACTCTGGGAGAATCACTCCCCCTCTCTGATCTTCTACAGTTGTTAATAACAAGGCAGTGTGGTACATGGTGTTTTCAAAGCCCTTTCCCTTGAGCTGGTTTAGGCTGATGTCATATCCCTAGTGTTTCATAGAAAGCCAGTGACCAGCCCAAAGACACACAGCCCTGGGTCTTCTCCACTGGCTCCCTTCCCACCCAGCGTGGGGTGTGTTCCTCATGGAGCCTAGCATCCTGTGGGGTTCCCTTTTCAGGTGCACAGTTGAGGACTCAGCCACTTACACTGTGCTGGTGAAGAATGCCTACGGCCAGGCCTCTTCCTTTGCCAAAGTCCTCATCCGCAGTAAGTCCATCCATCCCCAAAAGGCCAGGCCCCACAGCCCATGGCCAGCAGACAGCCATGAACCTAGGACAGCACATGAGCTGAGACTGGGGACCTGGAGGCCTTTGGACTGAGAGAGCCTCCTCTCTCAGACTAGCAAGGCCAACTAGGTGAGCATGACAAAGCAGGAAGCTCTGTCCCTGGGGAGTGTGTGGAGAGCCACCAGGAGGAGAAGGGGAGATCATCCCCCATCCCCTCAGAACTCGTTATGCATCCAGTATATACAGCCTGTCTCTATCCTGTGCTGACCTTGAACTTAGCTCTGTCTGCAGGGTCATAACAGGCATGGGTCAGTCACTAAACTTTGTGTGAACTAGGTAAATGGATCAGGAAAGGGGACTGTCCTACAAGTGGAGGACAGAACAGACCGGGTTTCAGGCCTCACTGCCCCCTGACAGACCGCCATGAAGAACCCTAGCCAACTGTTCTAGGTGACCTTGACAGCCCATCTCCATAGCTTGTTGGAGCCGGTCCAGATGAAAGTCTCCAAGAGGGCGACTCAGGAGCAAAGGCAAAGGATGAGCCTTCCTCCCTCCCTTCCCACTACCCCCCCTTGGCTTTCTCTTGTGTGTTTTCCTACTGGACTCATCCCTCCTAGAGGCTGCTCACTGAGCATTTTAAAGTGACAGCTTACAGCAGGTCAGATACCCAGGCTTCAGCCAGACATGGGTTCCCATCCTGGCTTTCCCTTGGCTACCATGGGGGGCCTGGACAAGCCCCCTAACCTCTTGGAGGTGCAGTTTACTTTACGATGGAGTCCTGATCCCTCCTCAGATGTTCATGGCCTCCCAGTGAAATGGTGCAGATAAGCTGGATATGCCGTTCTTGGGGAAGGATGTGGTCCTTTGTCCCTCTGTGAATGCCATACCTGGCCTTCAGGGCTTTGGAGTGAGAGGCCCCAGGTGGTATATTCTCTCTGTGTGTCTCTCTCTGTCTCTCTATCACTCTATCTCTCTATCTCTCTTTTTCTCTCTGTCTCCCTCTGTATCTCTGTCTCCGTGTCTCTGTGTCTCTGTCTCTCTTTGTCTCCTTCTCTGTGTGTGTGTCTCTGTCTGCCTGTCTCTCTCTCTCTCTCTGTCTCTCTCTCTCTGTCTCTCTCTGTGTCTGTCTGTCTCTCTCTCTCTCTCTGTATCTCTCTCTCTCTCTCATCTCTCTGTCTAGGCAGCTGTCCAGCCCTGCCCTCCTAGCCTGTCACAATCTTGTTAGACTGTCCTTTGCAGCCCTCTACGGTCTTGCATTCCTCAGATAACTCCTGGGAGACAGCTGTCCCCGTCACCCAGCCAGGTTATCTGTGTAGACATTTGAGCTGCCCCATAGGCTGTGCCCAGAGTGAAACCAAAGGTCATACACTGTGTCTCGATATTCAGCCTCCCTCCCTCTTTCCATACCTCTGCCCTCCTTCCATCAAGGTCAGCAATTCAAAGATCCCTGGTGGAGGCTTGAACTCAGAGACACTGCTGCTGCCTTCTGTCTGTCTCCATGGCAACATGGGGGTCTCTATGCATGTTCCCATGCTGGGAGACAGAACCCCAGGTTCTAATATTGAGTCTCCCACCAGCTCTGTGTATCACCTAGAACCTAGCCGTACCACTTCCAGACCTCACTCTGGGAGGCCAGGAGCACATCATGGCTCAGGCTTCCGGGGCTAGCTGGGTAACTCAGCCTCAGTTTCTCCATCTGTGAGAGTTGGCAGAGTTAAGCTAGGGGCAGCTGCTCATAGCTGGCTCTGGGGGTCGTGTCCACTTCACTCTGAACTCCAGCAGACCCTATCAGTGATGATACCTCCAGAGTCTCTGGCAAGGATTGTCCCCTTTGAGGACAGTGTATGATCCCACCAGCAATTTCAGACAGAAAAGGAAAATCAGCATTTATGAAGCACCTACTGTGTGCTGGGCACTGACCAGAGGCTTTATGCATGAAACCCAACTTGTTCATAACCCACCCAATTGAGGAGAAATCACAGCTCCCATTTTACCGAGGAAGAAACTGAGGGACCGGAACATAAAAGGGTTTCCCTAGGGCTGCTGCAGGGGCCCACTGACAAATTAGAACTCAAACCCACACCCACGATCATGTCCCCAAATGTAGGAGGATTGTGGGTTCTGAGATGTCTCTAGCTGCATTTGTCTTGTTTTGGCAGCTTACCTGGGAAAAGATGCTGGCTTTGACTCAGAGATCTTTAAACGTAAGTAGGCTGGGTGTGGGAGCAGGGCTTGTGGGATCCCTACAGTTCTCAGAAGAGTCACCATTGCCCTCAAAGCCTATCCTTAGATGGAAGGTTGTCACAGATGCTGATCCCCAACCGACATGATGACTTACCCCATCCCACCCCAGGACGCTTTTCCCTACTGATGTACCTTTAAGAACTATAAATCACTAGCCGTGGTGGTGTACACCTTTAGTCCCAGCACTCAGGAGAAAGAGGTAGCTAGAACTCTGTGAGTTCGAGGCCAGCCTGGTCTATAAAGAGAGTTCCAGGACAGCCAGGGCTACACAGAGAAACCCTGTCCTGAAAGAAAGAAAACAACCAACTATGAATCCTGACCCAGGGGAATGGGGACAGCCCAAAAGAGTCCCTGCTCCCATTTAGATCCAGGACAGGCTGGTGTCTCAAAAGACCTTGATCTCATGTTTCGGTACCTACCCAGGATCTATGTTCGGCCCCAGCGCGGAGTTTACATCGGTGTTGAAGCCAATCTTTGCTCAAGAGAAAGAGCCCTTCTCCCTGACCTGTTTGTTCTCAGATGATGTTTTAGAAGCTGAGCAGAGAATCCAGTGGTTCAGAGATGGTGAGCCCATGGCCTTCTGAGGCAGAGCCCTGCTCCTTCCCAATCTGGGGACAAATTGAACCCCCACCCCAGGGGTCAGTCACGCCCTCCCCAACACGTGTTCAGAATAAAGAGCTCCTGGGTGGCCCTGGAAAAGGGCTAGAGCAGGCTACTCTGGGAAAGCAGAGAGTAGCTGGCCCTCTGAGCCTGACAGAGCAGCCTAAGGGCAAGGAGCACAGCCACCCACCCGCCCCATGCCCTTGCCTTGAGCCCAGGAAGGTGGCACCTGCTGGGCAGGGTAAAATAGCGGAGCCTGAAGGACAGCTGCAGTAACAAGACGGATGTGTTTTCCCAAACCTGTCTATCACTCAGAACAGAGTGCTGACAGGAAGGAGGAACAAGGTCTCTTCTCCAAGTCAGCACAAGGCAAGGCTGCTCCAAGAGCACACTCAGAGTGCCAATCCAGGTCCTGCTCAGGGACCCACCCGAGTCTCTCCGCTGACCTCAGTCCCCTCTGCCCTCCTCACTGTGTGAGACCCTGGCCCTTTATTGAGCTCCCGTCTCTCAGTAAGGCCCACTTCCTACATGGATAGAGTGCTTGCCTATCACACATGAAGCTGGGACCATGTAAGTGGGGAGTGAAAGCGTATGCCTGTCATCCCAGCACTCAGGAGTCAGAGGCTAGAGGAGCAGAAGTCAGAGGGACACATAGGCTACCTGAGACTTATCTCCAAAAAAAGAGAGAAAATCACTCCTTCCATCTGCTGAGCCTCCTTGCCGAGTTTCTGTACCTCACACAGGCCTCTTCTCTTTCCCACAGCCCTCCTAGTTCCTCGCCTGCTAACTACCTTCCTAAACCTTTACCCTCTCCTTCAACCCCACCCTCGCTGAGCCCTGATCCTGCCCTTCAGATCTCTCAGAGGAGAGTTTAGAGCCCACATGGTCAGATCCCTGATAGCCCTCAACACCCACCTCCACCCCCACCTGAGTCTTGCCCTTCAGCAATATCAGCCCTCTCGTGCACCCTCTGAGACCTCCAAAGCCACGAGCATCCCCCGTGAGTTCACACTGGATCCTGTTCCCATCCTCAGGCAGGCTACTGAGGTCTTCAACACGCAGGCAGATGCTCTACGCAGACTGCCAGGCATCCCTGAAGGTGTCCTGTGCCTACAAGGAGGACGAGGGGCTTTACACAATCCAAGTTTCCTCCCCCTTCGGGCCGCAGGAGCAGAGTGCCTATGTCTTTATAAGAGGTAAGGTGACCGCTTCATCCAAGGCTTCTGCACGCTCAAAACTTGGGTTCTCTGCTATAAGGCTGACATGTTGGTCTCTAAGGGCCCCTGGGGTAGCATTCTGTAGATCCAAAAGACACAGCCAAGTCTCCACAGTCTCCACGAGGAGATGTGGTGGGGACCAGGAGTGGCAGGGACTAGGAGGGAGGGCTCTGTACAGTGTTGGAAGGCCCTCCTTACTATTGATGTCTAGTGTCTTGACCCTGTCTATATTCAACCTCTAGCATGGTCACTCTGTGAGCTGGGTGCCCCTGAACATGTTGCTGTACCTTTGTGAGACTCAGTTTCCCACCCCAAAATAGAGGTTGCTCTGGAGCCCACAAATTAACTATGTCAACTGTTCAAGTACTTGGTATAAAATGGGCACCAAATAAAAATAACAGTCACCCCTCCCAGATGCTGCTGTCTAGTGGGGGCCAGGTTAGTCCCCCAGCACTGGCCCTCCAGGTCAAAACTGAGACCCTAGAGGACTCAAGGGAAGAGGAGGTCAGACAGATTGGGGGTCAAACAAATGGCCTCAGGCTGAGGATGAACCCTTTTTTTCCTCCTGGCTTCAGATGCTGCAGCTGAGAACCCAGGAGCCCCAGGCTCTCCACTAAATGTCCAGTGTCTGAATGTGCATAGAGACTGCCTGACCCTGACGTGGGTCCCACCCAGCGATACCCGGGGTAGCACCATCACTGGCTATTCCATTGAGCTGTGAGTTGCATTCTGGTGTGGCAGAGCCCCTTGGGCAGGGTACTGACAACAGCGTATGAGAGGGGGGTGCATAAGAGGTAGACAGAGCAAGCTCTGTGCTAGGACTTTCATCTGCAGCATGTGATTTTGTTATACTGTTCTGAGCTTCTGGTGAGTTGCAGGCGCACACTCACCCAGGAGCTATCTCGGATCCCTGGATAAAATACATACACACATTAGTTCATTTTTAATATGCTTTTAGCTCAATGGCTACGTACTTCTAAACCTCCCTCGGCTAGCATGCCCTTCCCTCTGGTACTCCTGGCTAAACACCTTCCAGATCTACCTTTAACTCTGCTGTTCAGTTACCTTCTGAGAGGCCCATTGGTCTTGCTGCCCAAGTGCTTTTAAGCTGCCCTTCCGGGGACCGCTTTCCTTTTCTGCCTACATTTTGGAAGATCTCCCCTGCAGCTCTGTGTCTGTTTCATCTCTCTCCCCCAAGTATTTTGATTCTCTTCCTCTCTCCTACTTATGGGAACCTGGAAGTCCTGCCTTTTTCTTTCCGCCCAGTCATTGGCCATTGGCATCTTTATTGATAGATCAAAAACCAACCGAGGGTGAGGACCTTCAGTATCAGTAACACAGATTCCTGATCAGAACCACCACTACCACCCACCCCCCCACGTTCATCCCTGCTTCTCAGAACAGGGCAAGGACTGGTCTGTAAGGAACAGTTTGGGGACAGTGCTAAGGTGTCCAGGTTTTCACATCTCTTTCACACTGATGTCTAGAACTCTGGGACAAACTGTTAAGTACTCTGAAGCCTGGGTACCTATGCATTTGGTGGCTAGGTCAGACGCCAGAAAAGGACACACTAAGAGTGGGGAAGGATGGGTGGAGAGACAGAATTCCCTACTGCCTTCATGTGCTATAAACACTGAAGCTGGAGCTAGCGAGAAAACCAAGCCTAAGAATAGAGGGCCCAGTGACCTCGATGTGTATTCCTGAGCCTGCACTCAGCTCTCTAAGTATGCGTGCCTGGTAAAAGTTAGGGTCTGCTTCTTCCTCCCAGCCCCATGCTCCTAGAAATAAGACTCGGATTCAAAATATATTCACAAATACCTTGGCCATATAGCTAGGCTCTTCTCTGGAATCATAAGATAACCCATCTTTCTAACCTACATTCTGCTGTGTGGCTGGTTACCTGTGCTCAGGTACCATTGGTCTGTCTCCTCACATCTTCCCTTTCCTGGCTTTATCCCAAGATCCTTCCTGTCTAAGCCAAGGGCCATAGGCTTTTTAATTAGCAGGTGACGGGTCCCTACATTACACAAGATAGTCTTTCCGCAATGCCCCATTTGTGGAATGACTGACAAGGACAGGGGAGAACAAAATGGGAGCAGGGGTGAAGGTCCCATCATGGTGTTGGGGACGCAGCAAGCTCTTCCAATCAGTGTGGTGGTAGGAGACAGTGAAGGGCCTGGAGGCCTGGGCTGGAGCAAGGCTTCTAAGTGGGAGAAGAGTCCTCACATGGTCACAAGGCAGCTGCAGCCTGTGCACAGGAAACAGACTGAGAAGGTCTGAAAGCCAGGGTCTATTTCCACAGGTGCCAGGGTGATTCAGAGGAGTGGGTGCTCTGCCTTAAGACCTCTGGGGGAACCTGCCGGTGCCCGATCCAAGGCCTCGTTGAAGGGCAGAGCTATCGATTCCGAGTCCGAGCCATCAGCAAGGCCGGCGCCAGTCTCCCTTCAAAGGCCTCAGAAGCAGTTGTCACGGGTGACTATGATGCAGTCCAGAAGAAGATGGGTGAGATCCTGAGGGGACGTTGTAGGGACTCAGGCAGGGCACTCAGAAGGGACTGCCTCAGTCAGGAAGAGGTGGCCTAGTTTCTCCTTGTAACTGCTGTGGCAACACACCTAATTTTAAAACAAAACAAAACAAAACAAACAAACAAACAAAAAACCACTAAGAACAGAAGTGCCTATTTGGGCTCCAGTTTGAGAATACTGTCTATCATAGCAGAAGAGCTGGGAGCCCAGAGAGAGGCATGACCACTACTGGACATCTCGATTCCTTCTTTTTACTAAGTCCAGGGCCCCAGCTCCTAGAATGGTGTGGCACATGCTTAGGAGGGGTCTTTCCATTTCATTTGACTCCTTCACAGACACTCAGAGGTTTGTTGTCATGGTGATTTGGTTATAAGTCAAGTTGACAGTCTAACACTGACCATCTCAGGGACTCCGGAGCCAACCTCCAGGAAGCCCTAGTCTCAGATGGAGAAGACAGTGCCTAGCCCTAGTGTGATGAGAACTCAGTCTTACTCTTACAGACCCTTAGTCTGATGGAGGAGACAAAATCCTGTCTTTAGGAACCCCTCCTCAGAGAGGGAAGAAACAGCTAGTGTGATGGAAGACATCAGACCTATTCCTTACAGACACTTGTCCAAGGTCCGATCAGAGCAGCTAGTTGAGGTACCCTCAAAAGCCCCGTGTCTGGGGGTGTTTGGAAACACAGATCTCCCAGCCCTTGGAAGCCACCCTGCTTGGGTTTGCCCCAACTCCATGGAGTCTAAGCACACAGTCCCTGTGTCTGTCTCCATCTGCCATGATAGACAAGGCCCACTTTGGACTCTAAGAAAGCTAGACCCAAAAGGCCCATACCTAAAGCTGTATGGCTGGAGTTAACAGGCCAAGCAGGACCAGGCAGGATACAGAACCTGAGGTGACTCGCTGGCTCCTGACCCAATCTCCTATGTTCCATCTTCCCTCTTAGAGATTCCCTTTGACCTGGGCAGAAAGATCACCATCAGCAAGAACGATTTCGAAGGTATGTGTGAGCTTCCCTGGCTCTGCCCCTGGAGCCAGCTCCTGCTCCTGTCCTGTTGCAGGACAGGCAGCTATTTATGTTCAGGGTGTAGGAGGGTCTAGCCAAAGGAAACCAAACACGGGGTCCCTGTAGACTGCCTGACTGTGCTTTTGTGTGGAATAAACTGCTTATAGGGGAAAGCCCTGGGCAAGGCCTCAGGGGACTGGAGTCTGGTGCTGGCTCTGTCTAGGTTTGCTGAAAAAACTAGGACAACCCCCACCTCCATCCCATGCTCCTAGCACCCTCTGTGGAATGCAGGCCTGAGATTAGGGGTCTTTGTGGCTCTTTGAGGGCCCACTCATCTCTCCCTTGATTGACTCTTCATTCCAGATGCTGTGACCATTCCCTCAGCCCCAACCAATGTCCACGCCAGTGAGATCAGAGAGACCTATGCAGTTCTGAGCTGGGAGGAGCCACGTCCCCAGAGCAGAGCCCCACTGACTTACACTCTGGAAAAGGTATAGATGGAAATGAGGAACACCCCAGGAACAGGCAGGCTCTGGGGTCTGTGGAGGAGGAGCAGAATGTGGAGAACCCCAGGAACAGCATAGGGGTCTTTATAGATGGGAATTTACTGCCTGGAAGAGCCTGAGCTAAGCCTTCCTCTGAGGCAGGAGGATGGACTACATGGCCTTTTTATGGTGAAAGTCCAGATACTCACAAATAACGTTCCCTAGGGTCAGACAGTTGTAACAATAATGAAGTCCACCAGTTTCCTGGACACCTCCCAACTCCAGGTCAATGGCATAGAGTCACACTTAGGGGCCAGCACTCAAGGCCATGCTGGGTGGGAAGTGAGGCTTGTATTTATCAGACAGGGGTGCGGGGCATGTCTAGCTCTAGGAAGTGGTACGCACTAGGGACAGAGACAAAGCAGGAGAGACTGAAGGAGGCAGAAGGCGACAAGGCCAATCAGAGGACAGCATTGATGGGATTCAGTCAAATCTGGGCTCTGCTGCACAAGTCTGAGCCAATTTCTTAACCTCTGAAGTGACTCGGTGTTCTCCATCCTAGATTGGAAAGTCTGCCCCGGGGCAGACGGGATGGGGTAGAGTACCACACATAGCCAGGGTTGTGTGTATGGTACAGGGCTGGTAACTGCAGCCCACTCTCCTCCCTGAAGGCAGAGTCTGAATTAGTAAATGCCATAAGTACTTAACTGAATCCATAAATTCAAAATGTCTAGGGAGGAATCACGATCTCTGATTATCCAGAGAGGGCCTCTCCTCATCTAATGTGTAAATAGCCCTAATTCTCTGGCCTAAGGGGACTAGAGATAATTGTAAATTTGTGGAGCTGGGGAGATAGTTAAAATACTGTTGGATTCCCGGCGTTCACATAAAACGCCAGGCATGATGGAGGGCTCCTGTAACCTGGTGAACACAATTAGGAGGATCTGCCCTGGCCTGTCAGTCTCGTCAATGAATAAGCTCAAAGTTCAGTGAGATGTTGTCTCAAAAAATAAGGTAGAAAACAAATAAGGAAGAGTGTCAACATCTGGCTGACCCCCGCCCTCCCCACACACACACTTACACACGTGCACACATGCTATCCCCACACACAAGCATATGCACAAAAGAGATTTGTTTCCTGGGCTGTTGGAGTAAGATCTGACCTTGGGGTCAGGCTGCCTGGGCTCAAAGCCTGCCTCTGCTAGTCAGTAACAGTATGACCTTAAGCAAATTGTTTGTGTTCATCCATCTGTGCCTCGGTTTCTCCTCTGGTACAGTGTACATAATAACAATACACACCTTAGAGATCAGATGCATGTGTCACCTGAATCTGCAGAGAGCAGAGGCCAGCACACAGGAGGTGCTTGGTAGCATCCACTGAAGCCTGTGGTGATTTTTGGTTTTGGTGGGTTCTTGGCCTTGTGGGCCTTGGGGAAGAGCCAGGAAGCAGGGTCAGAGGGTCTGCACTGTGGCTGTTGACCCTTCATCTTCCCAGAGGCTTGAGAGCAGTTGCCTTCTGGACCACTGATGTAGCAGAGAATGAGCTGAGCTAGTACCGCTCACACCCGAGTTTACATGCCCTGTCCAAGTCTTGCTTGATGGGTGAGTTCAGACATGTTAACAAAAAATCCCAACTCCTACGCTTCCTCCCTGGCGTGGAAATTACCATCCGCACCGCAGGGCTTTCCTGAGAATTCATTACCTTAATCATATGCTCTCTGTGAGCTGAGACTGATCCTGGCCCTGGGGTACGGGGAGGGGTTTTGGGGGATGAGGCCTGAGAAACAAACTGAGTCTTTAAAAAAATAAGAGGCCAAGAGTCCATCGTCTGGTGAAGGTGCCAAGGAATGAGACATAAAACGGGAGGCTTCTGAAGTCTTAGATATGACTGGAGGCCTTCCCAATTCTTAGTAAGAACCTATAGGAAGTAAGGAGCCAAGAACATTCTAGAACATTCCTGGTACAGACTCCAGCAAAGTACAAAGGCCCAGAGATAGGACCTGGGTCTCTGGAGAACAACAAAAGACCCAAGACAAATGTAGTGGATAACGGAAAGTAAACCATGGTCAAATAGGAAGCCAGACACACGGAGGTGTTTGGTAACAGGCAGAAGGACATGGGAACTTGGAAGGGTTCTGAGCAGAAAGCAGCCTGTGGCTAGAAAAGGTCCCTCTGAGAGGCAGTGAAGAAAAGACCAGAGTGAGGCATGGTGGTGCATGCCTGTAAGCTCAGCACTTAGAAAGGAGAGGCAGGAGGATCAAGAGTTCAAGACCAACCTCAGCTGAGTTTTAGGCCAGCCTGGACTACATGAGACCCTGTCTCAAAAATCAAAAGGGAAAGCCGGGCAGTGGTGGCGCACACCTTTAATCCCAGCACTCGGGAGGCAGAGGCAGGCGGATTTCTGAGTTCGAGGCCAGCCTGGTCTACAGAGTGAGTTCCAGGACAGCCAGGGTTACACAGAGAAACCTTGTCTTGAAAAACCAAAAAAAAAAAAAAAAAAAAAAATCAAAAGGGAGCTGGAGAGATGGCTCGGCAGTCCATCAGAGAACCTAGCACCTCACAAATGCCTGTCACTCCAGATTCAAGGGATTGGATACCCCTCCTGGCCTCTGGACACACACACACACTAAAATAAATATATATTTTTTAATTAAAAAAAAAAAGATAGCAAAAATGCAGGAGGGAAGAAGGGAGAGAAGAAAGAAGAAAAGGGGAAGGAAGGGGAGGAAGAAAAAGTTTAAAAATTTAAAGTTAAAACATCAGTGGTCAGGACTGGAGAGATGGCTCAGAGATTAAGAGCACTCACTGCTCCTCCAGAGGTCCTGAGTTCAATTCCCAGCAACCACATGGTGGCTCACAACCATCTGAAATGGGATCTGATGCCCTCTTCTAGTGTGTCTGAAGACAGTGACAGTGTACTCACATACATAAAATAAATAAACCTTTAAAAAAAAAAATCAGGAGTCAACTAGACAAGTTAAGTAATTCGGGCAACTGGAAAAGCTGGCCTGGATCAAGGGTGTGATGGGAAGTGGGAAGTAACGAATGAGAATTAGATCCGGAATGGGTTTTGAAGGTGGAGCCAACTGGCTTTGTGGCTAATGCATAGTTTGGGGTCTCTCGGTCTCTCGTTCTAAGGGTTTGGGCCCAAGTGACTGCAGGTGTGAATGCCGTTAGCACTGTGTGAGCCACAGTGGAAGCCACAGTTAGTACTGGCCATGCCTTAGGTGAGGGGCTCAGCAGGCATCAGAGTGGGGAGGATGAGGAAGCAGAGGAGAGATCAGGTGCCCAGGGGCATCCAAGTTTTGGACAGCTGCTCTAGAAGCCTGCAGGGGTAGGGCCCAGCCCACAGCCAGATTCCAGCAGCCACTAGCCAATTCCAGCTTCTCTTGATCTTCAGTCCATCATAGGTGGTGGAACCTGGGAGGCCATCAGCACAGAAACACCCATCAAGTCCCCAAGATTCGCCCTCCTGGACTTGGAGAAGGGGAAATCGTATGTCTTCAGAGTAAGAGCCTTGAACCAGTACGGCATGAGCGATCCCTCAGAACCCAGCGAGCCTGTCGCCCTGAAGGGCAAGCCAGGTACCAAGTAACACTGCTCCATGGAGACAGAGACAGACTATCTAGACTGTCAAAGCTGGGCTCTGAACTCAGGCTTCAAGGAGGGGTCTTGCCTGCTTCCCTGCCACTGCACCTGAAAGGCAACATGGCCTCCAGCCTATAGAGTTTGGAAATCCTGATTCTCTGGGCAGCAGGCTTGGGGTCAGTATAGGAGTTCTCCTCAGGTGAACGGTTCATAAGTGACAGTCCAGCTGGGCTTAGCACAGGCGCTGAGTGTGAACAAGCAACCCTCAGTCCTAAGGTCTCTGCTGAGCCTCTTAAATGGATGGACTTCCTACACAGGTTCCTACTCCCTCCACAGTGGCCGGACATGTGAGAACTGGCTCTCCAGACAGACTAGTGTGCTCACTTGACAAGTTCGCCCTTCTGGGGGCCCTGGTGACAGTCTCCCCCCTCCCAACCTTTGACACCTCTTACCCTAATTTCTCAAGGCCTCTCTTTTCTTCTAAAGCCTCTGGATTCTGAGGTTTTCCATTCTTTGAGGAGATCAGATCTGAAGGCTCCCTAGAGTAGCCATCATCCCTTGAAAAGCTGTCCCAGAAAAGTCTGGTGACTGCAGGTCTTGCCTGGAGAGCCCTGGATTTGCCCTGCTTCATTCATATATATGTGTGTGTGTATGTATGTGTGTATACATATACATATATACACATATATACATATATACACACACGCACACATACA